>CM042025.1:9273750-9875000 GCA_023525975.1 Smallanthus sonchifolius
GCGAAACTCGGGGAATCACTAGAACATCATCCACTCCCGTCCGAGGGCAGCGAGACGGAGCCTTCACAGGAGTCACTTACATCACCATCACCTGTTGGGTATGGTGGGCTTTCTCAGGTCCATGTTTTGGACGACACTCAGCACTAGCACATATCTCTTTGGGAGTTGGGATCGTCGGAGGCGAGTCCCTACTGTACCCACTAGCAACAATACGCCGAGTGAAGGCAGACCGTTGCACGCATTATTGTAAAATCCATTGACACGTAGATGTCATCACTTTCCCGAGCCATGGGATCGCGTCTTTGATCGATATTCTGTTGAGAATGGATCGAACACAAATCTGAGAACGTATTGTTCAATGCATACTTAAACCCTATCTTGACTCAGTTGAAAGGACGGCTACTTTGCTGCTTCCTATAACTTGTATTCATGAATTAGTTTCATTTTTCGAAGTCGCATTTCATGTACTTGTTTGTTACATGTTCTCATTTACAATCCGCGGGACTGGACTCTTGTATTGTGTTTCAACTCGAGTGAATACTCGGAGCAAACCATCCTCGACTACTCATCCCGATATGAGTTCTAATTGATCAACTTATGGTTGATGACTAAACTTCTCAATGACTTATCATATCTGAACACTCTGTACTCAACAATATAACCTAAAGGACATTATGACACAGTACAGGGAGAACTAGGGTGAGCATGCAAAGCAAATTATCATTATGGGTGCACACGTAATAGTAATTTGAGGTGCATGTAAGTCCTGGTGAAACCTAGTGTGTGGATAATGGTCCTAATCAGTGATTTACAGACTTAAGTTTCCACTATCTGTAGAGACTCTCATAACCCACTCAACGACTAGTTGGTATCGTTAACCCTGTTCAACAATTGATAGACGCGACTATCAGGTTGAAGATATTTACAGACACACTGAGCTATTATCAATGGAAACCATCAACGTTATTTTCACTCATGTAAGAGCCTTAGTGATCTTACGACTCTCATTCCAACTTAATCAATGGAACCACTTAGAGTGAAACTCTAGTAGGACCTCAGAGTAAAACCACCGACTCCAACTATGTACACAGAATTTGAGGAATTCTTTCTATGCTAATACGTTATTCCTTACACTCCAACAATAGATCCCATTTGAACTTGTTACCTTATCCTGTGACTAATCCTTAGTCTAACTCCGAATTTTACTACAGCATATTCAATCCTGTAAACGGATTTCTTTCTTCACGAAATGATCCCGTTGATCCAATGACATTAGGAAACGAAGATTTAACCTAACCAACCATCAGTTGAACGCAACTACTTAAACATACATCCTATCTCTTATGCTACTGGAATCTATATCTCATTATACTTTCCTTTCTTACATGTGAGCCTCAATCAACGTAAGCTGAACAAAGTAACTATATAGAACCGTTACCCTTTACCTCGCATAGATGACCTCTTTGATCAACTCCAAGGATCAAGTTTCTATTCCAAAATAGATCTTAGGTCCGGTTACCATCAGTTAAGAGTCCGAGAAGAAGATATCTCAAAGACTGCATTCAGGACTAGGTATGACCATTACGAGTTTATGGTCATGCTTTTCGGACTGACCAACGCACCCGCGGTATTCATGGACCTCATGAACCGTATGTGTAAACCCTACCTCGATTAGTTCGTCATCATTTTCATTGTTGACATCCTCATCTATTCTAAGAACAAGGAAGGACATGAGTAGCACCTACACTTAAGCCTTAGATTGCTGAAACAAGAGCAATCGTATGCCAAATTCTCTAAGTGCGAATTCTGGATTCGCGAAGATTCAACTTCTAGGACATGTAGTCAACGAGAAAGGAATACATGTCGACCCATCTAAAGAAGAAGCCATTAAGGGTCAGACAGCACCGATGACTGCAAAAGAGGTGCGACAACTTCTAGGATTGGCTGGCTGCTACCGCCAATTCTTTGATGAAATCTCAAACTATTGCTCAACCTCTCACTACTCTAACTCAAAAAGGGTAAACCCTATAACTGGAGCGAAACTCAGGAATCCGTATTTCAACTGTTGAAACAGAAACTCTGTAGTACACCTATCCTAGTCTTTCCTGAAGGAACAGATGACTTCGTAGTGTATTACAATACCTCTATTCGAGGTCTTGGTTGTGTGTTGATGCAACGCGAAAAGGTTATGGCATACACTTCCCGTCAATTGAAAGCTTATGAGAAAAACTACACTACCCATGACCTAGAATTGGGAGATGTAGTGTTTGTTTTGAAAATCTATAGACATTACTTGGACGATACCAAGTGCACGATTTACACCGACCACAAGAGCCTCCAGCATATCTTCGAGCAGAAGGAGTTGAACATGCGACAACGTCGTTGGGTTGAACTTTTAAATTACTACGACTGTGCGATCCGGTATCATCCGGGTAAAGCTAACGTTGTGGCTGATGCACTAAGCCGAAAGGAAACAAAACCCAAACGAGTTCGAGCATTACAACTTACTATTCACCCTGGATTGCCTGACAGAATCCGTAGTGCTCAACTTGAAGCCTTGAAAGAAGATAACCTACCGTTAGAAGGTACACGTGGCATGGAAGCACTACTTGAAGTAAAATCTGACGGAATTCGTTACTTTGTCGAACGAATATGGATTCCAATGTTCGGAAATTTAAGGGAACTAATCATGGATGAAGCTCATAAATCCCGTTACTCCATTCATCCGGGTTCTGATAAAATGTACCATGATCTAAAAGTACTATATTGGTGGCCGAAGATGAAGGCCGATATAGCCACTTATGTTAGTAAGTGTCTGACCTGCGCGAAGGTCAAAGTTGAATATCAAAAACCGTCCGGTCTCCTACAACAACCTGAAATCCCCATGTGGAAATGGGAACAAATATCCATGGACTTCATCACCAAATTACCCCGAACCCCTACCGGATGTGATACTATATGGGTAATTGTTGATCGCTTAACAAAATCTGCCCACTTCCTAGCCATCAAAGAAACTGACAAAATGGATAAACTCACTCGAGTATAC
This sequence comes from Smallanthus sonchifolius, assembly GCA_023525975.1. Lineage (NCBI taxonomy): Eukaryota > Viridiplantae > Streptophyta > Magnoliopsida > Asterales > Asteraceae > Smallanthus > Smallanthus sonchifolius. The sequence goes on from CM042025.1 coordinate 9,276,797, forward strand.
TTGAAAGAAGTAGTCTCTCGGCACGGGGTGCCTATCTCTATCATTTCGGATCGCGATGCACGATTCACTTCCCGTTTCTGGCAGTCATTGCATAAAGCATTAGGCACGCGTCTAGATATGAGCACAGCTTACCATCCTCAAACCGATGGTCAAACAGAACGTACTATCCAAACTCTGGAGGACATGCTACGAGCTTGTGTGATCGATTTCGGTAACACTTGGGAGTCTCACCTACCGTTGGTGGAGTTCTCCTACAACAATAGTTATCACACTAGCATCAAGGCAGCTCCATTTGAAGCACTTTATGGACGGAAATGCCGTTCTCCCATTTGTTGGACCGAGGTTGGGGATAGCCAACTCACAGGTCCTGAACTTGTATTTGAAACTTCCGAAAAGATCGTTCAAATTAGAAACCGTATGGCGGCAGCTCGGGATCGTCAAAAGAGCTACGCCGACAAACGCCGTAAACCTTTAGAGTTTCAAGTAGGTGACATGGTCTTACTCAAAGTCTCACCTTGGAAAGGTGTCATTCGTTTTGGAAAACGAGGTAAACTGAATCCTCGTTATGTTGGACCTTTCAAAATATTAAAGAGAATCGGACCAGTCGCGTATCAACTGGACCTACCTGAAAGACTTAGTGGTGTACACAACGTCTTTCACATCTCCAATTTAAAGAAATGTCTAGCTGACGAACCTCTCGCGGTTCCTCTTGAGGAACTACACATTGATGAACAGTTGCGTTTCATAGAAGAACCTGTTGAAATTATGGATAGGGAAGTCAAAACACTTAAGCGCAGTAAAATCCCTATTGTTAGAGTCCGTTGGAACTCAAAACGCGGATCGGAATTCACGTGGGAGCGCGAGGATCAGATGATGCGCAAATATCCTAATCTGTTCAAGCACTCCGCGTCAAATTCTTAAGGTACTATTTTAATTTTCGGGACGAAAATTCTTTCAACTAGGGGATGATGTGATATCCGGGAAAAAAAATTTTAATTTTATTTAATTTTCGGGACGAAAATTCTTTTAACTAGGGGATGATGTGACAACCCGACTTTTCGGGTTAACTCAGTTAGTAAATTCCGTTGACTTGCTGTTAAAAACCTAACCCCGTTAACTATTCCGTTAAGTTTCTTATTAAAAACTTAACCCCGTTAAGCTAATCGAACCTCAAGGACAAATCCTATCAATATCCGAATTCAAACTACAGGGATTAAATTGCATTTCACTCAATTTCATTTAAGTTGACTCTGAAAGTCAAAATTTGGAAGTCTTTGTTCTTGATTGACTTGGAAAAGTCAAACCTTGCAATCTAAATCCAAATTCGTATTTTATAACCGAATTCAGTTTAAACTTGTAATTGATACAAGCAACTTCAACAGTTTCGATAATCATTGAGGTGTTAAACACCGGCTTTAATCAAATTAAACTCAATTATGAGTATTCAACTCATAACCGTCGCTACCCTCTTCGACTTCTATCGAATGCGTATCAATTCGTTTATTTTCCTCGTAATTGAACCCCTGCACACACTCGGTGATCCTCCTTGAAGCTTCTGCATCAACTGAATTGACCGGAGTAACAGTCGAAGACACTAGAGGCAACCTATACCACATTCGGCAACCGTTTTAATCGATCTCAGTCAATTCGCACTTGTTTACGGTAATTGAATACACCCTCACCTTCGTTTTTACTTCCTAATGGAAAGCCCTATGTCAATTGGGGCTTGCAACATCGGCATTAACAAGAACAGAAATCTAGGGTTCGTTCATATACGAATTGGGGCTTTTGATCCGAAACTCAACCTCCATCAAATTAAACCACACGTTCATGTTCGGAATCCTTTGTTTACTAAAACCCCTATGCTAATTTAATCTTTGAACATCGAATTTATAAAAACCCAGAACTTAGGGTTCATCAATGTCCGATTTAATCAAACCCTGACTTAGAAACGTTCTCAATACAATTAATTTATATCATTAGTTTTGAAATCTTCTTTTTAGTAAAAGCCCCATAATTCCAGAAAGATTTAACATACAAATCGGTCAGTTTGATTCGTAATTCAAATCTAGGGTTCGGTTTCTAAAAACGAGGATTTAACGGATTTAAACTTGTTGTTTTTGAAATTAAAACTATCCTCAAACTCGATTTTCATTGACAATCAAAACCCCTCTGCCCTATTACTTGATCGCGGCAGAAATCAACACAATCGGACTAGGTTTTGGTTCGGCTCACGCAAGAAAAAAGGGGGGGGGGGTCACGGGATCTTCTGATTAAAACCTTTCCTACTCGGGTTTGGTTGCGATGGCCCTAGCGGGTGGATTGGTTGAGTCTGTATGCTTATGGGGAGGAGACCCGGGTTCGAACCCTCCTCCCCTGTTTTCTTTTTAAATATTTATTTTAATGATATTTGAATATTTAAATCAATTGTTATATTATTATAAATCATATTAAAGTGTTTTAGCCCGGGAAAACCACCCGTGGGCTCGGGTTAAATTTCATAACCCATCTTTAGTATAAATTCCCACTTTTAAAAATAATATTTCTATATTATTTTCAAACCGCGACTCCGAACAAAATAATATATTTATATTATTTTCAACTCTGTAACCTCAATTAAAAATAATATACATTTATATTATTTTCACCATGTTTATAAACCCAATGAAACGTTTCAAACTTATAAATAATATAAGTTATTATGTTATCTACCATCGGTTTTATCTTCGATCAAAAATAATATACTTATTATTTTTCCACACAAATGATTATTTTGTTAATCATTCGAACTTGAAAATAATATATATAGTTACATTATTTTCCTAACCATTTTAAATGTCACAAACGTACGAATATAATTAGTCATTATTAGTCGTCATTAGAAACGTTCGACACGAAACATATTAATCTTAATAATTAATTAATTAAGAAATCCTTATTCCCGTAGACACGTTCGTCTACTCTTAAATCCTTAGAATGTTTTAAGACGTCCTAATCTTCCGTATCTTCGTCACAAATTCCATATGTCCCTAACTTATGTGTTTATAATTTTAGGGCATTCGTAAGTCGTTTGAGACTTACACTCGTGGTTCCAACTTGTCCATTGTGTGATACTACCTACAACGCAACGCAGGTGAGTTTTCACGGCCCCTTTTTACGGCTTTTAAACTGGGGGAGAAAACATGATTCAAACTCTTTTGATTTATGTACTTCATTTTATATCAATTGTTATGACTATGCGTAAACTCTATCATGAAAGTCCTCACATCGAACCGTTTAAATATGAATATAGCGAGGTATGTTGGGTAGTACTACTGGGTTTGACAAACCTCATCCGCGTTAGTCGTGCTAACTCGATTGGATATCGAACGGGTGCAATATTGACCTAAACGTGCACCGTGGTTGATAGACCTGGTGAGAGGCAATACAAACAGTCAGTTTACGGTTGCGAGCGTAATAGCAAACATGAACATGGGTTAGCTACTCATTGGTATATATATGTTGATTGTACATTAATCTGGTAAACGCTTTATTACTATACTGAAACCTGTGAACTCACCAACCTTGTGTTGACACTTTTCTTACATGTTTTCTCAGGACGCTAAGCTATGGCACAGGTTGCACAATTAGGACATGCATGGAGTCCTACTGTCATTTCATTCATTTCAAACATGATAAACAGTTTACTTAATTATATTGATTGACGCTTGTTGCGTGTAACTACTTTAAATTTTATATCAACGTTTACGCTTCCGCATTAACTCTGAACTTTTATGTTATGACATTTCAAGTCCCATATAGTGTCGTTTGATGTAACTAATGACTGAGATCCTGGTGTGTCACCTTCCAAACGGTAAAACTCCGTTAGTTGAAATTGGGGGTGTGACACTCTACCACTTGCTCAAACCCCGAACCTGTAAAACGTACGATCACCTAATCAGGATACGTTCTACACACATTTCGTATAATACATAAATTATATAAATCCCAATGTCATCTCGTCAGCTCGTTCTTTCTTCCCCAACACCCTAGCCTCACGGGTTTACGTGTAACGTCATTCATGAACTGGATAGGACTCGTGTACCTAAACCCAAGCTCCCATGCGTGCACGTACCTAACCATGCACACCCTAGCCATGCGAGAATACGCATACACGATCCGGGTTCCAAACACGTTTGCATGACATGCACACGAAGAACCCCAACCGATGCCATACTGGTTCCTCCGTCGTGCACCACCGCACCACTAGTCACCATTGTTGCCTTCGTCTCCTTCCACTGCATCTCTAGCCGAGTACTACCCGACACCACCACCATGCTTCACCATCCAGTAGCACCCTTGCGTCCCCGTCACCTTTCTGCTTCCTAACACTCTAATCGGGTTCCCCTTTCTTGCGGAGCACCACCACAGCCGACTCCTGCCGTCACCGGCGTCCCCCGAAGTTGCTACCACCTTCACCCGTCACTCTCTCTCACACTCCATCTCTTCCTCGGCCATCGTCCTTCGCATCACACCGGCCAACACCGTGGTATGCCACCACCACCGACGTCATCAGCCTCCACCATCTCAGCCGACCGCCAACACCGCCATCGTCCCTGTCGTCGGCCAAGCTCGAGAACCTAAACCCTAATCGGGTTTTCTAAACCAAAGACACTAGCCAAATGCGTATACCAACGTAAAAGATGATTACCTTGGCTTGACGTGCAGTCCTTCGCTAGAAACTGTCATGAATTCACCGTCCTCCGGCCTCCCCAACGTCCCACTCTTCCTCTTTCTTTCTCGATGTTGTCGTCTGATGCAAGCCTAGGCCGATGGCCTAGGGTTTGAGCAAAGAGGGCTTTTAAATCTCTTACCGTTTCGCTTCGGGTCCCTCCTAAACTCCTTTGGCGCCTTTCCAACTCGAACCTTTAAAATAATGGCTAACTGGGCCCTTCGACTTTGATAAACCGAGCTTCACGTGAGACCCACATAGTCCATGTTATTTAAAAGAGGCTTGGTTCACTTAATAACCCGGTTTATTAGTTCACGAATTTCTGGGATGTTACACCCCCCTCCCCTCAGGGTGATGCCCTTTGGAACCCCCGCGGTCAAGAATTTAGTGTAGCACTCCTCAACCTTAGAGGTTCGATGGTTCTTGAATTTAGAATAATCTTGATTAAGTGTGCAATCCACACCTCCTAACTCAACAAATGTATATTTTGACTTCTCATTTGGTCTTAAACAAATCCAATTGTATAAAATGACATTTATGAGATTAAAATTACCAACATGCAACGGGTTGAATAGAAATGGATCTGATATGTAATACATTTCTATAAACAACAATAATAAACCAATGACTTATGATCCAACAGGAAAGGTTTGAAAGCCACCTTTCGAAACCTGAATCAAAACACTCTTATTAGTAATGTAATAAAATACATCAAGTGAAACTAACATAGAGTTGAAGTAAGAAATAACATCCTAATTATGAAATTGACTTCCTAAATAAACGTGTGAATTACTCAAATCAAATATTAACACGTTTTTACAATAAACAGGAAATAAATAAAGATTGCTAAAATTGAGGGAAAATCTGGAAATTCAAAATTGGAGCTCAAGATGATGGAATTCGGGTCCGATAATTGGGACAAACCTCCTCATTTGCCACATTATATAGCCCGTCGAAATGTTTTCGTCCATTACTTATGGATCTTGTAACTTCAAGACTCGAGTTATGCCCTTTTTTAAGTTAGATCATTTTCTACACCGTTTGCATTTATTTAGCTGATCCAAGTATGAGCCCACACTTTCTTGCATAGCTCCGTATCAAAAAACACCCAAATCTTTTGATGTATTTGATGTGACCACCATAATAAGCCAAGAATGAGTAAAAAGTCTGAAAGAGTATTGAAGATAAAGTTCAGTATACCAGTTTATGAGAATGATGATGGTATGGTGCAAGCATCCACAAACCACCTTTTGACATTAGGACCCTTCTTTTTGTGCTTATCGCATCTTCTTTAATAAATGCTTTAAAAGTACTCAACTTTTGTGGTGAGTGGATGCTTTACCTTTTGGGTTTATAAATTTGGTTACTGCATCGGAACCACACCTGTGTATGTGGTATACTGGTTCCAACAACGGCGTGCCTAGGTGCAAGGTATACCACACCGTGATCCAAAAAGAACATCGCCCCTCTAAATTTTTTTCAAGGCGTGATGGAAGCGCGTGATTTTTTTCACGGGCGAAAACGAGTAAATTTCGAATCAATGTTACCGTTGAACGGTATAATTTTTGACCGTTTTGGATTTTTAAATAATAATAATTAATAATTTTATTTTTACTCACTATATATACTTATTTCTACTCTTCTACTCAACTAAATTCTTTCTATTTTCCCAACCCATAACCAAAAATGAGTGACGATCCCTTTTTACCAATGTTTTGAAACCCGGACCGGACCGGCCGGTCGGACCGGGAACCGGTGGTCTGACCGGTCCGGTTACATGTCTTGAACCGTTTCTGCAGCGAACCGTTGGTCGGACCGGTTGAACCGGCGGTCGGACCGGAAACCGGGTGGTCGGACCGGTTGAACCGCTTGACTATTTTTTTTTTTAATCTTTTTTAAGTCTCTTGGCTTCTTATTTCGTAGGTAATTGTTAGTTTAAAATTATTGGAATTGACTTGTTGGTGGTTTTTGAAAGGATTAAAAGTTATTTAGACTGATATATTTTTATAATATTTATGACGTCGTCCGGTTCTTAAATCTGGTCCGACCGGTCCGACCAGTGGACCGGTAAGGAGACCTGTTCGACGTCCGGTCCGGTTCTGAAAACATTGCTTTTTACTCTCTTTGTCATTTTTTTCCCGTCTCTCTCTCCTACTAATTATATAAATTTTCTTTAATTGTTTTTTATAATTTTTTGTTTCCCGCATCTCTCTCATATTAAATAATAATAATTTCTATAATTATTTTTATAAAACGTTTTTTATTTTTAAAAAATAGGTTTCTTCATAAAACATTTTTTAGAAATTGAACATTTCTTTCATTTTTTTATAAAACATTTAAAAAAAATAACTATATAACGTTTCTAAAATTTGTATTTAAAAACTATGTAATATGTCATAAATATGTAATATGTAAATCTTTATTACTAAGTATATAACATTACATTTATTCAACCCGTATAATACACGAAGTTTTATCCTTAGTTAAGTAACATATGTTAGTTTAGTACGTCCTTTGTACAATGTTTTCGTAATTGAACTTTATCAAAGTAGTAGCTCAAAGTAGCATAATTACTGGTACACAAAATATATATAAAAATACTTCATCTTTTTATGTGAATTTATAGTGTTAACAAAATATGAACCGTTCAATAAACAAATATAAAGTTTGAAGTGGTAAATGAACCGGTAAATGAAACTTTTGAAGAAAATAAAAAGTTTTGAAAATCCGATCCGACCACAGATCAAAAGTTAGCCAGTTACCTGTCCAACTCATAATCGGCCGGTTCAAATGGGAGGCGGTTAAAGGGGGAAATTGAATTTTAGATATGATATAGTGAAGCTTTTATATAATGAAATTATATAAATATAAACCGATTAATAAATTTTATCATTATGCTTTCATTAAAAACTTTTTATTTAAATTAACATATTACATAGTTAAATTATATATTATTTTTTCAATTAAAGTAAAAATAAGTCGAAGATAAATCCCATATTCATCGTTGTAACTATAGGGAATACAAGTACAACTCAATCCTTGTGTCATCCTTTCTTATTTCTAGCTCCGTCGTTATACCATCCTTATTCCTTACCCTAATGCTCTCGGTATAAAGTTTTGTATGGACTTCGTCCTTATTTGTACTTCTATTTCTAGTTTCATATTTTTTTTTCTAACAAATGGGTGAGTAATTGTTTTATTTGAAAAAATTGAGGTATTTTTGTTTTTTTTAACAGCAGATACCTTATTTTGGGAGCTACCTAAACTATTCCTTAATACGTTTAAAAACACATTTACTTCGTATTGTGTTTAATATACGACTTAAAAAATTTATCCCCACAATTCAGTGTCAAAATCGAATAAACCTTTCAACCCATGATCGTAATATAATTTTATATACTTGCCAATGTATAACGATTATTAATCTTTCAAGCATCATCACTTTTAGTATAACTTTCAATAGTATTTAGGGGACGCTTGGTCTGCGGAATTCGTTGGAATTGTATTTGAAATTTAAAGGATTCTTTTGAAATACATAATATGTTTGGTTAACATATTTGTTAATGAAATTGTAATGTAAAAATATTTAAAAGACAAAATTACTCTTTAAAATGGCAAGGGATTCTGAATTCTGTTCAAATGGGGTGGGATTTTGAATTCCGTTAGTTGAGCGATTTGATTGAAGTTAATTCAAATTCCAAATCCTTCTCTTAACCAACCAAACATGTCAAGAAATGTAATTTCAATTTCATTAAAATCTCATGAATTCTTGTCAACCAAACAGACACTTATTATTTTATGTAGACTAAATGCCCGATTTGATTTTTTTTTGTTTATCACCTTATATATTGATGGCAAATATATTTTATTTATATATATATATAAATAAAGACGAAAATACTTAAAACAAATAATTTAAATCAAATAAGCATAAAGTAAATAAAATGAAAATCAAATAAAACAATAAAGTAACACATAAAATAATAAACTCAAATCAAACAAAATGATAAAATTAAAGTAATAAATTAATAAAAAAATAAAAAAAAACTAGTTATTTTAGAGCAGATGAAATAAATTGATGATGAAAAAAAGATAGTTTGATTCTAGATTTTCTAGCGTAGATTAATGAGTGCTCCCATTGTTTGTTAAACACATAAACATGTTATATTCAATCTTCTCTTTGCACGTCAGTTATTTTAACAACGAATATTTGGTGGTTATATTACAAATAACAAAATGACGTTGAATAAGCTATTAATTGAAACTTTGGCCGGCCAGATTAGGCTCCCTTCCGCCGTTGGTTGAGCATATTCTTAAACATCTTATGTATAAATTATTCATTAGTTGTTGGCTTTAAAATTTTGACATGTATTTGTTGATTTTTTTTAGCCGTGAATTTCTTTACTATTGTCGGACTTGAACCCAATACCTCCAAACCTAGATGTTCTAAAAGATTTTGTCTCTGTCACTGGTCCATCAACTCTTCTGGTGTATTTGCTGATTAAGAAGTAATTGAGGGATGACTCTAGTCTCTAGGGATGGTAAAACATCTTAAATCCAACGAGAAAACACAATGATTAGGTATTGGATTAGTTTTAAAAATTTTCCTTTAAGCTACCCTTAAGAGAGGGGTGTGGTCATCTTTGACATCCCTAAACTTTGTTTTTAAATAAAAATAAATGTAAACTTATAAAAACAAATTGATAGTAAATTTCATTAGTAAAAAAATACAAACTAAAACTGTAAATAAAAACTAAACATAAAATTACATTTCATAAATTAAAAAAACATAAATAAATAAAAGTACATTTTACTCTCAATCTCAACGTTTTGTTATATTTGCGTTCCTTTTTAGTGTTGTGGTCATTGTCACACCCCGGCCGGCGGCGGATTATACGCCGGGGCTGACGCGGTTGTTCATAAGCACATTATCTTCTATTAATAAGTGGAAATATTTATTCATGAAATTAAAGCATCCATTACAATAGTGAATGAAGACAAAATGTTCAAAACACAACATAATTCAAATTTAAACTAGGTTCAGTCCTATATAATCAGGTAGCATCCTTAAACTAGTGCACATGAAACATGTGAGTAAATGTCAACTACAACTACTTTGTGAGTAATATAGGTTTTGACACCAAACAAAAGTTAAGTAAAAAGTATTTGAATCTCAATATGTTTAAAGCATAACTAAGGCATAAATGTGAAAAGATACAAGGTTCCAAGTGTACAATCAAGCCGTAGTAAATGGAAAACTAGTAAGCATAATCCAACTGATTGAGTTTTGGAAAAGTAGTAATATGGTACACAAAATCTGCCAAGGTCTGTGTTAACTGGTATCGGTTTCCCATATAAATGATCATAAAAGGTACTGCTTAGGCTTGGGTAGCAAGTTAATGATTGTACTGAACATGAACACACGTATAGTCGCCAAGTAATTTAAGTCATAAAGCACATAGTAAGTAGCATAAGAACAATGATATTGAATTTGGTAAGCATGATAAGTAAACACGTTCCACCCCGAGTATTTGTAAACAATAGTAAAGAAAAAGAGGGCTATGAAACTCACTTGAGTTGTGTACGAGTAGTAGGTAGCACCAGACAAGGGTGCAAGTAGAAAAACATGAGAGTTTGCCTGTGAACTGCCTACGTTTGCCCTAAATTTATAAGCATAATAGTTAGAGATACATGAGATTTTTGTGACGACGACACGGAAGATTTGAATGTCTTAGAGCATGCTTAGGATTAACGAGTAGACGCACTTGTCCACGGGAATAAGGACTTCTTAATATAATATTTAAGATAAAAGTGTTTCGTGTCGAACGTCTCTAATTACGAATAATATTATCTAATAAATATTCGTGTGTTTGTACCATTAATAATGGTCTAGGAAAATAACATAAATTTATTATATTGTTTTAAGTTTGGATAATTAATACGATAATCAATTATGTGTCAAAATAATAAATATATTATTTTTATTCGAGGGTATAAACGTGGGTAGTAATATAATTAATGTGGCGAAAATAATATATAAATATATTATTTTAATCGGAGTCACGGGTTAAAAATAATAAAAATATATTATTTTAAAAGTGTGAAATAATATTAAAAATGGTTTATAAAACCAAACCCGAGCCTACGGGTGGTTTCCGAGGCTAAAACATATTAATATGTTAATATAATAATACGAGGATAAGTTTTATATTAAAATAATAGTTTAAAGGTAATTAAAAACCAAAACAGGGGTGGGGAGACTCGAACCCGGGTCTCCTCCCCACCAGCACACACACTTAACCATCACAGCCCGCTAGGGAATCGCATACAAACCCGGTCCTAAATTGTTTTAACACACAACTCTTGTGAGTCCTTCTCCCCTATGCAAGAAGAGCCAAAACCTGTCCCAAAACCCACGATTTGGACTTCGATCGAATCAGAGGGCATAGGGGTTTTGTCAAACGAGAGTTTGCGAATCTGTGGGTTCGTTTAATTGCAAAAACATCGCGTTTTGAATCATTAATTTACTGGTTGAAGTGGCGAAACCCTAGATTAAGAACACAGATTTGATTTGATTAAATCCTGTAATAGAAGTCGTTAAATTCATGGGGCTTTCACTATACATAGGATTGCGAATCTACTGGTATAAATTAATTGAATTGAAATTGAGTTTAGAGTAGAGTTTGATCGAGCCGGTTTCATATGAACCCTAGAATCGGGTACATGATCAATTCGATGGTATAAGCCTCTAAAAGGTTAGGGCTTTCAATTAACAGACCCAAACGAAACTAAGGAAGAGTTTAATTACCAGAATGGTGCTCGAGTTGACTGAGTTCGACTAAAACGGGTACCGACTGTGATTGTGTTGGTCTCCGGCGAGTCTGGTTCTTTCTCCGACCAAATTGATGCGTGGGATTGCTTCTTAGTCGTTCGTCTAGTGTGTGCAGATGTTCAATTGAGAGATTAACAAACGAATTTATCGAATTTTGTTGATATGAGGCCACTGTGTCGACGGTTATGCCATAATTGGTCATTAATTGGTTTAATTCGACAATGATGACGATTAACACAGTAGTTAAGACCGTTAATGTCGAGAACGTGCTTGATCAGTTACAATTTCGAACAAGGATCGATTATGGAGCTAGAATTTGATGAAATGCCCACTAGTTTGACTTTCAAAAGTCAACAGAACCAATTTCATTTGATTTTGACTTTGCAGAGTCAATCAGATTGAGTATGTGTTAAATACAGATTTAGTCCCCGAGTTTTCATGTGTTTGAGTTTGAATATAGGCAGAAATAGTCCCTGGTGTTTTAAGGCTTTATCATTTTATGTTTAAAGTTAGTTTTAGATTGAACATCAAGTTTCAAAAGGTTATATTTTGAACCCTAAATATTTATAACACATAAATCTTAATAAATCTTATAATTTTATAAAATCTAATAAATTAAAAAAATGTAATTTATTAAATGATATAAATCTTTTTTATTCTTATCAATGTAAACCATAATCTTTATGACATTTATAATTTGACTTTTGTAAACATATATATATATATATATATATATATATCTATTTATTCCATAAGATAATAATAATTATGTAACCTTTACATAAATATTTATTTCTCTTGAATTTGAAATAATTGCACAAAATATATGTATGCATGAGTTATATTGAATAATAGTATACTTTCATAAATGCAAAATCATAAATTAATGAAATTACATGTGCCGGAAAAGTTAAAATAAAGACGGGAATTTCCTGGGGATTACAGTCATCTCTGGTATGCTCAAATGATAGTAGGGCATAAAAAGGAAACGATAATCCTTCTTTTCTTGTTTCCGGTTAATGTGCTCCTCCATGAGGCAGATCTTTTTTTTTTCTCGACGTCGTTTTCTACCTTCAATTCAGTTTTGTTGGTTTTGTTCAACTCAGTAAAATCATATGGCGCCCTTTGTCTTCGTTCCTGTCTTTCTGGTTCTTCAAAATAAAATTGTGTATGCACTTGACTTGTGTCACACCCCAACCGACGGCGGATTATACGTCGGGGCGGACGCGGTTGTTCAATAGCACAAGGCTGACTATTAAAGTTTCAATATTTCATTAATGAATAATTTAAGATTCAATACAAGGAAGAAAGATACGAATACAACATTTAATTTAAGTAGTCTAGGTCCAAAGCATCCTATGTGATCACGAATAAGTCTCATGATGTAAACCTGAAACATGTGAAAGAATCTGTCAACTACAAAATAGTTGGTGAGATACAAAGGTTTTGACACAGTTTAACAAGTATTTGAAAAGTATTACAATTCAATATGATTTGTGCATTCTATAATGTAAGTATGAGAAAGCAAGCATGTTAGATATTGTGCACATCAACCATCCGACCAAGTTTATGCATAACACGCAGATTACCCTTATAAGTCTCAAGTTTTTAGTTTAATGTAGTAACAAACACCAAGGGCTCCCCCCCGAAGGGGTCAATCAATCAAGGTGGATTGGTCAAATGCAATGGATCTATCATTGTTACTATCGGCTTGATCAAAGCTAATGAATGTGCTAGTTTTAAGTTTAATCTAAGCATACAAGTCTCAAGTTTAACATAAGAATAAACACGTAGTCATAGTTGTACAAGAATTGTATAAGTTTAAGAATTGTGAACATGTTTCACCCCAAAAGCATAAAAGGAAAAAGGGGCTAAGTATACTCACATGGATGATGAATAGCATCCGACACGGATAAGTATTTGCAAGACATGGGGGGAGAATATCCTCACGATAAGCCTAAGTATGCAAGTTTAAAGATTTAAGTATGATCCTATAAGTCTATGGTAAGGATCTAGGATTTCAAGATCGACTAGGGTTCCATATATGGGATAAGATTGATTGAGTTTATAAAGTTTAAACTTAGTTTTAAAAGGAATGTTTTGAATGTAAGACTTGGATCTCAATAGCTTAATAAGTTTGTAGTTTTAGAAAAATTATTTAAGTTAAGAATTAAAGTTAATAATTATTTTAAGAGTAAAATAATTATTAAATACATAGTATTTAAAGACTAAATAGTGATTTAAGATTTATAGAATTTATTTAAAGTGAATATAGTCATTAAGGATAAATAATCATTTATAAGAATAAACCATATAAATCATTAAAGTTTCAAGTATTAAATATTTATTTTTTAATTTAATATGTAAATAAATATTAAGTACCTATAAGATTTTAAAATAGAATTTCTTATATAGTTTATGTTTTAATGATAAGTTTATAAATGTTTTCAATGTGTAGATAAAATATAAGTTCTAAAAAATGTTTTTAAATAAGTATCTTAAAATAGAGTTTACTAGTTAATAAATACTTAAAGTCTCCATTTAGTTTTATAAAGTTTATAAGTTTAAAATTATTTAGGAAATAACTAAAGTATAATTATTTCTCTTTTAAAATTTATATAAACAAATAAACTTATGTTTATAAAATGTAAATTTTATAAATGTGTAAGTTTAGGATTTATTAAAGTTTCTCTTTTTATAAAGTTTATAAATAAATAAGCCTTGGTTTAAATAGATATAAATGGCACAAGTTTATAAGTTTCTGCTTTCTAAATAATATGTAAGTTTCATAAACTTTTATGATTTTATAAAAGTTATATAAGTTTTCTGTTTATTAAAGTTTATAATTATTATTTAAAGTTTTAAAACAAAAAGAATTTATTTACTTTAGAAATTAAATAGTAAATTAAGTTTTCTGTTTTTATAAAATTGTATAAGTTTTATAAAGTTTAAAAGCATCTTTTATAGATTTTAAGTATTTAAAACTATTTTTAAAGAATTAACTTTTTATAAGTTTTAACTAACTTTAAATAATTAAAATATCTCAGGATGTAAAAAGTGTAAATAAAAATCGTTTTTATGTTTATAAAAACTTTATAGATTTTATAAAAATAATTATAAGATTAAAAATCTGTTTAAAAGGCAAACGAAAATGAAATGGGCAAAAACCGGTTTACCCAGGCTCGAACCCGGGTCATTGACCGGGTTGAGACACACACGCACACGCTAACCACCCCGCCTACGGGTCTCGGTGGTTTAATACAGGAAAATCAAATAGATAAGTTTATTCCCAGTTCATCCCAAATCCCTTGACGAACCCTAGAATTTAAATCCACAAAATACATATCGATTAACAGAGGGCTTTTGATCGTTGGGAGATTTCGAGTCGATTGACCATCGAGGTTACCTGAAATGATGCGGAATCGAGTGAGAACGGGCCTGTGGTGGTCGTCGGCTGTCGCGATCTTTCAAACGGCAATGCATGTGATGAACGACTGAATTGAAGGTTTAGGTAGTTTCGGGATGATGCTCATGAGGTTTAGGGGTCGATATTTATAGCCAATTTGGCATTCAATGCGTGAACGGTTGAGGAGGTGGGGGTTGAAGCCGACGGCTTTGAATTCGGATTTATGCGTGTCTCGGGCCGTGCTATAGCATTGAAGACGTCGGGGGTTGGGTCGCACGCGTGAGGCGAGGACCGAGGTTCGCTGAATCTGGACAAATTCGCGTTTCGGATAAATCGAGCCCCAAATCGCCCCTTGCGGGAGTCGAACCCTTGACTGGAATGGGTTTTGGGACTTTGGTGAAATGACACAATTCGTCCCTGAAGTATCTAAGGTTAACATATTATGTTAACAGTTAACTTTCTGATTATAACAAGATTCGATAATGGCAGTTTTAGTCCCCTATCCTTTTATATAAAACAAATATGTTTTATTTTCATAAAATTTAAATTGTTTTATAAGTTTTTATTATTTTATGAGTTCATAAGATAATTTCTAGTGTTTAGGGAAATTTTATTTATAAAATTACCACCTTGTAATGTTTTAAGGATTTTATATAGATACATATATATATATTTTTACTTTCCACATATACATATACATATTTATATATATATATATGGTTCAAGTATAAATTATTTTAAAATTAATATATACTGTTTTAAGGAATGGCTTTGACACGAAATCGACCTTTTTAATACGTCGGAATATCTCGGATATTACAGTCTCCCCTAGTTTAGGAAATTTCGTCCCGAAATTAGAGTAGAAGGGTTTAGTTCAGGATTTAAGTCTATGATACGTACAAGGATAATGAGAAAAAGTTTGCTTGGGTTTCTAAGTTTCAAAGCATACGGTTGCCAAGGGTTTCCCTAAGAAGTATATAGTTTTATTTAGATAGATGAAGATTCGTTTTCAAAAGCATTGGAGAGGATGACTGTTGAATTTCTATCCAAGATTTAAAGTGAGATGTATCACTCAGGATGGATTCGATGATAGTTCAAGAATTTGAGTTTGTAGACTAATACGTTTAAGGATTGCTACGGTACCTAAGTTCCGTGGCTACCTTTTACGATAAGTGTTAGATCATAGCACACGACAGAGTTTACTAGGCCTTCCCATACGTCGATCTTCATACTTACGTGTGCACCCGCAAGCATTTAAATCGTCGCATAGTCCGCATAGGTCCTTCCGTTTGTGTGTGGATCCAGAAAGAGTACAAGAATTTGTTTAACACACGACTAGAGTTTCCACATAAGAGTGATCATTGATTAACGAGTTCCTTAGAGAGTAGCGTCATTCAATAATTAAAGAGAAGAATGTGACAAGATTTAGAGTTTCAAAGTTTCCTCGTGATTGATTAAGAATACTTCAATCATTGTGTAGTTTAAAGTCTTTACACTTTCCTCGAGTTTGAGCAAGAATACATCAAACCTTGAGTAGTTTAAAAGTCTTATACGTTTGAATAAGCATACGTCAAACATGGAATAGTTTAAAGTCTTATACGTCCATCGTGTTTGAACAAGCATACGTCAAACATGGAGTAGCTTAAAGTCTTATACGTCCATCGTGTTTGAACAAGCATACGTTAAACATGGAGTAGCTTAAAGTCTTATACGTCCATCGGGTTTGAACAAGCATACGTCAAACATGGAGTAGCTTAAAGTCTTATACGTCCATCGGGTTTGAACAAGCATACGTCAAACATGGAGTGGCTTATACGTTCATCATGTTTGAACAAGAATACGTCAAACATGGGGTAGTTTAAAGTCTCATACGTTCATCATGTTTGAACAAGAATACGTCAAACATGGAGTAGCTTAAAGTCTCATACGTTCATCATGTTTGAACAAGCATACGTCAAACATGGGGTAGTTTAAATTGTGTTTGAACAAGAATACGTCAAACATCGGATAGTTTAAATTGTGTTTGAACAAGAATACGTCAAACATCGGATAGTTTAAATTGTGTTTGAACAAGAATACGTCAAACATAGAATAGCCTTAAAGTCTCTTAGTTTAGCTTCAGTGTATAGAAGTATACGATTACGTTTTGAGTATAAAGTGGTTATCTAAATACTCTAGTGTTTAAGAGAGGTGTGAGACAGCGTTTGGAACAGGATTAACCGTTATACACTTTCTCACAGAAGATTTGAGTTGTCCAAAAGATTAGTGGATCCCGATGTTTGGTTTAGATAGGAGTCAGGGGATGTACTCTGCTAAAGAGAGTAATGTCCTCCTTCCTGCTAGTGTATACTATCAAGAGTGAAGTTTTCTCGTATATATGGAATGTACGTTTATCAAGTCTTATAGGGTTTGGTTAAGACGGACACACAAAGTTTTCAAGACTAAGAATCTAAGTATAAGTTTGAAAATAGGATAAGTCAGTTGAGTTTCAAGTTTCAGTATTAAGCTTTACATGATCCTTTATTGATCATGTTTAGTTTTAAGAATACGGGTTTGAGTATTTGTATTAGTTTTTGCATGACTCAAAAGTCTCTGACCTCGAAGTTTAATGTTTTTAATAACATGCTTCCAAGCCTTTAATTCTTGTCGTGATCTATAGCAAGACTTTTACGTGACAAGGGTTGGATGAGGAAAGTCTCCTAGCATAGGGTAACGGGAAAAGTTTTGATAATAACAGTACGTTTACAAGTTTATCTTGTTTTATAAAAAGAATGCGTAGCTTTCTTGTATAACTAAGATGTTCAAGAATAATGATTTAAACAACGATGAGTAGTATAAGTAGGACTTACAAAGAGGTATGTATGATTGTCAAACAAAAAGTTGGTCAAGTTTAGAAGTGTGAAGTCTATATAAGAGGTAAGGATCATAGTTGATTACGGCAGTGGTTCGTAAGTCGAGTTGTTTTAAAAGAGTGCTTACGAATTAGAAGTTTTGTTCAAAGTTTATTCTTCAAGTATACGTGCCACTTAGGTTTTTATAGTTTAATGCCACGTTGTTAATTATATCTAGTACTAACGTGAGCTACTCTTGACGGAAGTGTTTGGGTAAGAGGGTTTAAGTTTGTAATGATGAAAGAAGAGTCAAGTTAATAAGTTATAACAAGATGAAATTTCAAAATTTGGGACTTCTAGCCCTTACATAAGACAATTCAAACAGAAAATTAAAGTGTGTAAGTAAGTTGATTTAATATGTTCAAAATGTTTTTATTCATAATACTGAGTTATCACAGTAATATTTTCAAAAATAGTTTTAATTGGAAATTGATGGGCTAACGAGGAGGATTCCCGGAAGAAGGGGTGGGTCACGGGGACTCACTTATGTACCCTATTTCCATAGCCGGAATTTCCTCGTGAGTCTACAACTTTTTAGTTATTGTCACTGATGTTTGGGTTTATGGTACTATGTCGAGGTTCCTTGTGGGTTTAGAGTCTTAGGCGTGGAGCTTGTTTATTCTATAGTAGGCTTCTTCACTTACAAAGAAAGACACTTAGGTTACGAATTTCTTCTAATTCTTTTGATTTAAAAGACGTTAAGTTTTGTTTACAAGGAACGGTGTAAGTTTTAAGGATGTAATGAAAGTTTTGAGATATATAAATGTGTAACAAAGTTTGAGTAAATCATCAAATGAATTTTGAGTGATAAAATGAAAACACAAGAGTCTCTCTTTAGGTGTCAAGTTTATAAAGTAGTGACGTTCGTAAAAGGACTTGTAGGATAATACATTGTTTTAAATGTGCTGGTATTACGAGGACCATGAAGTTTAAGGACATATGAAAGTTTTGAGGTGTATAAAAGTGTAACAAAAGCCTTGAGTTAGTTATCAAATGAAACTTGGTTAAGTGCTAAGGGGGTAAGGTAAGAATACAAGGGTTACCTCTTAGGTGTCATATTTATAAAATAATGAAGCTTTATAGGAGAATTTGTAGAGTAATACATAGTTTTAAGGGTTGTATTACAACGATCACGAAGTTTATTGGGTAGTATCTATAAATATAAGTTTATGTATGTAGTTTTTAAGTATAATCTCGTAAGAATTTCTCCTTGAAGGTAACTCCTTCAGGTCATGACGAGTAAGCATGCTGTCATGTGACAAGACGGGACTTAGAAATCATAAAATAAAGGTTATAGAGGAAAGTTTTTGAATCATGAATTTATGAAGTATATAGCATTTGAGATAGTACTCGTTTAGTGCATATCACTAAGTAAGTACTTTGACATATCAAGAGAGATCTAAGCTCACTAATGTTTTAGAGAAGTCATGCATTCCTATAAGTGGATACTCATCCCAAGAATTCCCAGGAAAGCATACGGGTCCAACGGTTGGTTTGGATTTATACGAAATGCTTTCCTTGACAGAATTTCCTAGAATACAGGTATTCACCCTTCCGGTCCGCACAAGTTCTCACACATTATCTAGAACTTAAATATTCTTGACGAGAGTTTAGTGGTGGATTAAACTTGAAGCCTAAGAACGTGTCCTTGATGTAGTAGCCTCTTGTAGCACGTAGAAACGTAAAATCTCCAAGCGTTCACGTATAAGAATTAAGAATAGAATGAGGAGAAAGTTCCTAGTAAAGGACATGAGGTAACTCATGTTTGGGTCTCCTAAGTTATAGTCTAGGTCATGTGTCTAATAACCTAATTCCCTATAACCAAGGCTCTGATACCAATCTTTCACACCCCAACCGACGGCGGATTATACGTCGGGGCGGACGCGGTTGTTCAATAGCACAAGGCTGACTATTAAAGTTTCAATATTTCATTAATGAATAATTTAAGATTCAATACAAGGAAGAAAGATACGAATACAACATTTAATTTAAGTAGTCTAGGTCCAAAGCATCCTATGTGATCACGAATAAGTCTCATGATGTAAACCTGAAACATGTGAAAGAATCTGTCAACTACAAAATAGTTGGTGAGATACAAAGGTTTTGACACAGTTTAACAAGTATTTGAAAAGTATTACAATTCAATATGATTTGTGCATTCTATAATGTAAGTATGAGAAAGCAAGCATGTTAGATATTGTGCACATCAACCCTCCGACCAAGTTTATGCATAACACGCAGGTTACCCTTATAAGTCTCAAGTTTTTAGTTTAATGTAGTAACAAACACCAAGGGCTCCCCCCCGAAGGGGTCAATCAATCAAGGTGGATTGGTCAAATGCAATGGATCTATCATTGTTACTATCGGCTTGATCAAAGCTAATGAATGTGCTAGTTTTAAGTTTAATCTAAGCATACAAGTCTCAAGTTTAACATAAGAATAAACACGTAGTCATAGTTGTACAAGAATTGTATAAGTTTAAGAATTGTGAACATGTTTCACCCCAAAAGCATAAAAGGAAAAAGGGGCTAAGTATACTCACATGGATGATGAATAGCATCCGACACGGATAAGTATTTGCAAGACATGGGGGGAGAATATCCTCACGATAAGCCTAAGTATGCAAGTTTAAAGATTTAAGTATGATCCTATAAGTCTATGGTAAGGATCTAGGATTTCAAGATCGACTAGGGTTCCATATATGGGATGGGATTGATTGAGTTTATAAAGTTTAAACTTAGTTTTAAAAGGAATGTTTTGAATGTAAGACTTGGATCTCAATAGCTTAATAAGTTTGTAGTTTTAGAAAAATTATTTAAGTTAAGAATTAAAGTTAATAATTATTTTAAGAGTAAAATAATTATTAAATACATAGTATTTAAAGACTAAATAGTGATTTAAGATTTATAGAATTTATTTAAAGTGAATATAGTCATTAAGGATAAATAATCATTTATAAGAATAAACCATATAAATCATTAAAGTTTCAAGTATTAAATATTTATTTTTTAATTTAATATGTAAATAAATATTAAGTACCTATAAGATTTTAAAATAGAATTTCTTATATAGTTTATGTTTTAATGATAAGTTTATAAATGTTTTCAATGTGTAGATAAAATATAAGTTCTAAAAAATGTTTTTAAATAAGTATCTTAAAATAGAGTTTACTAGTTAATAAATACTTAAAGTCTCCATTTAGTTTTATAAAGTTTATAAGTTTAAAATTATTTAGGAAATAACTAAAGTATAATTATTTCTCTTTTAAAATTTATATAAACAAATAAACTTATGTTTATAAAATGTAAATTTTACAAATGTGTAAGTTTAGGATTTATTAAAGTTTCTCTTTTTATAAAGTTTATAAATAAATAAGCCTTGGTTTAAATAGATATAAATGGTACAAGTTTATAAGTTTCTGCTTTCTAAATAATATGTAAGTTTCATAAACTTTTATGATTTTATAAAAGTTATATAAGTTTTCTGTTTATTAAAGTTTATAATTATTATTTAAAGTTTTAAAACAAAAAGAATTTATTTACTTTAGAAATTAAATAGTAAATTAAGTTTTCTGTTTTTATAAAATTGTATAAGTTTTATAAAGTTTAAAAGCATCTTTTATAGATTTTAAGTATTTAAAACTATTTTTAAAGAATTAACTTTTTATAAGTTTTAACTAACTTTAAATAATTAAAATATCTCAGGATGTAAAAAGTGTAAATAAAAATCGTTTTTATGTTTATAAAAACTTTACAGATTTTATAAAAATAATTATAAGATTAAAAATCTGTTTAAAAGGCAAATGAAAATGAAATGGGCAAAAACCGGTTTACCCAGGCTCGAACCCGGGTCATTGACCGGGTCGAGACACACACGCACACGCTAACCACCCCGCCTACGGGTCTCGGTGGTTTAATACAGGAAAATCAAATAGATAAGTTTATTCCCAGTTCATCCCAAATCCCTTGACGAACCCTAGAATTTAAATCCACAAAATACATATCGATTAGCCCTCTGTTAATGGAATTAAACAGAGGGCTTTTGATCGTTGGGAGGTTTCGAGTCGATTGACCATCGAGGTTACCTGAAATGATGCGGAATCGAGTGAGAACGGGCCTGTGGTGGTCGTCGGCTGTCGCGATCTTTCAAACGGCAATGCAGGTGATGAACGACTGAATTGAAGGTTTAGGTAGTTTCGGGATGATGCTCATGAGGTTTAGGGGTCGATATTTATAGCCAATTTGGCATTCAATGCGTGAACGGTTGAGGAGGTGGGGGTTGAAGCTGACGGCTTTGAATTCGGATTTATGCGTGTCTCGGGCCGTGCTATAGCATTGAAGACGTCGGGGGTTGGGTCGCACGCGTGAGGCGAGGACCGAGGTTCGCTGAATCTGGACAAATTCGCGTTTTGGATAAATCGAGTCCCAAATCGCCCCTTGCGGGAGTCGAACCCTTGACTGGAATGGGTTTTGGGACTTTGGTGAAATGACACAATTCGTCCCTGAAGTATCTAAGGTTAACATATTATGTTAACAGTTAACTTTCTGATTATAACAAGATTCGATAATGGCAGTTTTAGTCCCCGATCCTTTTATATAAAACAAATATGTTTTATTTTCATAAAATTTAAATTGTTTTATAAGTTTTTATTATTTTATGAGTTCATAAGATAATTTCTAGTGTTTAGGGAAATTTTATTTATAAAATTACCACCTTGTAATGTTTTAAGGATTTTATATAGATACATATATATATATTTTTACTTTCCACATATACATATACATATTTATATATATATATATATATGATTCAAGTATAAATTATTTTAAAATTAATATATACTGTTTTAAGGAATGGCTTTGACATGAAATCGACCTTTTTAATACGTCGGAATATCTTACAACTTGAACATCCTCAGGTTTTTTTGTCGTTTGGCTACTCACGTCCATTAGAGGTACGACATGCCATTTGGGTTTACTTTTAAGCAAAAATCACGTCGAATCGTGTTTGAAAGCTTTGTTTTTGTTTTGGTTCCTATACTCAACGTGTGTCTCATGAAGTACATCTTCATTGATTGACCGTTATGTCGATGGGTAGTTTTGTTGTTGTAGATGTCGTTGAATTTGTTGATCTTCCTTTACATGTCCTCCACTTTGAATTCACTTGGTGGAAAGTATAATAAACAGTTCCACATTCTCCTATGAAACGCTCTAGAATCTGCCTCCAAAAGCCATCTAGTCTTTACTCATTCTCGATTATTAGGTCTTAGGATATGTTGACCCAAGATCTCACCAACGCTTTTTCTTCGTCGTCGTTCCATGGTATTTGCTTCTTTTTAGTAAAACCGTAAGGGGCTAGTTCGGTAGGTGGCACGGAGTCGGCGGAAACATCATCACTATCTTTATCGGGTTGGTCACGATAATTTGGGTTTTGGGTTTCTAGAACATATGTTTGTGATAGTTAGAATTCGCTTTAGGATTGTTGAACTGGAAAGTTGTGAAATTATGATGGCGAAAATATGGGCGTTTGGGATTGGTAGTTAAATTGTGGTAGCGAAAATATGGGCTTTTGGAATGGATCGAATTAGGGAAGTTGTTGAGAGCTCAAGTCATTACCAGTATTTTTACCCTTATTTTTTGGCATCTAAGAACGTTGGATCCCAAGGCCATTATTTTTATGAAATGTATTGAGAAAATGAATAAGTTGAGAAGAGAATGAAATGAACGTGATATTAAGTAAATGGTTGGTATTTTATGAATTGGAAAAAAGATTATATGCTAAGTAGCCGTTACAGGGTGAGACCCCAAAAATGCTACCGTTTGGCAACGCCTCAATCGTCAAGAACACACCGATGACACCTACCCACACCGAAACCACATGGGTGAGGGTGGTGTTCATCACGAGAAAAAGCTGATGTGGCTTCTTTCCTTACAGAGCCTGAAACGACACCCCTCCCCTTTAGAGGTGTAGTTGAGTTTTTTAATATTCCTTGTCCGCAGGTTTCTGACAATGGACATACAAAACAAGTAATATAATTACATGAGATCATAAACATATATACCTAATACCCACGTGAATACCCGTAAACCCAACAAGTAATAAGTGCCGAGTGCCCTATGGTTATGAAACCAACTATAAAAATGATTTTATCATCAAATATAAGAATAAATTTACTAAAACTCGTCATACTACCATCCATCCCTCTAAATATTTTAATTAACGAGTCCTTTTAGATTGTTTATTTAAATAGTTATATGCTTTACTTTACTTTTTATAAATAAATAAGTAATCTTAATTTTTCTTTTGAGCGAAAAACACACATCCATCAAACCCAACTCTTAAATCTAAATTATTGTCCATCGGTAAAGTCGTAAACCCTCAACCTAATGAAAAGAAACATCATTATATACACGCACGAATACATTGAGCTACAACCCATTTGGTAGTAAGTCAATCGAGCTATAAGTCATTTGGTAACGAGTCAATCTTAAATAGTTACATTGAAAACTATTTAACTCTGTTTTTAAAATTTAAAAATAACTACTTAAAAATAAACAAACTTGATATTTTTTAGGGCATATTTAAGATTACTTACTTTAAGCTTCTTATTGACTTTTGTAAAAAGTTATAAGGAGTTTTAAAAAGTAAGTTTTCTTTTACTTTTTAAAAACTTTTTTTCTCTTTTAAAAAATTAAAAGTAGTAGTAAAAGTCAACTTTTCTAAACACATTTTTAACTTATAAAAGTTAATAAATTAATAAGTAGTTTTCAATAAGTAATCCCAAACACCTCTTAATATTTAAAGCTGATAGAGACTTTATACCCTCATCTCCACCACACATTCAAACCACCCCTGGTTATTTAAACTCCATTTCCGATCTAACTCACCACAAAAGGCATAACCCTAGCTCGATACTAAAGTCCGCCGTCACCATCGTCATCTTCCCTAAATCTCCTCAATAAGGTGGCTTTAGCGGCTACCTCACACATCCTCTCGCAGGACTAACTGGTATTACGATTCTTTACTTCGATTTTGAAATACATATCTGTTTACAGTTTCATTGAATTCACAAATTATTTGTAGCGTTTGAGGTTAATGATACTCAGATTTAGTTATTAATTGTATTTTAGAGGTTCGCAGATGAGGTTTACTCGGATCTGTCAAGCAAACCTTCAGTGGCGTCTGATTCAACGTCATCTGTTGAAAAAGATGTATGTATGTATGAAGTGTTCTTGAGCTTTAGATGTGAAGACACCCACATCATATTTATTCTGTCTTTGATTACGGAAATAATCACACTTACAAGGATGATGAAAGATTTAAAAATATATCTTTCTAAATCCATTGAAGACTCAAAGTCCAAACGGTTTGAAGTCTCAAGAGCTTGTGAAGATTATGGACGGTCTTAGATGGAATGATAATTGAAAGATGGTCCGAATATTGGTAATTTCATGAACAATTATTTATAATATTCTTTGATTTATTTTTATTCATTTTCATTATGCATTAAAGAAAGGTTACATAGAATTATAGAAAGGATGATGATACTATGATAATACAAGTTAGAAATTGAATAAGCTACAAGTTTTTTTTAGAAGTAAACATTGTATGAGTTAATGTAAAAGGATTATTAATTTCTTGATAGATTGTGTTTTGTAATTCTAACACAAATATGAAACATGAGATATTAATGTCATAAAAACTAACATAACATGTTCATTTCTTGATAGTTGTACAAGTAGTGGATCCTTAATTGAATGTTATTGTGTGCAGGCATGAAGCTAAATTCATCAAAACAATTGTTGAGCGATCCTTAATTGGGTTTTCTTTCATTTGTTTGAATGATGTTCGCATGATAGGGATCATCACATAAGGTGTTGGGAAGACAACTTTGGCCAGAGTTGTCATCATAAGGGGCTTGGGGAAGACAACTTTGGCCAAAGCTATCATCATATGAGGCTTTGGAAAGACACCTTTGGCCAGAGCTATCATCATAGGAGGTGTTGGGAAGACAACTTTGGCGAGAGCTATTTTTGAATTGTTAATACATCTCATTTGTTTTTATTGATGTTCGCATGATACGGATCATCAAACAAAGTGTTGGGAAGACAACTTTGGCCGAGCTATTTTTCATATATCAGGGACAGACAATTTTAATTCAAACTATTTTTAACATATTATATATCATGTTTAAGTGTTAAATGTCGATGATGTTTCATAAACCCTATTTAGGATTGTTGTATAAACAAGCCATTCATGTATTAAAATGTCAAAGTGAGCATAGTTCATTTTCATCATGAGAAAATATATTGAAAAACAAGTTCTGTATTCTTCATACATATAACATAAATTAGCTTGAAGCATAAGCTAGCGCAACAAATTCGCTAGAACTTTGAGAAGTCGAATTATCATTATAACAAGAGATGAAAGTGTTAGTGATGTAAAAAGATAGATGTTAGTCTATTTATCGACATGAAAGTGTATTTTATACCCACTTATTCATCAAACTTGATTACTATCATCTCCGGTATAGTCACATATCTAACTTTATGTAAACTCAAACTATTATGTAGTAAATACTTTTTTTTATCATGACTAGTACGCCAATACTTGTTCTGTATCGGCTTACCTAAAGGACTGGACCACGACTGCACATGGACAGGCTGACAAGTATAGCCGATCCAGTTTTTTATTTATACTTTAAGATTTTTTGGTTTTTGGTTTGGTGTGGAACCTGAAAAACCCCAGTTAAGACCCGAGTTGATTTCATATTCCTTAACATTGATCTTCATTTAAACCTCCATCGACTGTCCTACGTTTAAACCTTCATCGGCTATCAATGGTGGGCGATTATATTCGTAAACCTTCATCGGCTGTTCTGAGTCAACTCCATGTATTGTTCATTTGTTCACAACTGTTCAGAGTGATATAAGCAAGTTTCTTCACAGATGTTAGTAGGAACTTTCATGTAGTTAGGACTACTCCTAATTATTGCATGTGGTGACAAAAGGTTATTTGTAGTTCCGGTTAAAACTTAAAATTTGAGACGTTTCTTCAAGTAACTTTCACTTAGATATTTTGCTCTTTGAGATGTACAACATTAGTCTTGCTAAAAGTTATTGTATGAATGGTACAATCATGTCAAGTCGCTCATGAGTTTTTTTAAGATTGACTCGCTAAAAGATTGAAACAAGTCGAGGTTAAACGAGCCTGAGCTTGAACTCAATCCTAAATTTGTGTTCATTTAATAAGTAGCTTGAACCTAAGCTTCATATACCGATTTTAACTACACTCGCAAGCCTAAACACGATTATTATTTGTATAAATATAGTAAGTATATAATTACGTAATGAATAATACTATATATAATTATGAAAAAAAATAACTAAATAATATATCTATTAACTATATAATTATAGTCATAAAAATATGTTAAAATAACTATATGTCTATATAAAAAAAATAATTAAATAAATTAATAAATAATAAACGAGTCGAACTCAAGCTTGATAAATTATTCACGAATCGAACTCGAGCTTTAAAAATAGAGTTCTGAGTGAGTTGAGCTTGAGCGCTCTCTCTAGAGTTAATAGGTTAATCTATTTATTAAACAAGTTATGTTCAGGTTAACCTACTTATTAAATGAGTCCAGACGAAGTTAACATGTTTGTTAAATTAGGTTATATTAATGCACCAAAAACATGTTTATTTCCGTGGCTTTGGAGTCATAACAAAGATGTAAAAGGTTATTTTGGTTTTTTTTTTCTGAAGCTATGGATGAAAACAAAATTGAAACTTATTCTTATTTTAATTAAAACTAGTTTTTTAAACCTCGCGCGTTACGAAGGGGTGGTTAAAATTTGTGTAGTTCCCTTTAGACGATCCGTCTAATATTATTGATCTAATAGAAAAAATAACATTCAAACGATACAAAAAAAACCTAAAGTAGAAAACATAATTATATTTTCAGTTAAATATGTTCAACGTTAAATAATACAAAAACAATAAAGAGTTAATTGCATAAATGGCCCATGTGATTTGATCAAATTGTATGTTTGGCCCTCAGGTTTTAAAAATTACAAATTTAGCCCAAACTTTTGGGACTGGTTGCGCATTTAGCCCCTGGTGTTAACACCAGTTAGTTTTTTTAACAAAAATTAGCCAATGTGCCATCCACGTGGCCGTAGTTGTCAATAGCGCTTGTAGCGCGCGCTATAGCGCGCTACATAGCGAATCGATCAAACGTCGCTATTTCCATTTCTCGACTAAATGGCGACCATATAGCGATTTTTGTTTTTTTTTTATTTTTTTTATGTTTTTAACCAGTTTTTTACTTGATTAATATAAATAGGGTTGCTAATAACCCTAATATATGAAGATTTAGATGATTATTGATTATAATTGCTACAAATTCTACAATAGTTTAATATAAAATATTTCTAAAATTTTATACTAGTGTATCGCTAAACGTGAAATAGCGCCCGTTATTTACCGCTATTTGCTACGTAGCGTATAAGTGGCTTGTCGCTATTTACCGCTATTCGCTATTGACAACTATGCACGTGGCCTACGATTACAAATTTAACCCTAAAAATAAGTTAAAATCAGTAAAAATCAATAAAAATTAGTGATTTTTACAAACTTTTATTGATTTTTACAGATTTTTTAATGATTTTTACTGTTTTTAACTCATTTTAGTGTTAAGTTTATAATCGTAAGTCACGGGAATGACACATGGGCTAAATTTCCGTTAAAAATTAACTAGTGTTAACACCAGGGGCTAAATGCGCAACTAGTCGCAAAAGTTTGGGCTAAATTTGCAATTTTTAAAACCTAGGGGCTAAACATGCAATTTGATCAAACCACAGGGACCATTTATGCAATTAACTCAACAATAAAAACAAAAAACAAAACAAAATAAAGGGCTAATTAAAAAAATGACAAGAAGAGGCTTTCTAGGGACTTGAACCCGGGTCCTTTGGGTTATAGCCGTATGTGCAAACAACCATCTTAATCAGCCATATTTTTGGTTTTATTTCTGTTTTCATTTGTATATATCTAAACAAAAATGTGAATGGAACCAAATTTTTTTTAATTGTACCCAATCACCACGTGACATGTGGCATGACGACCCAATGGCAATAAAGAATTATTCATCTACTTGTCCTTTAAATGTTATTTAATTATTGCACAACCGCAGGCTGTAGCGGCAACACGATCTCGAGTATCATAATGCATATATAAAATTACGTTGCAGCAGCTGTCACTCTGTCAAAAAATCCTAAAACGTACCCCATCGTAAAAGCAAGCGTCACCCAGGCGTAAAACCTGAAAGTATAGCGTCAAGTAAGCCGAACGCAAGCGAAGATACTAAAACACATCGCAACCCACTATGTTCTAAAAGGCGGATGGTGCTAATGAAGAATTCACTAACGACTATTACTCAAACGTAAAACCCTAAAGCGTACCCCGTCGTAAAAGCGAATATCACTTCACCGTAAAACTAAAACATTAAAAAAACCGGAAAAAGAAAAAAAAACGAAAGTAAAAAAAAGGACGCTCGATCATCTTCAAATATATAATCGCTTTCCTAAAATATTAGGGTTTTTCCGTAAGCGTAGATTGCAGGTCGATTTGATTCGAATGCGATCATCTTCATCGCCGTCGTCATACAAACCCATGCCTATTAAATGGTAATTACATTCACTCGTTGATTCTCTCAAGTCCCCTCCTCCACGCCGTGGTTGCCTCCGCCGACGTCGTTGCAGTTCCCTACGCTGACATCCGCTTTGCGGTATTCTATTTTCTTCCCTTCCTCCACAAAACAGAGCGTTAGGGTTTATGAAATCGACGAGTCTTACGATTTCACTAGCGTAAATTGATTTGAGTTTGAATATAATAAGCGCGAAGAAGAATGAATCCGCTGACGTTAGTGAAGCGTATTCAGAACATAAATTCAAAGGAAGCATCATTAGGTATTTCCGATGACGCTTCATGGCATGCCAAATACAAAGACTCGGCATATGTCTATGTTGGAGGCATTCCTTTTGATCTCACCGAAGGGGATCTTCTTGCCGTTTTTGCTCAGTAAGTTTTTTTGACCTTATTTTCAATAATGAAGTAAAAATATCATGATTTTGTCTTTAGATTGTCTGCTTGATTCATGTTTATGTGAAATAGTAATTTCATTTTAATTTTCTGTTTGGATAAAAATATGAACTACTCTTATTGTTCATGAGATTCAAACAACTGCCTTTCAAATTAGTGAGTGTAGATTGTTTGAAATTACACACACCTTTACATTGGTTATGTTAATGAAATTGGGCAAAACTACTGAATAATGTAAATTAATGTTAATCAGTGTCCTTTTTTTCAAGTTAAGTGGCATTTGGTTTGTTGCTGGTAATCACTATGGGTATGGGTTTGATAGCAGGGTGCAATGGGAATCGGTACGATGGCTTTAAAACTGTTCTTGGTTTATGAGTTATAAGTGTTTTGTTTGCTAATCAGTGTCACAATGCTCCAGCTTATTATTCTTTTCGTCACTTGAACATGATAATATTTTGATATATTCTTTTGGATCTTAGTTGGTGCGTTTAAGACAGGCAGACCAGTAAATGCCTGATTTGCTAACTTTCTCCAGAACCGTGTGTGCATAGTATTTGAAATGGTGTCTTCTAAGATTAAATACATTATTATTACAGTATGTTATATGCACACAGCGTTGTTTTGTGTTTCTGTAATTATAGGTAGTTTCTGTTCTATCAACCATACAGCCATCTATAACAATTTTGATGGGCACCACTTGAACTTGATTGGAGGGTTCTTGGTTTGGCGCGCCTAGGCGCAAGGCGACCTCAAGCACGGTGCGGTCGCCATGGTTTAAAAAAACGGTCGAGGCGAGGCGGTAGGACAACGAGTATGAGGCGACGCCTCATAGGGTAGTTTTGTACGTACGCCTCTAAGGGCCGAGGCGTTCAAAAAAACGTGAAAGGCGTACGCCTCGGGGCGCGCCTCTTGCTGTTTTAGACTTTCGATGATGAAATTAGTTAGGAAAGTTCTATATTTATAAGATATATAATTTTTATATGCAGTTTTAGACTTTCTATGATGAACTTAGTAAGGAAAGTTCTATATTTATAAGATATATAATTTTTATATTTATTTTTTAATTCCGCCTCGGGCTTACGCCTCGTGAGGCGAAGGGAAAACGCCTCGAGGCGCGATTCCGTTCTTTTAAACTTTGGCGGTCGCTTTGTACCCAAGGCGCAAGCTGTACGAAAAGCGCACAAGTGCAGGTGAGGCGCACACCTCATGTACGAAAAGCGCGGTTGCGCATCAGGATGTTGTACAATAAGCTTTTTAGGTTGTAGATGTAGGTAATTTATATATTAAATCATATATAAAGTTGATTTATAGCTAAATTTCAGGTAGGGATGCTAAAAACCTATTGGATATATAAAAAAGTTATATAAGCTGTTAGGTAATCACACACGCACACAATAAACGAGAATGAAAGACATGTTAGGAATCAGAGTAGGTATCGTACGCAGCGGAACAAACACACACACACACACACACGTACAAACGATAAACTAGAAAGCAATAGACGACACACAAGATGTAACGTGGTTCGGCCAAAGTGACCTACGTCCACGGGTGCAACTAGGGTTTCTCTTTTTTATTTAGGTGCTACAAAGAATTACAATTACATAGCTCAGTATTTATAATAACTAGATTAGGGCTAACTAAACAAATTAGGGCCGGCTACCCTTTCATTGTATTCCAGCCGAAAAGAGGCCCAAAAGGCCAAGCCCGGCCCAAACCCAAAAGTTTTCATAGCCCAACAAGACACAAGATTTAACGTGGTTCGGTAGGTGTCACCTACATCCATGGGTTGCAACTAGCGGTATATTATTATTCTGGTGCTCAAGGAATTACAAAGACCATACCATCTATTTATAATCACTAGATTAGGGTTACAAACTTTGGGAACAAGAAATGGTAAATATGGCAACCTGCAATTTACCCTACTAGGGCTGGCTGCCCTTTTTGCGAAGCCTCCACACCCAACATAAGCACCTTGCGCTTCGCGTACGAAAAGCCGTGCGCTTTTGCGCCTCGTTTTAGACCCCGTCGCCTCGGTACACTTCTCGCTTTTTAAAACCAAGGGAGGGTTTTCTGGTACCTGTTAGTCTTGGGACTTTTGAGATTTTCTCAAAACTGAATTATTAATTTTATTTTAGCGCAAAGTGCGTGAAAAAGTAACAAACTTTACATGAATTGTCATCGTATGTAATGAACTTTCAAACATACCTTTTATTTTAACAAACCTCTATTTTGTTACGTTTAGTGTAGCTGACTGTGTTTTAAAAACCGTGAGGCGCTCCAAGGCGATAGTGGGTCTTCAGAGCCGAGGCGAGAGAAGGCACACATATCACGTGCGCCAGGCCTTGTTTTGCATAAAAAAAACACTTCTAAATTGTTTTTAAACCATATTTCATACGTGAAACACATCAATATAAATTTAACAACTAATACACTAACATATATATTATGGCATACCACAAGTAATACAAAACAAGTCTATGTATTCCTGGTAATAATATAAAGTAGAAACAAATTAAAAATAAAAAGAAAAGGTGCTTAAGGCTAAACTACAAGTAATCTTCATTCTTCACTACCCTTGTTAACTTTAAGTATGAGAAATAAATTTTGAACTTAGAAGCAACAGATAAAATTCAGAACTAGCTAAAAAATAAAAAATTGCCAACATGGAAGCGGTTTAGCACAACGTAGACGTAACACTAACAGGTGAGTTTGGCACCAGTACCATACCGAAAATAAGAATGAGGAGAGAACAGCTGAAAAGAAGTAGAAAAATGAGAAAAGCTACTGATATGAATTATAAAGTTTATTACATTTTTCATGCACTTTGCCCTTCTTTTTAAAGCATATAGGCATGAATTTGCAATTTTTCAAAGTGATATGAGTTATATCATCAAAACTATTGTTAACATAGTTAAAGAACAGTAAATGAGTTATATTCCATTTTTTACTAGCTTTGAGTGACATTACTGAAGTATAACATTTTTGTCATCAAATGCTTGCCTTACTTTCTGACATGTAGGTATGGTGAGATTGTTGATGTCAACCTAGTTAGAGATAAAGGCACAGGAAAATCAAAAGGCTTTGCTTTTGTTGCATATGAGGACCAGAGAAGTACAGTTCTTGCTGTCGGTTAGTCTCTTTATCAATCTGAGTTTAGATTTATATTAATTTTCATAGTTGGTGGCAAAATGAGTGTCTGGTAACAAGTCTTACTGATTGTTATTCTTTGTTGATATATCATTTCTCATATTCTTCATTTCCTATGCTTTTATGTTACTCTTAAATAAATTACAAAGTGTAATTTATATTTTTTAACAATTACATCATTTAAAAGATCTCCTCAATAATGAACCGAAGATTGGTTTTTTATGGTGTTTTTCTTTATGACATATAAACGTATTATAAAACTAAATATATTGAACTATTTTACAACTTACTTTTTTTTTAATCTCAGCCCCTCCATAATCAACTAACTACAAATATAAGTAATAAAGTATTTTTCTGAATATGTTGAACTATGTAATAGGTATCATTAATTATTTTCTGAATCTTAAACAATTAATCATTAAACATTCATTGTATGATGCTTATATTCAATAAAATATTTTTTCCGAATATATTAAACCATAGTTACCAAATTCGCTCAGCCACCCGCGATCCCCGTATTGGATCCCGTTGTACCAAAACGAAATTTGAAGCGTACCAAATCGCTCTGGTACGGAGAATTCGAATAACCTGGTTCGGCGATCCAATAGCATGAAATCGTTGTACCATTGCTGCCCCAATTCGCGATTTTGGGAAAGGAATTCGCTGTGGTTCGCGATTTTGCAATGAGATTCAGATAAAGAGATAATTTCGGAATGAGATTTAGATGGAGAGATAATCTCGGAATTGATTGGGATAATCTCGGCGATCTACTAATTTACAGCTCATGAGATTGATTGGGATAATTTCGGAATGAGATTTAGATGGAGAGATAATCTCGGCTAATAAATATATTTGATAAATTATAAATAATAATTTGAAAATAATGACTTCTAATATATGATATAGAAGCTAATGTAGGTGTGTGATTAGAAAAAAAAAATTAAAAGAGAAGAGAGTTGATCCTACTAGAAGATTGTAGTATCATATTTGAAATACACTAAGATTTGGAATTTGGCAAGAATTATATTGTATTTGAACTTATGTTTCATTCGGGTACATCGAACCGAACTACATGGTACACCGTAACGGTTCGTACCGAAATGAACCTACCCCCCTCTGTACCGAATACGTTAACTCTAACGAATTGCGTACCCGAACCGCGTACCCGTACCGGAGCGAACTGCGTATTAGGTAACTATGTATTAAACTATTTAACAGGTATCATGATAAAGGTCCACCATTGAAGGTGTATTCGAGAAAGAAGAATCCGGTCACAGCTGCCAAAGTGCCCAGCTGAATTCTATTTTTGGAAATTTGTTGAATCCGCTCGGTCAAATCAATGGATGATTTATTCAATCAATTTAATTAATGACCCTCCAGGAAATCAGGGATCTTCCAGGAAATTAGAGAGTAGATTACTGCCCTTAATTTTAGGATTTGGATAGTATAAATAACAGGCTTGTTTTTCATTATTGGCATTCAAGTTGTTTTTGATTATCTTGCTCTTGTAATCAGAGACTTTGCCCCTCTCGAATCGGGCCACTATCATTTTGTTCCTAATAAAATCTAGCCTATTTCTATCTCTATCAATTCTGTACCTATCGTATGATTAATTATTTTTCAAATCTTAAACACTTAATCATTAAACATTCATTATATGACACTTCTATTCAACGACATTACTACACAGGAAGTTCTTTAAAAAAATTGGTATATTAGTTTATGCACCTGATATTGCTAGTGAATGTAACATAACATAATGAATATAAGATATATTTTTTTTGCTATAGGTTGCCTGGGTCTTTAAGCTAGTGATGATAATTTGACAACTTAATATTAATTTTTTTTTAGATAATCTGAATGGTGCTCAAGTTCTTGGGCGTACAATAAGAGTGGATCATGTTGCTAAATACAAAAAGAAAGAAGAAGAGGATGAAGAAGCAGAGCAGCAGAAAAGAGAGGCAAGAGGAGTTTGTCGTGCTTTTCAGAGAGGCGAGTGTACACGTGGCGCTGGATGCAAATTCTCTCATAATGAGCAAGTAAGATCATCTAAATTCCTAAATTTCAAGATAATGAGCATTGGCACAAATTTAGAAACTTTTTACACATAAATATGCACAGGAGGTTTTGTGTTTGTTTATGAATGTTTGTGATATAAGCATGTCTTAGGTAGGAGCTTTTAGCCAAACAACAATAAAAAGGTTATTACTTTGATTTTTCAGTGATGCTTTTGATAATTTAATTCACCGATTTTTTTAGTAACTTAATTAACTGATTTTTTTGGTAATCTAATTCCCTGATTTTTTTAGTAATTTAATTCACTGTTATTTTTTATACTAGGTTAGAATCCCGTGTACACGGGCTGAAGAAGTGTAATGTTATATACTTAGTAATAAAAGAAATTATGTTTTTAAAAACCTGTGTATTACACGAGTTGAATAAAATTTTACGTGACAGATTTAAATGATGTTAAGTTAATTTTTAAAATATTTTTTTAGCTGAGTATTAACTTTTTTTTTATGTAACTGATAAATGTTAATTCAAATTAAACTTTAGAAACCCTGTGTATTACACGTGTTAAATAAATGCAATGTTTTATATACTTAGTAATAAATATTTACATATTACATATTCATGAAAAACGTTTTATAAAAAAAATTATAGAAGTCATTATTATTTAATAGGAGAGAGAAAAAATAATTAAAGAAATTTGTATAATTAATAGGAGAGAGAGGCGGGAAAAAAACTTGAGGATGCATGAGAGATTGACAAATGGCACATCAAAACCTTTATTTATTATATAGTATAGATTTTAATTCCCTGATTTTTATTGGTAACCGTGAGAACCCGTTACCGGGAAACTCATAAGACTCCACCACTATTCTATTAAAGGTAACTTGTGTTGGGCAGTTACCAGTGCGCCACCCCCTTGAAGGTTTTAAATCCATATTTGTCTACTCACTTCTCGAACCATCTTTTGAAACGACGTGAATTTCGTATTTTTGTTTAGTTTTCCATCTACAATTTGCAAATCATCATTATAAGAGCAATGCAAGTTTTGAATAGGGTTGGCAATTTCTAACACGATACGAAAATATTAGGTTTTCGGTTGACCTGATTAACCAGTTTAATTAAATAGGTTGAGCCAGCAACTAGGGGTGTGCAAAAAAACCGAAAACCGAAGAAAATCGAAATCCGAATCGTATCCGTAACCGAAAAAAATCGAAACGAATTGTGAATTCGGTTTTTGGTTCGGTTATTAACCGTATCCGAATTGCGAATTCGGTTTTCGGTTCGGTTTAACGGATATACCTTTTTTTCTGAATTCGGTTTGTTTGGTTAGATATATTTCCAATTCGGTTCGATTTATTTGGTTGAATTCGATTTATTTGGTTTATTCGGATATACTTTCCTTTTGAATTTGATTTATTCGGTTGAATTCGGTTCGGTTAGAAAATTTTCCAATTCGGTTAGGTTAACAGATAAGGGTTAAAAAAAACAAAACCGAATAAACTGAATCGAATAAATCGAACAAACCGTTAACCGAACCGATGAACACCCCTACCAGTAACCTGTTAGGAACAACGTGGCGCAGCGGAATCAACACACACACATGCACAAACGATAATCACGCGGTACAGAAAAATAAAGGACACAAGAATTTTACGTGGTTCGGTCCCAGTGGGGGACCTACGTCCACGGGCTGCAACTAGGTTATTTCATTAAGCTCTAGGCACACAGATTACAATTACAACATAGAGTATTTATAGATTAAAACTAGGGTTCCTAACTTGTTCTCCAAGTTAGGCCCAAACCGTATAGATAGGCCCATTAGGGCCGGCTAACCCTAGTTAGGGCCGGCCGCCTCTAAACGAGACTACACACCTAACAATCTCCCACTTGGAGGCTCGAGCAATCCTCAATCCACCATCCAAGCAGACCCTATACCAGTAACTCCAGTAATCTTCAATAACAGAAATCCTCCAAGCCTCCAGTTCTAAGAACAAGCTAACACTTCACTATTAGAAGTTTCCAAGCCTCCAGCTCCCAAGAACAAGCTAAGATTTCAAATAACAGAAGTCCTCCAAACCTTCAGTTCCCATAAACAAGCTAAGACTTCAATCCAATCCTCCTAGTTGCAGCAGCCCACTCCTCAATTACCAGAAGGGCCCGTTGAAGCTCCCCCTAGCTCCAACCCAGCAGTCATCACTGACCCAGCCATGGCAAAACCCGCCATTGACTCATCCTCAATCTCAACCGGCACCTACTCACTCGAACTACCGACTCCAGAGACTTCCAGAGGAAACACCACTCTCCAAAACCTGCAAGTACCATGGAGAGATTTTCCCATTCGGAATTCCGGTCTTCAAAACCCAACGGTGTTTAGAACTGTACCCAGAACACGTCCCATGCTCCCACTGTTCCCAAAACCCCTGACCTGGTTTAAACCTCCGAATGCACTCAGCTGACATCCCCGTGGCTCCAAGATTCACACTTGCAAAATGAATCCACTTAGCTCTACCCGATGCAGCGAGTCAAGACTTTAATACTCGGAAGTTGGTTCCCTTCTTCCAGCGATACATAATCCTGTATCTTCCCAAAGTCTTTAAACAATAGATTCACCAATGCTTCATAGAAGTGAGTAATGAAGCATACCAGAATCTTGAACCCAAGAGTCTCCACTGCCATCACTGAGTCCCAATGCATCAACCCAGACACATTCTCAGAAGCAGAATTTACTATCTTTGACATTGACTCTAAAAGAATGTCACATACCTCCATGCAGCTCCACCAAGTCAACTATGCTCAGCTCCCACTGTCCCTGTTATCCCAACCCATGCCAAATGTCGTACCACTGATCACCACCGAACAAGAAACCGCTTCACAGTTCTAGACCAGCTAACCGGCAAACGGTTATAACAACAGCAGAGCTTTCATGAAAGAAAACGGTACCAAGGATTCTGTGATCGTACACCCGATCATCTAACCCTAACCGAAAAAATCTTTCAACCGAGCAAATATCACATGACTTCCCTTTTTTCACTTATGTCATCACCAGCACACCCGCTGGTTCCATTTTCTCCCGGTTTATCCATCGTTAGTACCACATCCAAGTTCACTTGACAAACCAACCAACCGAAATCCAAACCGCCAAACCTTTCGATAACAACCATCCTGTCTCCAGCCATAACAATAGCACACAGAAAATATATCGAAACAGTGAAACAAACACAGTAATGTCACGGGCCTGAACTTGACAGTTGTTCTACCAAACACTGTCAATAAACCGATCTGCTCCTGCAATAAACCTCGCAGACAAATCTAAACCCGAATACTGAATTTCACATAACCCGGTTCCCAAATAGTTGATAATAAACAGTCAAACAGAACTAAACAAAACTCTAACCTTTACCCGACGAATCCAAGAGCTTTATAACCAAACCCTAATCGGCGGCTTCAAAGAGTTTAACCCGGTACCCGAAACAATCAAACCGTTAACCCGCAACACAAACCCGAAACACCCGACCCGACGCTTCACCTGCAAACCCGAGTGAAACCAGCAACTCCAAGAGATCCACAACAGAAACTCTAATTGCAAAATCACTCCAAATCAGTCCCGAACAGCCCTGTTTTCTCCCAAAACAGCCCCGTTTTCCTCCAAAACAGCCCTGTTTTCTTTCCCCTTTTGCGCAACCTAGGATTTGAAAAAACTCTAATTCCGGCGGCCCAAAAAACAAGAAACCAGGCTGCGAATCAGCCCTGGAACAGCAGCAGAAAAAAAAAAAAAAATTTCGAAAACACTGTTCATGCCGGA
Organism: Smallanthus sonchifolius; assembly: GCA_023525975.1. Lineage (NCBI taxonomy): Eukaryota > Viridiplantae > Streptophyta > Magnoliopsida > Asterales > Asteraceae > Smallanthus > Smallanthus sonchifolius. Next base: position 9,315,710 of record CM042025.1, read on the forward strand.
AAAACACTGTTCTTGCAGGAAAACACTGTTCACGACGGCGACGGTACTGTAGCGGCGGCGACGGTACTGTAGCAGCAGATCTGAATCAACCCTCGATCAGCCTCTACCCTTTTTTCTCGATCGAAAACCGTGCAGACCGTGTGTAAACAACGAGCCAAAGCTCTGATACCACTTGTTAGGAACAACGTGGCGCAGCGGAATCAACACACACACATGCACAAACGATAATCACGCGGTACAGAAAAATAAAGGACACAAGAATTTTACGTGGTTCGGTCCCAGTGGGGGACCTACGTCCACGGGCTGCAACTAGGTTATTTCATTAAGCTCTAGGCACACAGATTACAATTACAACATAGAGTATTTATAGATTAAAACTAGGGTTCCTAACTTGTTCTCCAAGTTAGGCCCAAACCGTATAGATAGGCCCATTAGGGCCGGCTAACCCTAGTTAGGGCCGGCCGCCTCTAAACGAGACTACACACCTAACACAACCCGTTTACGAACTGTTTAACCCATTTATTGCAACCCACCAACCCGTCTAACACGTTTACAGCTTGATTACACCACGTTTGACGCGTTTAGCTAAATGGGTTAAAGGGGTCGTGGTCGGGTTACACGATTTTAAGTGTGTTCGGGTTAGAAACAAATGGATCATGTTTGGGTTCAACGATTTTACCCGCCAACCTAACACGATTGACACCCCTATAGTTTTGGAGTTAAATTTATTGGTTGCTGAAGAAAAAATGAGTTGAAAACAGTGTAGGATCTAAAATTCTCTTTCAAATTAATTGTCATGTGGACTATGGCTTCATTTCTTATGTAACAAAAAGTATAATTCATTTAGCTGAACTTATTATTGCATGAATAATATATACAAAGTATGAAACTGTTGGTTACTTCTCTTGCCATATTCATACATTAGTTTTAAATTTGTTACTAATTATGAAACATCTTTACTTTGAATTCAGAGAGCTGCAAACACAGGTTGGGGTCCTCAAGATGCTAAAAATTCAAGATGGGAGAATGACAAGTTTGAAGGCCCTACAAGAGGCCCGGGCCCATCACATGGGGGGACGTGCGACAAAGACAGCTACGACAAACGAAAAGAAACAAATTCAAGAGATGAAGACACCAGAAGCAGCAGATTGAAACTGGACAAAAAAGATGAAGATTACCAAGGGAGTGGGAAAAGACCACCCAGGTATGATTCTAGAGATCATGATCGAAGGGATGAAAAGAGGTCAAAGTATGACTCAGAATCATATCGAAGAGAATATCGAGAATCTGACAAAAGAACAAGTCGTGAACGTGACCATGACCATGACCATGACCGTGACCACAGACGGAAGGATGAAGACTACCGCGTAATATCTCACAGAGGATGAACCGCGTCTTTTAGGGGTCGAGATTGCCTAGGTGTCTTGTTCTATCAACCGGGTCTATCCACACCAACCTTCGCTTTGATTTTGGGTTCTTTAAACCTGAGAGTTGGTGAACACGAGTTCTCACATTTTAGTTACCTGCTGGGAATATGTTGTTTTAAGCATGTGTTAATGTGTATTAGAGGAGCAGTTTTGACCCATTTGTGTACTTGTGTGTTGAGGATATTACCTTTTTAATCTTTAGTGGGTTAAACTAAAGATTTAACTTCAAAGAAAGTGAGTCATATGAGTTGAAAGCTGCACGGATTATATTTAAAAACGTTCCAACTTGTTTTATTAAAATAAACAAGTTTTTATTATAAGGTCTTGTTAAGGATACGCCAAGAAGGTTTTTTGGACAGCTTCTATATGACTCGTATAGGTTTATGCGAGTTGTATAGGATTAGGTTTTCCTGGCAAACTTGCACCATGCCACATCAGGCAAATCGTGTAAAGGACATGTCAAAATGGTTTTTCGGACACTAGCTATACGAGTCGTATAGGGCTATTTATACGAGTCGTATAGGATTAGGGTTCCCTGCACCACGTCACATTTGTCAATCCTGTCTCCCATCACGACTCGTAAAGGGCCATACAAGGCACCCTATACGACTCGTATAGCCCTATACGACTCGTGAAGCCTTACAAACTGATTAAAATAATACTCGAAATGCGTACGATTTATTTGACGCGACATAAGATTTCTTGATATGCGTGTGAATTATTTGAGACGACGTAAGATTTCTCGTTATGCGTGCTAATTATTTGATGCGACGTAAAATTCTGTCAGAACCTATTATATAAACCGTTATATGTTATTCATTTTTTTCATTCATTACTTCAATTCATTCGTTTTCTTCAATTTCCTTCATTTATTCATAAAAGTCGTTAGCTATGTCATTCTGGGACAACAACTATATATTCGGGAGTGTATCTTCTTACAATATGGGCAGTGTATCTCCTAACAACGAGATGAGGGATGAATCTCCGAAGGAGATAGGCTTGTATGAAACCGATAAGGTATAAAATTTCTTCACTTAATTTTTGTTACACTTCATAGAAGTGCTAGCCATATTGTTGTTTCAGGTGTTCGTATCTGTTGATGAGTTGGTGGATTGAACTGTTACTAGAGGATGTGAGAATGGTTACGTCATAGTCACCCGACGAACGAAGAAAAACACAACCAACCAAGTCGTCAAGATATGTCTTAGATGTGATCGTGGTGGCGCATACAATGGAGCACCCAAAGTTAGACGTTCTCACACACAAAAAAACCGGTTGTCAGTTTGAACTGATAGGGAAATACAAGATATAGTGCGGTGACTGGAAGTTATGAGTGAAAATTGATGAACATCTCGAGAGGTATCCATTTGCAATGAGACTGACTGAAACGATACCCCTGACACCTATACGACTCGTATAGCCTATGGTGTCCAAAGAACTATCTTTGGTGTCTATATAACGTGAGCCTTTTAATACAATACAAATTATTTATACACACACACACACACATATATATATATATATATATATTAAAACTGCAGGTCGGTGTGAACAATACCCGACCTGCATCTATTTTTTACATTAATCGCGCTTCTTTAAACACAAATGAGGTTTAACACAACTCGTTGCTGCATCACCTCTTCACCCCCGTGGCGCGGGTTCAATCTCACGCAACCCCCCCCCCCCATTCTTTCTTTTTCCCACACCGCCAGCTTTTGTTTTTTGTTATTATTTTATTCTTTTTAATTTTAATATTTATAATCAATTTTGGACATATTTTTGTTTTTCTTATTACTTTTAAAATATGTTGTTTTACAAAATTCTGAATGTACGGTTGCAACATGCTTATTTTTATCTACGTTTTGATATAAATTTCATTAAAAACTGAGTTTTCATTATAATGTACAAGTCTTGGGAGCACGAACAAACCGTCAAAGTTGTTTCAAGGTTTCATTTTTTTATAGTTTCTTTATATTTTCCTCTTACAACATTTAAAATATAATGTTTTATAGAACTCCAAATTTGTCGTTTCGACGTGCTTAATTTTATATAAATTTTATTTAAAACTGTACCGAAATTACATTTTTTATTTTTTCTCATCACATAATATTTTTTAAATTCCCAATAAACCATTGCGGCGCGCTTAATTCTACCTACCTTTTGATATAAACCAAAACCCACGAGTCAAATAAATATATTTTTTATTTTTTTGCACAACGTAATGTTTTTTTTAATTCTGCATATACCTTTACAAAGTATTTATTTCTACTTACATTTCAATGTAAATTCGTAAATTAGATTATTTGCTTCAATGGTTGATATTGACATTCAAAAGTTGCAATGCTGAGCATAAAGTGTCTTATAATTGATTGTAATGTTATGATAAGATTCATTTTAATCCCTAAGACTAGTTTTTAACTTATTATTGAAACATGAATTTTGCTTTGCCACAATTTTTATAACCTTAAATTTAGACATGTAATTTAATAAGAAAATCTCAACTGAATTTTATATATTGTCTATAGAATGTCAAATTTAGCCACTTCGGAACATAAATGGCCGTTAACAGCTAAACTCAAGTATCACCAGCTTACACTCTGACCCGAGTAGCATAGGACACGTGAAATCTCGTGTGAATTAGCAAGGACCACCTTGCAAGGCTAAATAGTAAATACTCCTAGTGACCAATAGCAAAGCAGTACCGTGAGGGAAGGGTGAAATGAACCCCATTGGGGAGTAAAATAGAACGTGAAACCATAAGCTCTACGCAGTAGAAGCCCAGGGCTTAACAGCGTCCACGGCTTTTATCATCAACTTGATTAATTAATTTCACGATATAAGACTTTCCTGTAACAGATTGTTCAAAAGGATCCCCAGACTTTGAACCCACGCTTTTCTCCGTGATAGAGAGGTCGGAACCACTGGACACTGAATAAAAGAAAAAATATTGTTCAAGAGGAAGCAGGTGAAAGAACACCAAAATCGGATTCCATAACCGCTCCATGTAAATTCGGGTCAAAGAGAACAGGTAGCAGGTTTAGCAAACAGATTAAAATCTTAAATTCGTACTAAAACCGCAAACTTTCATCAACAGAGTTGCATGAAAATATTTCTTTCCATAAAACAAAAACAATGACACCACGAAAAGCTTGATAATGCTTTGCATTACTCATAACAAAAAAATAAAATCCAAGTGATTGAAAGATAGGGCACTAAAACCAGTTTTAAGAAAAAAATTACTTACCCAGAGACAATGACGATGGTGAAATATAATTATTATCGTGTGCTCGTTAATCAAGGGCAGTAGACGTTATTTCATTTGTCGACAAATGATGACTCAGCAAGATCAATAGCGCGTGCAAGTGCTGCAGCTTTGTTCTCACATTCTCTGTGTTCATCAGAAGGATCACTATCGGCTACTATACCCGCCCCAGCTTGAAGGTGGGCCACCCAATCACGCCGCTTGTTCGAATCCTGGTACTTGTACATTGTGTCATAACGCGCTGCTGTAGGGAACACGATTGTTCTTAAGGCCAAGGCAATGTCCATGTCACCAGTGAACGAGATTCCTCCAAACCCGCCACTGTATGGTCCACGCCTAGTCACTTCCAGCTCATCGATCAGTTCCATGGCTTTCACCTATTGCACAAAAGTTTTGAGTAACATGTAATGCCCCTGCACTATTTGAATAAGAAGAAATGAAGAATGAATAGAATTTAGAAACCTTAGGGGCCCCACTGACTGTTCCAACTGGTAAAGCAGCACGAAGGGCGTCCCATGTACTTAATTCATCAAGCAGCTCTCCCGTGACCTACAGAAGAGTCCAGTTTGGATTGACCGACAACAATAAAGAAACCTAAACAAGCAAGCTAATTTTAAGTAACATATAATTCGGAAAATTGTAAAAAAAGTAAAACTTATACAAAAATATTGCTCATATGGAAATGATTTTTGGTTGCTTTCCGGTTTCTGATTTTTAAATGATTTTTGCACGAAAACAAAAATAAGTTTGATCTGTGTTTTTGGAATTGCAAGTTTCTAGATTAAACATAAGCCCGCCGTGATTGCACTAACTGCGCAATATGTGTGTAAGAATAAGAATTTACCGTGGAGCTGATATGCATGACGTGAGAATACCGTTCAATATTCATCAGTTTCTCGACATTAACAGAACCAGGCTTTGAAACCTGCAAGAATGATCTGGTTTAGTTAAAGTAAATGATTGAATATAAACATTTATATTAACATCAAAACCAGTTGATGTCATGAAGAGAACTGTATGAGTGTGGTGATTATGGACCATTAGTGGCAGCCTCTTAATCGATCCTAACCGTTCAGTTTTAGGACCTTTGCATGCAGCTATATAAGGAATTGTAAATACATACATATAACTGAAGGAAAACACACCCACCTTCCCAACATCATTCCTCCCTAGATCAACAAGCATGATGTGCTCTGCACATTGTTTTTCATCATGAAGTAGTTGCTTTTCCAACATATAGTCTTCTTTAGGTGTCTTCCCTCTCCTGATAGTCCCAGCAAGGGGTCTATTTGTGACTTTTCTCTGTCAACAAGAGCATGCAAAGATTAGTTATACAGAAAGTCAGAAACAGCACCGATACAATTTTAAACATTTAGTTACTTTAACGCAACTTCATTTTGGAACTAAGAATTAAGTAGAGGTGGAAATTCCATTTAAATAAATAAATAGATTTGGGTTATATTTTATCTCTACGGGTTTAGCAAGCAAAATTAAAAAAATATATACATTGTATTTTTATTAAAACGGTTAAATTATTATTGTAATATATTCTTTGTAATCATATTGAACTCGTAAACTGTTTATAGAAATGTAAAAAATTTAGACAACAAACTTTTGGGTCAACCTGAACCCGTTACCCAACCCATCCATTTTGCCACCTGTAATACCGGGTGGATGCAGAATATATTCTGGCTTATTACCTTCTTCACACGGGTAAGAATTTCGGGACTTGAAGCAACAAGAATACACCCTCTAGCCTGGGTGCATGAAAACACAAATAAATCATTAAATAACCATTTCTATAAACTTTATTTCTCCCCTGAAGTGAGTAACAATAAATCCCAATTACAAGTATCAAAAGAGCAGATAACCTGTAAGTAAGTCATGTATGGACTTGGGTTGACGATTCTCAGGGCCCGGTAAACTTCAAACGGATCTGCAAATGTACGACGTTCAAAACGCTGACTTAAGACAATTTGAAATATATCCCCAGCTAAAATATGTTCTTTAGCCTGTAACACTGCTTCCTTGTAAGCTTCACTTGTCATGTTTGACTTTTTCAAAGAAGGTCCAAATAGGCTAGTATATAATTTAATCGACCCTGGAGCAAGTCTTGGTCTGTATTGGAAGTCAAATCAGAACCATCAATGAAATATAGGTGTGACTTGCTAATTAAAATGAATTACTCACGGAACGATGTCATGAACTCTGGACACTAATGTCTCCAGACGGTCTGTTCCATCTTTAAAAGCTTCATCAACAGAAGAATATTGATCCATTCGCACCCAATGTATCACATATGCTTTCTAGGATTATAAATAACCAAAAAAGTTAGAAAAATTACAGAACAAGGCCTATGAGGAAGGAAGTTGATATGTTGAGAGTAAAAAGGTCAAAACCTTCTCAACATGGTCAAACACAATCACGTCATCATAAAGGCCAAGATGAACATCTGGAAGGTTCCTGTCATCCTCTGGAGCTTTTGAAAATGGAAGCTTTTTCTTCTCTACATACCGCACCGTGTCATAAGAGAAATAACCGACCCAACCACCTGTTGTTATGAGAAATGAAAATTATAGTCATGTTTGTGCAGAAGCAAAACTGTAAAGATATAGACTAATGTCTGTATTTTAATTGCATCAAGTCTGTTTCATTTATAAGCCCTAATGAAAACATAAGGCCTCATACAAAAGAAATAGAAAAAAGTTGAATAAGTCAACATATCATTTGAACAAGCTAAAGCCAGAAATTTAGTTTTAAATAAAATTCATGCTACTAAATGTTGACCTTATAAAATTGCAGCTACTCCGAAATAGCCTATACTCCTATTCTATATCAGAAGAGACAAACAGCAATGAAATCCAAGTGACTCACATGATTATGGATTCATATTAGAATAGGGATAAAATGATAAAATAAAAAATGTAACTATAAATTGTTCGGATGAATTATGCAATGAAAAGATATGTCAAAATTTTACCACAAAATGCATCAGGGAGCTCGTCAATTCTTTGGGGTTTCCATTGCTCCATTATCCTCCTAGGTACCACCATGGGATCCTCCACAAACTCCTCTGTCTTCCGCCCTTCATGGTGGTCCATAACTGTAACCATATTCTCTTTTGCCACAATTTCCATAGTAGGTTGAGCTCCAATCACACTGTACCGCCCCTAACATAGTAAATCCACCAGTTAAACAAGTATAAATCAGCATAAGCAAAAAGTTGGAAGAGCATTCTAGCATAATAATAACTGAACCATATAGAGATATCCACATGATTTATTAATTTTACTAATCAAAAGCATATCTCCAAGTACTAAGCCTTGTATCCTTTCTCACAAACAAATTTCACTAATAGTAAACCCTTGCAACAACAACAAAAATCTACACAACAGAATGCACACATTTCTAACACAGTATCTGTTGGGTACGTAGGCCTTTAGGGCTGAGATCGGTTACAACAGGAAGCAAGGGGGCGCAGGGCGGCCGGCCCAAAGCCCAGCCTGTTTAGTTGTTAAACCCTAGACTAGTCTCTATATATATGATCATGTACATGTAATGTTTGTATCACCTCAATAAAGAATATCCTAGTTGCCACCCGTGCACGTAGGTCAGTTTAGACCGAACCACGTTAAATCCCTGTGTTCGTTTATTGCTTTCGTGCGTGTATGTTTGTGTGTGTTCGTGATTAATCCTAACAGTATGACAGTATCAAATGGCAATAGCAATCAAAACTGAATAGTAAAAGCGGCGGCGCTTACAACATTGGAAGCCTTTAAGCCAGGCTCAACAGACTCAAACAAAAAGCTCGGTGCATCACGATCGTCTTCTTTGACGAGACACCTGTAAGCCATAACCGGAGTCAAATGATCGGAAAATATCGACCTGTATAACGGAATCAAATTCCCATGCTTTGCAGCTTCCTTGAACTTCACCGAATGATCGACTGCGAAAACAATAACATTCATCTATCAGTCCCTAATCCTATTGATCTAACGAATGAACTGAGCACAATAACCAAAACTATCAATGTTTTCCAGAGGAATGAAGTGGAAACCGGCCAAGAAGTTAATAACTTAATACAATCAAATCATCAATACGAGTAGATGAAAGCATCAAATTAATTAAAAATTAGCTGAAGTTTAAGAGTACCTGATGTGGTTGGAGATTGAGCAGAACATTTGAGAGTGAGGAAACGAGAGGCGGAGGTTTTGTTGAAGAAAGCGGTGGCGGGAGGACGGAAGAAATCGCCGGCACCAGTGCCGGAGAGAACGGAGGAAGGACGGAGCGAGGGCGGGAGAGGGCGGAGGGAGATGGCTAGGGTTTCCATTGATAATCAGAGCATTTGGAGGGATGTGGAGATACAAGGGTTTAGGGCGGAGGGTGTGGGGCTCGAGTTGGGGTCGGGTTCGCTCAGGTAATCGGCAACACTAGCCCTCCCGGGGTAGCGGCCTCGGGTACAAATCACGGGTAGTACAACCCGTTTGATTTAAAGAAGAGATAGCCGTATTGGCATGGGTCATTTCACCGTTGCGAGCAATAAAAAAATAACATGACATGTTTCTATCGGCTAATGTCTAAGGTGCTTTGGGGTTGAAGGGGTTCCACGCACCGAGGTTTTAACGATTTTGCTGACGTAACACAATATTAGACGGTTAGTTAAGTACTATTTTACCCTTACACAAAATATAAAACTTAGAAAAAAGAAAACGAAAAAAATAATTATTTTGCAAGTGTGTGTCTATATCACATTATTAATGATAGATACTTTTAATCGTTTATCATATTTTTCTTTATCCGATATTAATTTAATGTTACAGGATACATAACATCATATCATGTATAGTTTTTTATGTTCACGTTTCTTTACATGTGTAATCATCAAACATAACCCTTGGGGTTGTCCATACCATTCATTTACATAATAATTTCTTTGGACAAATCCATAAAACTAACAAAATATGGGTCACATGTAGAAAAAGAACTAACAGGGAGACCACAAATAGGTGGACCATTGAAATTAATGATATTAATTAATCTCGCACGCAATCGACAAATCTCATACGTGAATACAAATATTCAGGTTTTGACGATTCTTCGTTCATATTTCTGTTTTTTTAACTTTTTACGGTTCTTTGTATACAAATCTTCATCTTTACTCATGTTTCCATCTTCAGCTTTTAACTCTCTCTGGACAAATTCAATGCATAACTCTTAATCGTGTATCTCATGACTAAATAGTAAAGAGGTGATTTACTTTTAACATAAGTCGATACGATTAAAAAAAGGCAGTGGATATTAGATGCTTTTTAAACTTGTACTAATTTGACCCTCACATTTAACTACAGAAGTATAAATGTTAATAAATCTTTATTTTCTTTTTTGTTATAACACTACAAGAGTCAAGAGATGGGCGGCACTCCGGCAAAGCCGCAGGAACTTGGTCGTCAGTAGCATCCCGGTCGATCAATCTCTTGTTCTGTCGTTCACTTCTACACTTGATCACTGATGCAAAAATTTAATTGGAGGGCTCCCGGTTATTTTCTTTAGGCTATAGCTAATTTCATTTATTGAGTGATGAGTTTCTTGAGATATTGGCATATTTAATCCATTTAATTAGTAACGGGCTATTAGACTTGTACAATTACAAATTTGTTTCTATTGTGTTTATTATTTTGTAATAGTTGTTATTTTATAAAACTTACAATTTTAAATTAATGGGATCGGTCTCAAAATTTATTTGGGTTATCAAAATTTCTTGAAGGTCAGTCAGGATATCTATTAGTAGAAAAAAGTTTGTCAGGCAACCCCCATACCACCTACCTAGGTACACCACCGGTTGCATCACAGATTGAAGCAACGGCCAACACTGAAGGGGGAGAGGTTGGCGGATGCAGAAGTCAAGGCCAACTACCTTTATATTTTTGAAGTACATAAAATATTAAAATGTTATCCAGTTTTTAAACTGGTTCAATAGATCCAACCCATAAACTAGTGGAATTTGGTGTAAATGAAACTAATTGAGGCTTGTGTTTTTTATTTTGGCATAATAAACATATTTAATTAAATGTGGCATTGAACACCAAACAACTTCACACATCTCCAATCAAATTTTCTCATATAATATGTTGAATAAAACATATTATTCCATAATAAACAACAAAATAAACTAATTCAGAACTGTTTTTTTTTTTTTGCAGAAAGACATTCTAAAGTTGTATGTTAAATCATTTCCCAAAAGAATTATATAACCTGGATTAATATAAAGAATCAACATTAGGTACTAAAATTGGGGGCTTTGCTCTGATGTTTTCTACACATGAAAACAGGTATCTGATAATACACCATTGACAAGCTCAGTTTAAACCTTTATGGTGACGCGTCAGACGGCAATAATCTGTAATAAGAGGGAACATTATGGATTTTTAATTGCACAAATGAGGACATGTCAAATGTAAGATGGGTTAAAAACACTGCTTTCTTACCTTTACATTCAACTTGAAAAATATTTTAAGTGTTGATGGTTGAAATCTATTGAAGACAGTTCCTGAAGAAACGAATGCCCTGAAACAAAGAAATTGAGTGATTATTAATATTATACTTGACATAAATGCCATACTAGATTATATATACAGTTTTAGATAACAGTTGAAACGGATCGAAGCGTTTAAACATTTAACATAAAGTTCAGTTCACGGTTCGCTTTTGGTGATTTGGCGCATGTACGGTCAAGCCGACGGTTTGGAACTTGGAACCATACATTTAACATTTATTAGTTTTTTTTTTCATTTTAGGAATATGAAGTTATGTATATGTATTATATTCATTAACCATTTTTGTCATTTTAAAGTTTAAATAAAAAAGTTTTTGGGAAAAGAATCGATTTAAACCGCAAAGCCTCAAAGTGAACAGTCCACCCTCCGACCCAACTACCCAATCGATTTGGTTTGTCATTTTCAAACCGTAATTAGTGGTTTGGCCCAGAATTTTCACCAAAACCAGCCAAACCGTGAACATCCAACTTGTTATTATCCTACTTTAATATACATCACAAATTGGCTTTTTGTTATTATCCAACTTGTTTATAAATACTAGTTTTTACAGTTAAATATAATATCTTGATTGTTTATGAAATTTAAAAAAAATGTGAAAATATACCGGGCCAGCCCGACTCACTTGAAACCTAAACCCATTTTAAAACATGCCCTTTTTGACCCAAAAGAAATGAAAACAAACACATTTAGGAAGCCAAAAGTTTTTTTCTGTACCTGCAATGCAAAACTGATGTCTGCTTCATCTACCTGCAAAGTCACTCTCCTCAATTTATCATCTCTAGACTGACCAAGTTTTAGGATTCCCTACAAAATGACAACATTTTATAAGAATTTGCTACAAAAAGATGATTTATTTGAATATTTAAAAGATAAAAAGTCAACTGATAGGTGTTGGCGGTTACCTGATCACCTAGCACTCTACACATGCATGAAAGTTCCATTATACCAACGGGTGGTATCAATGTTGATTTGCAGATATCAATATAAAACTTGTTCAACTGTAAAGGAACTAGTTTTGATTAGAAAAATGGGTAAATAAAGAATCATGGATTATAATTTCATCTTTTATCATGAAAGATGATATAATTATACCTCTCCTATTGTTGTATCCTTCTTTCCTTTACGGAAAAGCTTCACAGCAGAACAGAGTACAATCTACACCAAAAGTGAGGCTAGGAAATTAGTTGACTTAAAAGGAAATATTGGGTTGACCCCCTAACCTTATTTAAACCATTCTTCATAAATAATGAATGTGTTTAATTATGTTTACAATGCAATATTTAAGACAAATAGTATTCTAAATCTTTGAATGAAAGGATTTAGATTTTGAGCTATTTTCAACCCGATTGACCTGTTTGACCGTTCACCCTTTAGCTGAAAAATAGTGTTTGACCCGTATTGAGAGATAAAACACAACTCAAATCGACCCGTTTATAAGTAAATGGGTTGGGTCTGCCACCTCAAAATGTAACTGTTTAGCAAGATGATTTTGCTTTTAATGGTAGGAAATTGGTACCTGTTGATGCTGTGGAAGGGACTGTATAGTGTCAACTATTGGTGATTTGTAAGCCCTTGACAACGCAATAGCCATGTGATCAACCCTAACCTACAACAAATTTAAGTAAATACAGACAATTAGATAACTATTATAACCAAATTCGAATGCGGAGATCATTCAAGGAATCATTATAGACAAAAGAAACCAAAATGCGTCTGATTGTAGTTCACAAAAAAAATACTGTGGCAAGGCAAACAGAAATATGGTGATGTCTAGTCATCTCAAATCACAAGCGAGAAATTTCATAATCTAGCTAACTATTTAATATTGAGCATCATATGGTGACTACTACATAGATATTGCACAAATCCTGAAGCAAGCTTAAAATTTTTATTTTTAATCCGATAAAATTAAAAAGGAAATCACAAGAAGCTGTTTGATGAGAAAAAAATACCATGGATGTCAAGATTGAAGTGCAGGTAGATTCTCTAAGCTCAGTTTCAAGCATCTCAATTGCACCCCTAGAAACCAACAAAAAAGTTAAAGATTAATTTCTGCCTAGAAGAATTTAAAAGAATTTGTAGCGTATTAAACAATTATAAATAACTAAAAGAAACATGCCAACCTGCAGATACCAAGTGCTTTCCTCATATCTCCAGATGCTGCAGCTACTTTCTGCATACATTCAAATGGTGCGTCTTAGACCTTGTAACTTCAACTTTTATATTATTAAAAAAACACATGAATTAAACCAGTAGCACCAAATCTTTATTTCCATTCAAGCATTAAGTCGAATCAAAGATAAGTAGATAATATTGTGATGTACTCACTCGTGCACAGAGTTCCAGTGCTTGTGGCTGGAAAACGGTGTAAGGAAGTGCCTGATGAAACAAAACACCCATGATATAAAAAATGTTTTTTGCAGAAAATGATCAGTATTAAACAAAGTAGAAAGTAAAAGCCATGAAATTGTTAATATTTCCTAATTAAGTAGCTGAAGAGAAAGATCAAGAATGCTTACCATCAGCCGTTGTTTGAGAATGATGATGATTTGTTCCATGGAGTAGGCTCGAAAAGACACAACCATTGGCTTACCTAGCATAAAAAAAACCAGAAACCTGAAATAAGTATGATGCCAGAAAAAAGCATATCCATTTTGTTTACTTCCTAATTTATGATTGAGAAAATGTATGTGATTCAAAATATACCGGAAGCAGTGTGTGTGTGTGTGTAGAGTGTAATAAAGAGAAACGAAATACTCACAATTTAGTGACTGTAGTTTTGGGAGAAAACGGTCTGCTAAGTCAATTGCATTAGCTATACCTGTAAAAGAAGTTGGTACGAAGAATTTAAAAAACAAAAAACTATATCCAAAATGAATTAAGTTCAGAGACATTCTGACAAGCATACCAATCAATATAACTTTTGAAAATGGCAATGTTGTTAGCATAAATAGATCATGAAGCACCACTCGGTCCTTAGTAATCAAGTAATCCAGCTCGTCAGCTATAACCAAGCTGCTTAAAACTCAGGTATTAAAAGATAGTAGATGGAAAACATCTAAATATTCAATCTGATCACTGATCAAGTTTGTTAACAAAAGTTGATAGCTAATAATTCATGCTTGCGTATGTGTTATGGGGCATATTAAAGGATGCATCTTACATCGTTTTTGTGTCAGGTGACCGCTGCTTTTGGGAATACAACTGCTGAAGTTGTCTTAAGGGCGCAGAACGACCGTTGACTTTCTTATTCGGTTTACCTTTTTCAAGTATCTGCAAAATGTATAAAATTTTGAGCATAATGTTGCTTACATACGAGTCTACACATATCAAAATCATGATAAATTTTCACCTTGTTGAAAATTTCTGATGTGCTTGAGAGAGAAGTACAGTTTATAGCCAAAATATCTGGCACTTGCCCACCTGTCTGGAAGCAATAACCATAGTTCCATGAGTTGATTGAAAGTAATGCACAGAATATACTAAACAAAAAACATAAATAACCATTTTATGATTGCAAGTAAATAGACATTTTATCATCAATGCCATATTGCCATTTTTATTCTGCTGGTGACTAAATTGATTATCTGGGAATTGGTAACTTAGGAGCAAACGGAGAACTAGTTGAGAACTTCCCATACTAAAATTGCTCTTTCTAATGAACATCTAAGAACCTAAAATGACCTACAGTCTAAAGCAATACATTATAGTTTTCTTATGCCATTTTATAATAAATTCACTATTTGCATTGAGATACTCTAAATCAGCATTCTGAATTTCAAAACTAACAATCAAGCAAAAGCAAATCACCTCTTTAGCCCAAACAGCCAAACGTCCCTTCACATTCTCCATTGAAAGTGATTTTCCAGTCCCTGGACAGCCACAGATGTACAGGCTCCCAGCCTTCTCTTGCTCCAGTGATTGCCTGCAAAACTCAACTATTCTTTTCTGTTCATCCTCCCGGCACACGATCACAGACGGCGCTGTGGATACATGCAACGCCTCCTTCACCGCACTTAATTGCTCCGAATCTACATAAAATAAACACATCTTTCATTAGGATAACAGAAATTAAACCACACGCATCCACTCGCACGAATTGCTTAATTTCAAATTAGATCAAAATCAGGTCATTCTAATATGAAATAACATCGAGATAACCTGTTGGACTCCAGATCGGTTTATCCAGGAAACTGTCCAACAACTTTTTCTTTGGAGAATTCTTCACTTTCGTTTCAACCTGTAATTGATGTGCGTAGGATTAGATTTCACTGTAACAATAAGCTATTGAGATTAATCGAGTGACGGAAAACGAAATTTCGAAAACTCACATTTGCTCGACTTCTATTTGGACTGTCATTGACGCACCGGCGAGGAGATTTACTCTTCAACGGAGAGCATGTCTTGGAAGGAGTGTTGGAGCCCGGATCCTCGATCAAATCCGAATTAGATCTCAACCTCCGTTTTTGAGGGGAGGAAACATCGCCGCCGACGATTGACATAGCTGAAGATCTAGCTCCAGCGATTGACGGCATTTTCTGTTGATTTGTCGGAAATCGGTTTCGGAAATAGGTGGAATTTGGTAGCAATTGAGCATGAAAATGGAGGCGATGGCTGAAATATAGGGATTGTCGAGTCAGTTTCGCGGGAAGCGCCATATCATTTGGGAAGTGAAATTTTCCCGCCATTGTGATTGCGGGAAAAAAGAAATGAAACACGGAATAAAGCCAAACAATCGCGCATCTATTTGCGGGAAAAATATCGTTCATTTTCTTATTACAACTTAATCAATGTATTTTGTGTTCTTATAATCATCAACTAGCAGATAACCCGCACAATTTGTAGTCCCGACAAATTAATTTTGTGCAAATACTTGCTTAACTAAACGAATTATTTTTTTATAAATTACACCTCATTTGCAAATGCACATGCAAGTTGCTTATAAAGTATTTATATGAGGTACGAGCACACGTAAAAGATATCTCGCGTGTTGTCGTGAAGAATCTTTAATTGATTTTCTCTATTTAATATAGTGTCAATTTAATCATGGGTTGGCTTGAGCCGGCTCCGTTAATGGCTTGGTGGCTTTTAGCCGTCTATTAGCCGGCTAAGTCTGCCACGTGTCGCCTACTTATTGGTCCGTACTCTAACAAGTTGAATGTTGGCACGAAAATATGAGCCGACTTCACAAGAGTAATGTCCACGAAATAGTCGGCTAAATTATGACGTCTATTTTTGATAAAAATCCCTGTCAAATGTCCATTTTCGTATTTTTCCCGTTTAACAAATACCCTTAAAAACCGGCCTTCATAAGATCCCGCCGTCCATCCCTTCCGCCGTCTACCAAAGTTTTAAAAAACGTCGTCTTTCTGTTATACCTCTGTTAAAGGTGTCGGAAAACCTCTACCGTCGTTAAAGGTGACGGAAAACCGTTTATTTGGCATGGAGTTTAGCGCCGTCACCTACACCACCGTTTTCTTCCGTCAACAACCGTTGCAACCTTTCTCTACTCATCACAACCTTTCTCTAATAACCTTTGTATCGCCGCCTCCACCCCTGATTCAACCATCACAACCTCTCCACCAATACCATACCTACAAATAGAGGACCGGTCACCGAAAATTGAATGATAGCGTTTGTTGACGGATAGTCATCCAGGGGCCGCAGAGGGTACCACAGCGAGTGGTGGAGTTTCCTGACCATTGAAGAATCTGAAAACTTCCACACAGAAAACCCCAAATGCGAGATGAAGATGAACTTGCTGCGGCTAAGGCGATTACGAAGGCCATCAGAGCTAGTGATGAAGATGGACTTGCTGCGGCGAAGGCCGGTGGTGGCTGTGTGATTGTGTGCCTGTGTGTGGCGAAGGAGAAAGGGTTGGATGCTAGGTTTCAAAATAGGAGAATTATAAAAAATGGGTATTTCATCTGATGAGAAATAGAGCATAAGAACTTATTTTTGGAAGTGAAAGTTTATGCAAATGGGAATTAAATTATGTCTATTGGTGTTAAACAAGACCCAAAGTTTTAATTATTATTCAGTATTTTTTCAATTTATTGTATGTTATTTCACTTTCATATTATATAATTTTGAATTTATATACTTTCCCCATGGGCATCTTAAATAACATTTTATAAAAAATAATTATATAGTATTTTGAGAATCACGCATAATTTATATAGTATTTTGAGAATCCTCACCTAATTAATCATTACTTATATATGTTATAGAATCACTCTATATGTGTACCTATATATGTATTCTATAGTATAGAATCACACAAGGAGGAATGCAATACTAATAATCTCTGCTCATAAAATGTTTGTCTTTAAACTTCTTAAATAGGTATGAGTTAGCTCTTTGCTATAGAGTTTGTTTTGACCGCAACGCGTCGGGGCACAAATACTCGTTAGATCTGATTCGTGTGGTCTTGTTGGGTTCCTCTATGAAGTTATGCATGTTGAATCTAACTTGTTCTATCTTTAGGGTATATAAGCGCATTTATAACTTAGGGCTTGACACCTTAACCGATAAAGGATTAATCAGATATAAAATTTGTATAATTAGTAAACTACCTAGGGATTGGATTTGAATAAAAGAGTTTATAGAAATTCTATGTCATAAGAAATTGATAATAAACCTGGCTTCACAAAGTTAGGGTATTAATGTTTGTCTATAGCACTTATATTCTTGTTTTGTGAGTTAACCCTAACGGGCTCTAATCCGTTCTAGCACTTCACACACTGTTCTATTCTTCATCCAAATCATAAGAACAAATTTCATAACAATTCAATCTATCCATATTTCCAACATAGTTGATTCGAGTCTAATGGTTATCTTCTTAATCTGATTTCTAAAAGCTTCTTAATTTCATTTTGTTTGAGTCTTGTTCACAATAACTGGTCAGTTAAATTCACAATTCTTTCTTATGCTAGATATTGATAGAGGATTGAGTATCAGGAGACATCCAGCTCCAGGATTGATATTTGGTACTTACCATATACTATACCGCATGCGATAGGTGCACTACATGTACGTGTGTAGTTTGGTTATTGGTGATTATCGTTAAAACTGAGCTTTTGCAAAAAATTCCTAAATTAATTTATGTTACGAATTGCACACGCTAGTCGTATAGTAATTAGTTTTAGTGTTTGGAGGAATAGATTATGCTTTTGACTGTATAGTTATGTAATAGTTAAATAACAAATTTGATACGAGCTGGAACACAATTGGTTAGGAAAAGTGTATTGATCTATTTACACCATAAAACTGTCATAATTTTTTGATGTTTTTCCATTTCTTTTGTCTACTATGTTATCTTTTTTTTTTCTTTAAATAATTATAATTTGCCAAACACTCGATGTCTGTCTTTAAAGGTGCTTACGACAACTTCAAAGTTCAAACAGTTGAAGCAGATCCAAATACCATCTTCTGCAACATGTATTATGACAACTGATTATCTAATTTGTATTATGACAACTGATTATCTAATTTTGATTAGTCAGTATCTCATAATCACTTTTATCACAATTAAATTTGCCTTTATTCTTTTTGTTTATGAGGAAACACATGGTTAATAGGTCAATCAAAGTACCGACTAATAGTAACAAGCTTGCTGACATTCCCATGATGAGTATTCTTTGAGGAAACATGGCCAGAATGTATAACACATAATTATGATTCCACATGATCGATATGATTAAGAACAATCAAGATTAGAACAAAGACAAACTTCAATTTCTGATTAGGGTTCGTCCACCCTCTTTGTTTACAAGATTCGCTTCATATATACAGACAAAGAGGGAAACGACGTGATGCTTCTAAACGTCGCATCCCTTAAACTAATACGGTTCCTACTTTACAACTATTACAAAAGAACCCCTTGACTTATAACTAATACATACTTGACTCTAAAACTTAACTTATGGATAATTACCTATCCGGCCCATTAACTTTTATCCAAACTTGTATCACACAATTAGGGCCAACAATCACCCTCTAGTTGTTGATCCAAGTTTGAGTCTTCTTATCTTGATCTTCCAATTGTCATCAACTTTTTCTCGTTTCGAATAACCATTTATCTACGCCTGAAAGTCTTAGCCTTTTGAATGAATTTTGTCACTGCAACCCGTTTCATGTTCCATGATTCCTTAAACCTTCTACTCCTTCTTCGTAAATTCAAACCCAAACTAGCAAAGCCAATTGTGATCCCATCCTAACATCCTTGTGTCCAATCACCCCTTGATTCACAATTGTCGGGATCATCTGCTCCGATATCATAATAGGTATGTTTTGAAACTGAAGAGCCATGTGATTCTAAAGTGTAGACGAACCCAAGATTCAAATCTGCCAGACCTCTCGTGATTCCTTTCTATCCAAACCTTGGATCAGAATCATTGCTTGCACAACATGTGAGACTAGCCATAGACATGTAGTTAGGGGTGTGCAAAGTCGGTTATGGGTCGGTTTTAGCCTCTTCCATAAGCATAACCGCTTGGTCGGTTAACCGTCGGTTATGGGTCGGTTTCAGTTAATTAACCACTTTCGTTCCATAATCACGAATCACATTTTTTTAGTAAAAGACCTGAGATTATGTTAGTAGTATTATTTTTTTTCTAGTCATAAATTCATAATTAATGCATTAGTTTTCTACATATTTCTTTGAAAATAGACAATAAAATTTGTGCATATATATTTACCTTTAACCATAACTATAGTGAACAAGGAAAATGATTTATATTTTGTGCATATATCTTATGCATAGGGTTGTATCGGTTCAGTTCGGTTATGGGACACCCTTAACCATAACCATAACCATAACCGCTTGATCTGTTAATCAAAGAACGATAATCATAACCGTCGGTTAATTTTGGTTATCGGTTAATTCGATTCGATGGCGGTTCGGTTAACGGTTAAGGTTTGCTCACCCCTACCTGTAGTCTCGATTGTTTACATAAGACATCAAGAATCACAACAACAAAAACGAATAAACTGGAATCAAAATAGAACATAGAAGAACGAATTGAAAAGCTTGTGATTGAATATTTCAAATTGATCAGTATACTGTAACACCCAAAAACTTCAACTGATTTTAACTTTCAAAATCACGCGGAATAGGTCTCATTAAACACTCTTGATTAAACAACACATCTTAAGTACAATAATACGACAACGACATAGTTTTGTTTTAAAACAACCGACCGACATCTCAAAATATAATAACAAGTTTCAATACTTGAAAGACAAACCAAAGCAGGTTTAGTGACCTCCCTATAAGGAGTTCCAATCCAAACATTAACCACCACCAAAGACAACTGAGAATCCAATCCGAGACGAAGCTTGACCCGACACATCAAACCAGAGCTTTCCCTACATAAAAACACCCAAACGAATAACCGTTAGTAATGATAGGCATCCCTTAGGGCCACTCACAATTTAACACCTTAACTAGGGCCCAAACACCACTTTTCGGAATTTACCCAGCGCAAAACAGCAAGAATTCAACGCATATTGTGATGGACCTTGACCTACACACACCAAAATCCATTTTAAGGTCCTTCCGACCCTCCCGACTCGACCTCTTGTTGTTTTGACAAACCCACAACATTATACCATTATTGTAATCACCATTTAACACTCCTTTAATATCCCCGAGAGGATTCTTGTGAATCCAAATCAATCAAACAACAAATTAAGTTTTAAGTAAAACTAGATATACTACCTTTCACAAAGCTTAAAGCTTTTAAATGCCGACACGCCCTTGTAAGGTTGAAACCTGTCACACCCCAACCGACGGCGGAAACATCGGGGCGTGAAGCGTGCAGACTGTTCATTGCTCATGGTTTGCTAAAGTTTGAATATTTAATAATTGTTTTCATTGCAATCAATAAGTTCAATCAAAACACAAACAATCCACAAAACAAAAATGTAAATTACATAGAATAAACTGGTTTAATTGAATTCTAGGTCCAAAAATCCTATGTGTAGCATATCCTGATCACTTCAAACATTGGTACCTGAAACATGGTTGAAACAGGGTCAACTAAAAAGTTGGTGATAATACATAGTTTTTATTGTGAGATAGCAAAATACGTGTTGTGTGCATACAGTTCAATACAACATGACAATTAAGGCAATTATGGAGAGAAAACTATCATGTGACCTATACAATCAAACCTTTGTAACTTGCATGCAAAATTGTGTTGTCAGTAACAGTCACCCTACCTGGGTGGGTTTGTCAGACTCAATAGATCTACCACTGTTTACTGTCGGCTGTTAGTTAATGATTGTACATGAAGAGCATAATAGTTGGTCTACACGTCTAGTACTCAAGCATAAAGCGCAAAATTTGTATACATGCATAGGATGGAACTGTATATGTGTATAATTGAAAACATGTAAATAGAACGCATGTTCCACCCCAAAAGTTGTAAATAGTTGAAAAGGGGGCTATGTAAACTCACGTGTTATGCAGAGTGTAGATTGCACAAGCAAATGGAAAACAGCGGTGTGTTGTAGATTGCTAGGTTCGACCTATTGAACAATATATGATTACGTATTATTGAGTTGCGTTATTCGGTGTTGGAAGTGGATTAAGTTTAAGGTTTGTTTAAATAAAATACACCATTTGTTTAGAATGTTCACTAGATAGCATTTATATATATATTTATTTAATTATAAGTTTAAATAAATAATATGTGTTAAAGACAAAATGTATGAAATATATTGTTGTTTATAAAATAATTATATAAACTTGTAGTATTTTATTGATTTTAATTTAAAGAAAGATTAAATAATCGATCTTTGATAAACAATACTCGGTTCTGGATATTTTATAAAATAATTATTTGTAACTTTAAACTGATTGAAGGATAAAATATATATTAAACTGTTTAAAAGATTATGTTTTAAGACTGAGCACGACCGCGCTCATGCAGGGCACGACCGCGCTCGTTACCGGGCGTGATCGTGGGGTCTGAAGCGCGCCCGTGGTTGAGTCAGGAGGCTACAAAAGGGTCTGTAACATAGAGCACGACCGTGCTCGTATCCGGCACGACCGCGTCTTGGGTTTGTTTAGGTCAGGACCTTGTTTGGTCGACAGGCACGACCGGGCCATTCTCGGGGCACGATTGTGCTTGGTCAGGCACGACCGCGCTCATAGGTTAGCGCGACCGTGTCTGGTCAATTCCAGAAGCAATTTCGATTGTTCTTATATTAAAAGCTGTTGGATTCATGGGGCTTTTACTAAGTGGTTGATTACGAATCTAACCACATAGTTTGATTGGACTTATATCGCGTTTATGGTGTAGTTCGATTAAAACTTTGTTAAAACAAAACTTAGATTTTAATTCGGTAAAATCGTGTATTATGAATCCGAATTAGGTTAGGGCTTTTGTTTAGAACGAAGAAACGAAACGAATGGACTATTACTAACCTGTTTTGAATGGGCAACAAGTGCTGTCGGCTACGGGAGGGATATCGCGGCTTTTAGAAGGTCGACAGAGAGATAGAGATGTTATTCTGATGATGTTAAGGTTGAGGGAAGTTTATAGGAGTCGTATAAAATTATTAATGTGGTTTGATTCGTTTGATTTGGTCATAATTACGTGATTCGATTTTTAAAAAGGACAGTTTGGTAAAAGTTCG
Source organism: Smallanthus sonchifolius (assembly GCA_023525975.1). Taxonomy (NCBI): domain Eukaryota; kingdom Viridiplantae; phylum Streptophyta; class Magnoliopsida; order Asterales; family Asteraceae; genus Smallanthus; species Smallanthus sonchifolius. The sequence continues at coordinate 9,338,599 of CM042025.1, forward strand.
CGAGAATCGATCGATTGGATGTGTATTTGGTCGTGTTTTAGTCTCAATTCGTCGAATATCTTCTTTTGCAAGTTTCGCGAACTTCCAAACGTGTTTACGATCTATTTTTGGACAAGATTGAGTCGGTTTGACTTTCACGGAGTCAAACTGTATAACAACCGCGACCGTGCTTAAAGTTAAGCACGACCCCCTAGACCAGCTGGTTAAGTTTGAAATGGTGTAGTGGTGAGGTCACAAGTTCTATTCTTGTTGCCCACAACTATTTTATTTCTCTCTCTCTTTGAGCCTTACCACCAATACAATTAGTAATTAATTCAAAATTCTTTAAAAACTTCTTTTATAAATTCAAATCAACTTTCAAATCCAAATATTTTAAATAATTATTTTACATATATTCAAACATTACGTTAAATTAATATAAATCTTTAATTCAATAAATATATAAAATCTAAATACACTTCTAAATTAAATATGACTTGTGCATAGATTGTTGTGAACAAGTTGGCATCCCGTTAGCACATTTCGAGTAATTAAGGTGTGAATTCTTACCCTACTATCTGTCATTGTTGGGCTTCTAAACTCATTCGTTGTTCTGTACTCTATAAATTATTGTCTTACTTACATGATATTATACATATTCATTTGAAATTCTTGTACGTCTTTGAAATCTTATTTCATCATTTATCTTTTAAATTCATCATTATCATAACTTTTTTTTCGTGTGCCATACTTAACATATTAATTATAGTTTATAAACAAAATTTATTTACAATTGTTGGCCCTTACAAAATCACATTTTGTAATGGAAACAAAATAAAATCAAATTAAAACTTGAAAGGTTCCGATCAAAGATCATCGCCACCACCATCACGACCGCCACCACATATCAGCATATCAACCGGAACATGCCACCATCCACCACAATCTTTGTTAACTTCCTCAACTGCAATCACACAATCTTCAACCTGCCCCTGTAAACATACACTTCTTTTTTTCTTTTCATCCTTATTACCATCGATTACACGACTAAGCTAAAACCGATTTTGCAGTGGATAAAGGTCAAGAATTGGTAATTTCAGGCGAATCAACGGGGAAGCAAGTGTCATCGGGTCCGTTGCTCCAGAGAAAATTTGCATAAGTGGCTGCATAAAAGGGGTTAATGGGGTCAACAGCAATGGCTTCCAAAAGAGCTTGTTCAGCAGCCCATAAATCCTTTCGTACTTCCCATAAGAAGTTTGCATATTTGCTTAGTGCTTCTGCGTCCTTTGGCTCTACCTTAGAAGCCCTTTTGAAGTACTCTTCCGCTCTATCCACATAAATTAACAACTTTTATTGCATAGTGTACAAGTCAGCAAAGTGTTGGACAAACAAGCCATGTTTAATGCCCTAGTTTTTATGAAAAAATCTCTCATTTAGTTTTGGAATATTAAATTCCCTAAACTTGTTTTAAGTAGAGACTTTTTTTAAATGCATACATGGGGAGGCTATGTAGACAACTTTATTTTGAGGTGGATGTCACGTCTGGTGACGTGGAACACCATTTTATCAATTTTAACCCTTTTAAATACAAATTCATACCATCTTATATACCAAAAACTCAAAAGATTAACCAAGTCAACACTTTTGAACACTTGGAACGTCATTTCAGTAAATTTTGACCAGCTTAAGAGGTAAACTTATATTGTTTTTTTTTAAAGTTTACAGGTACGTTTATTTTAAGCAAGTTAAGGGACTTTATTATATCAAAATTAGGTTTGAAGAATTTTTTTCTAAAGTATGTTAGTTTTTTTTTTATAATATAGAGGTACGAAACTAACAATATCAAATCAACTAACAGGAATAATCTTTTTGTTTTTGAAGATTTTAAGTTTCAACAGTGAACCCACCTCTTTAATTAGAAAAGAGGATTTAATATGAAATATGAGATTCAAACGCATGATTATAAATTTATAATTCGACCACATAAATGAATAATATTTAAAAACTGACATGAAAATATCACAAATAATATAATGTTTATTTTTATATAAAAGTAGGATGGTTTTTGTATGTGCAAAGATAGATACATCTAGATGGTTTCTTTTCATGCAAGAAACCATACCACACAATTTCTCCTTATCCCTTCGTTCAAAAGATGACAATTAGTTCTCAATTTATTGAAAAAGAAATCTTGGAAAAAGATGACTATGTGCCTTGGTGTCACGTTTCGCAAGGAAAAGATATTTTATTATCAAAAAACACAATATGGATAGCTGCATATTAAATACAGATAATGACATTAATTAAGCCATCTAATTCTTACAATTTTCCAGTAAACATGATTAAAATATGGATGATCTAAATCATATAAACAAAAAGATTAAAAATGAAGAAGATGTACCTGTCATAATCCTGGGCGATGATGAAGAGGAACTGAGCATAATTGGCCAGGAGAAGAGAGTTATCAGGTTCTTCAGATAGCCCCATTTGATATAGAAGCTCTGTTCTGAAATGACTTTCTGAGACATTGTCTTCTTCCATGATTTTAACAGTCACCGGAGAAACAAATCTTTGCATGGTTTCATGATCCAGAACTCCATTCCTGATCACATCCTGCATGTTAACAGCTTCTTCTACAATCGATTGCCATAAACCCGATTCCTCTTCCCGACCCGAAACCGATGGGGCTCCATCTGGAATAACTTTCCGGTGATGTGCAATAACCCCATCAAAACTCTCCTCACCGCCGGTTCCACTAGCTACCGGCCTGGATTTACCGCCGCCGCCGTTGATGCCACCAATTGAAGTGGCTTTCCCGTTTGAATTCACCGGAAACGACTTAATTGACGAGGGATCAATTTTGGTAGGTTTCTGGTTTTCAATAGATGAAATGGATTCCATGGTGACCGGAGGCGGCGCCACCGCGAAGGCGACGTTGTTAGACATCGCGTGCACGCTATAATTTGCTAAAAGGATCATCACGTACACCATTAGTGTGGGAGTGTGTGAAAACACCTGCTGAAACAGCCATACAAAAGAGGCGTTCATCTCTTTCTGTACCCTAACCAAAACCTCCTGTAAATCTTCATAAAACAGAGCTTCTCTCATTTGGAGAGTGTAACTTTGGAGCTCACGGATTATAAACACCATTGAAGAGAAGGCCTTCTTCACTGAGCAGTAAGCAGACTCCCCTGCTTTTCTGAAACCTTCCTGCCATTGCTTCTTTCTCTGTATAATTCGTAACGAAAACGGAAGCTCCACGCTGTTTGCCTTCCGCTCTATACTCGCTGGAATCATATCCCCGGTCCACTCCGGCGGCTTCATTTCCGAGTTCACGAACGGCTCTAGATTCTGCGTTTCTGTTTCTGATTCCGTTGTGTTAGTCTCACCGTCGTCGTCATTGGATAGATGAAACGTAAGTGCCAATTCCTGAATCTCTCTACAGAATTCTTCATCGGAAAATTGCGCATCTAAGCTAGCATTGACGACGTTTTTACTAGACTTCCGATCTGTGAATTCAAGCGAACGAGATCTGTTCAACTTCGTTCCGAATATCGCCGGTCGATGCACGTACCGGAAAACCACCGCCATGTTGTTTAATCTCCGACGTCTGGTTGACGGTGAAGAGATCGCAGAAGCTAGGGTTTGAGGCGATGAAGAAGACGGCCAATAATTCGAAGATCGAGACCAGTTCAAACAACCACTCGCCACTCTTACTCCCATTTCCTATAGACCTATACACAGAAAAGGCGTAAACGAGATATTAACCTAAACAAATCAATTCATCCTTACAACCTGCAACAAATCAACAATCTGAACAAAATCTCAATGAATTATGAAATAGAACATGATTCGTCAATAATATGAACTAAATCTGAATAAAACAAGTTTCAACGTCTCAAAAATGCGAAGAAGATTAACAAACTACAAAACGCACATACACACACATTTTTGGGCGTTAAAATCGGATCACGCAGCATACTCCAAGGGAAATGGCAAAGCACACAAAGTAATATACTAATATGAATTCAATTCAATTCAATTCAATTCAATTGAAAGGCAATATTTAGATAACGAGTTATCGAAATCTACCGACGTAGAGAAATTGTTCTCCGGTGATGTCGCTGGTGAGTATTTTTCCGGTTGAAGATTCCGGCAAAAGGCTCCCGGATTACGGACTGTAGGTTCAGTTTAAGAAGAGAAGGAAAGGTGTGAAGAAATCTTCTCTCCACATGAAAATATCTTCGATGGATTTACACATCCTGTGTATGTATTCTGATGGGACCGTATACGAAGAACCAGATATTGAAACTTTTCACTTTAAGTCCTCGTAAACCTAATTCACCTTTTGGTGCTAAACTTTTGGTTAATTGTAATTCTAGTCCTTAGACTTTTATGAAACTTATTTTAAGTTTTAACAGAAAAAATAAATAAATATGAATTAAGTTGATTTGGATGGAAAGTTTTCAAGTATTGGTCTATAAATGAATCGAATATTTAGTGAATAGTTTGACGGAAAATTCATACACAAATGACAAATGTTTATTTATTTCGTGAACGTTTGTTTATGTTTATTCATTTATTGTTTGTTTATTTGCATTTGTTTATATCCTTCCACTTATGTTCGTACATTTATGTTTATATCCTTTCTCATTCTTATACTTTTTTTTCCATATCATTGTCATATTAGATCTGTTTCATTTCTTTTTTAACCATTCCTAAACTCTGGATATTCATTCTTTTTCTATATCCAGCAATCCTTAAGCCATTTTTTTTAAATAAATAACAATAAACAAATAAACAAACCAGTAATATCCCAATCAAAAAGTAGTGCCCGAGTTTTAAATAAATAACAATAATAATTAAATATCAATACTATCAATAATAATAATTAAATATTAATATAATAATCTATACTATATAATAAATAAAGGTTTTTCATGTCACGTGTCGTCTCCATAGTAATATCTCATCATTTTTTTCTCGTCCCTCTCTTATTAAATACGCCTCTATCTTTTAATAATAATTATATTTTTAAACAAAATAATAATTATACTAATATAACACATTTATTTTAAATTATCCCTTATTATAATAAATTTTGAAATCTAATTATGTAACTTTTATTTTCAATCAAATAGTAAATGAAAATCAAATTACATTAAATAGTAATTAACGTTTTTTCGAAACCTAATTATATATTAATTTTTATATATTTTAAATTTTGTTTTCTATCTTTAGTATATGTAATACATTTTTATAATTGTAAAATATATACATAAAAATTTAAGAAATTTTATGTATTAATATTTTTCACCTCGTGTGTAAACACGGGATTCTAAACTAGTAATATAATAAATAAAATAATAATATTCCTTTTCTTCTTGCGATATGACTTTCCGGTGACTATTAACAGGGAAGGAAATGTTGTGGTATGGAAGGGGGCGGGCCAATGTTACCGCGGGTCCATGAAACCCTTCCCGCATAAAATCCATTTATCCTTATAAAAGTGTATATAATTTTTCATGAGAAATCAGAAATAGACGAAGTTGAGGAAAATTATTTTTAACTTCGACCCTCCGTAATGGGGCGTCAAAGGTACTGGCGTTGTCGAACGTGACAACCACTTTTGGGTGTGAACACCGCATTGTAAGGACGTTTTTGGGCTTGAGGAGCAAAGACGTGAGGCAGACCACGGGGAGAGGGCAAAACAAGGAAGATGAGAGGGACGTGAAAATTTTTACTGACGTGGAGGGTGGACCACGCCCCAGGCATGAGTCCACTACGAAGAGCCTTATGCTCGCGCGTTGATAAAATTAGGAAATAAGAAACGACCGAAGAAAAAATCAAATTTCCTGAATCTTTTAATTATTAAGACCACAAAAGAATATATACATGAGAAAATCATAAACCTAATCATTTTTAAAAATAATTATTACATATTATCATCAAAGACACAAATATCACGAAAGTTTTTTACAACCTTTCGTTCGGGTGAAAAATATCAATAAATAAAAAATTTAAATCTTTATGTGTATATTTTACACGTGTAAAAATGTATCTTATACTAAGGATATAAAACAAAACTCAAAATATGTAAAAAATAATATATAATTGAGTTTTGAAAATAAATTAAATACTATTTAATGTAATTTGTTTTTCATTTATTATTTGATTGAAAATAAAAGTTAAATAATTAGATTTTCAAAGTTTCATAAATGATAATTTAAAATAAATATGTTTTATAAGTATAATTAATATTTTCTTTAAATATATATTGTTGTTAAAAATAGGAGGTGCATTTAATAAGAGAGAGAGAGGCGGGAAAAAAATGATGAGAATGAATATGGAGGCGACATGTGTCATGAAAAAACCTTTTTTTATTAGATAGTATAGATAAGTAAACCGTCTTATCAACTTGTTTCTGAGATACCGAATATTTTATATTTCTAAAACTACAAAGTGGGTAAAAAAGTTTTTTTATAATTAATAGAGAACCCTAATAAAATCATGGAAAATGGTAAGTCATGAAATTTTTAAAGAATTTTCATGAATAAAGTTGTATATTTATATTGTAATTTGTAGATTAGTTTGCCGTTAAAAAAGAAAAGAAAAAAATACACAGGAACTAATGGTTGAAATTGGAAATCAGAACAGACGGTAAACAAAATGTGATTAACTAGGTTTAAGTGAAAACATAATCACCAAATTAACAAACTAATCAAAAGTATTACCCACAGTAAATCCCATGATTAATTAACGAATTACTTAAAGTAAGTAATTAAACATTTCAGTATTCTCCACTTCAGACACCAAGAACTGCTGCAGGAACCCAGTTGAAAAGCAATCCTCCATTAATGGAGGTTGAGCCCAGAAACTTCCATCATCACAAACCACATCATCATCGACTTCATTTAACATCATATTCACCAGTGAATTAGGGTTTGATGATTGATGATCAGATTATCATCCACACCATAAAACCCTACAGGATCAGAAACAAAGTTGTTGTAATCCACCGAAATCTTGTTTTAAAAAAAGAAAAAGAAAATCTAAGCAATCTTGAAATTAAATGCGTTAATGTTTTTATGATTAGGAAGATCTTCATCAAGCATCTTCGCCCTCTTCTATGCTTTGTGTTAATAAGAGCATGCATGGGTGTTTTGAACATATGGATTGACATGATAGTTTATATATTTAAATATAATTTATTTATATTTTATTAAAATAAAAAATTTAATATAAAATATTTATGCAAAATATGAAACTCATAGATAATTATAAGGGTAAGGGTAGGCATGCGGAACGAGGAAAGGTTGAGATGGCAAGGCGATACCACGTGGGAACACCACCCCCACCTCTAGGTAATATTATTGCAAGTTTGGTACACATCTCCATGCCCTTCAACATGGCTGGGTGATGAAGAAAAGGGTGGAGCAGCGGAATGACACAGGGACATGAAATAGAACATGGTTATGACACCCCCACTTTGAGGGGAAAAAACACATTGACTGAGTTCGTAATAAAAAAAATATATATGCACTATTTAAAAACTAACTGATACGTGCCAATCGGTATGTCTTATGCAAGCCATTGTTGTGCTATATAAAAAATGACGATTTAAAAGAAATACGAAAATTGTGCTGTATTTTCTGTGTAGTATTATTGTGCTGAATTTTTGTGTTGTATGGTTGTGTTGAATTTTGTATTGTATGGTTGTGTTGAATTCTGTGTTGAATTGTTGTGTTGTATTTCTGAGCTGATTTTTTTTAAACTTTTTTATACAAGTTGTTTTTTACATGTGTTCTATTTCAAATTCAGCACATTCCCTTTTCTTTTTGATCAAATCCAACATGTTTGGAAGAACAAAAATTCAGCACAATCTAGTACATTCAGAAAAAAAAAAAGTCTAGTACATTCAGAAGAACAAAAATCCAGCATAATCATAAAAAGTTTTTTCAACACAATCACTTTTCTCTTTGGTTAAATCCAACACCTACAGAAAGAATAAAAATACAACACATTCATAGAACAAAAATCCAACAGAATGGAGTGGCGGCTAGGTTAGGGGGGGGGGACTCTTCTTTTTCAAAACCCGGCAACCTATTATTTATTTATTATTACTATCTCAGTTTGGGTTGATATACGTGTGGAGAAGGTGCGCAACGACCACCGGACTAGACCGCTTGGTTGTTCTTTCTTTCCATTTAACAGACACAGATGTGTGTGTATATGAACTATTTCATGTAAATCCAGCTTGTACCCCTGTAAACCCTCTTGTATTAAGATCTGTGGACCACTCAGAAGAAGACATGTGGCTAATACTGTAGATACCAGACACAGTCTTTTATATATATATATATACTAGTTTAAATCCGTGTATATATACGGGTGAAAAATATCAATAAATAAATTTTTTAAATTTTTATGTGTATATTTTACACGTATAAAAATGTATCATATACTAAGGATAGAAAACAAAAATCAAAATATGCAAAAACTAATATATAATTGAGTTTTAAAAATAAATTAAATACTATTTAATATAATTTGTTTTTCATTTATTATTTGATTGAAAATAAAAGTTAAATAATTAGATTTTTAAAGTTTCATAAGTGATAATTTAAAATAAATGTGTTTTTATTAGTATAATTAATATTTTCTTTAAATATATATTGTTGTTAAAAACAGGAGGTGCATTTAATAAGAGAGAAATGCGGGAAAAAAAATGATGAGAATAAATGTGGAGGCGACACGTGTCATGAAAAAACCTTTATTTATTATATAGTATAGATATGTATATATTAATTTAATTCATTTTTTATTATTTTGTTCTTATTATTAATATTTATTCTTATTATTATCATTATTATTTTTGATAGTTTTTTTGGATTTAATATTATTATTACTATTTAATTATATTTATTATTATAAATCATATTTATATTATTTTCATTTTGGATTATTATTATTAAAATAAATTATGTTTTGCGTCCTTTACGTTTATAACAAATTTCAAGTTTCGTTTTTAAACTAAGTTAATATTAGTAATTGTCTTTTATTTTTAGATTTGTTTGAATATTTCATCTTTTTGACTAAGTGTTGTTAACTTTTTTTTTGTTAATCATAGTCATATAGGATGTAATTGTCTTTTAACCAAAAAAGACAATTTATGTTATTTATTATTTTTTAAAATATAATAAATAAAAAGAATATCAAAATCCCTCTCTCTTCTCGCTCATCTTCCATAAACGCCAAGGTCGGTGACCACTTTCAAACCCACTACCACTAACATCAACGACTTACCGCTAATTCTAAAACGTCGTTTAAAGTTTAAACCAAACAATTTAATTCTATTAAAACATTTCCATTTATCTCTTCCTCCTCTCCAAATTTAGGGGTTTGTGTAAGATTACTCAAACTTAAAAAACATATAGAGATATCAAGAATCGACATGGAATCAAGACCACATTAGGTTAGAAACTGAATCGGTATATATACTTTTGAACCAAATATTTTTCAAAACCCAACATCGATTGAAACCCACCAGCTTCTAATTAATGATTGAAACCCACCAGTGATCAAAGAGGATGAACAAAACTCAACCCGCTTCCTATTCACACATACCTTCTTCAATTTAAGCTTCCAAACCAAGAAGGGTTTTCATGTTGGGAAGACATCAGGGTTTTTGGATTTTGTGAAGGGGGACAAGCGATCAGACTCCAAAGGAGAAACGACCTTCTTAGATTTTGTCGCAGTTAACGATGAGCAAACCGTCGGGCAATGCAGAAACCGCAGAGATAATGTTGGGGTCGTGTTTTGTGGCGACAAGAATGAATGACGAGGAGGCTGGGGCAATGAAAATCTGAGAAGCGTATGCTACATGAAAGATTAGGATTAGGGCAATTTTGATGTTTAATAATTTTTAATATAAATCACATAAATAGTCCTTTAAGAGTATAAAAAAATATACCCTCATATGTAAACACATGGCTTCATTTAAGTCAAAAATAGACGGACATTATTGAAAAAGATGAAACGTACAAACAAATATAAGTATAATTTCTGATATTATCTTAGTTTTAAGGACGAAGTTACCTTAAATTTAGTATAAACATAAAGAACGAATAGTGAAATTTATTATTATTATTATATATCCTTTTAAAAATGGTGCTCGGTGGCTACAGTGCCACCGTACCAACCTTCAAGCAACATGTGCAAGCTCTTATAATGCATCGATTTGTTTTTTTTTATTTTGCGGTTTTTCATTTTTATTTATAGAAGTGTGGAATGGGTATTTAACCAAGAGATGGCCTCTAGCCTGGTGGTTCAGGGTCGCTAGTTCTTCCGCGTGGCGCTGGTTCTTCCGCGTGGCGCTGGTTCGAGCCTACATTTCACATATACAGGATGTAATGCCCGACGGTAACTGTGGTTTTTGATCGGTAGCTGTGGGCTTAGGGTTAAATGAAAAGCAGTGGCTTTTTATTTGACAACAACTTCTACAAGAGATGGACGGTAAAGAAGAATGGTGGAGAAGTGCTTTCGACAGATTCGCATTTCAAGAGTATGATAAGGTACGCCACACGATAGATTGGTAGCAGGTGAAATCCGCACCCGTTAGTCGTTGGATGTCGATGCCATACACAGGACTCCTAATTTCTCAAAGATTTGGCGTGATTGTTCAACTTTTAAGCATCGCCGATAGTCAAACATTTTTCCCATTATGGTTTGGTCCTAATGTTCACGCTCAACATCAAATCGTATCGTTTGTTCATGTCAACAATGCTCATTTCATCCACGTCAAGTTAGTCGCAGATTTTCCGATGCCCATACCGAATGGTCTTTGGATTTTGCACCGAAATGATGTTGCAACAGAATGGGAAAATATAAACAGTGATCGTATCAAACGGTTTAAGAAGATAATGGCTACTGATGCACATACAGTTCCACAATACGTCACGAATGTTAGATAATGTTTGTTTGTAATTGCATTTTATTTATTCAGAGATGAATCAAAATTATGTTAATATTTACTCGGACATTTTATTTAACGTGGATTTTCTTTAATATAATACATTTTTATTAATTATTTGACGAATTTTACGTGGATTTTCTATAATTTGACGTGAACATATAAACATAAAATTTGTTTATTAGTTAAAACGTTAACAAAATAAAATTTTCATTAATTTTTTATAATATTATACATTTTTATTAATTATTTCTATAATAAAATACATTAATAAACTTTTAATTATTTCTATATTAAAATAAAGTTAAAAAAATAAAATTTTAAAAAATATATTATACGCCACGTATTGACCAATACGTGGCGTATAGAAATGGAGGGACATTTCAAATTTCAAATCCCAGATATTTTATAGCTGTGCGTCACATATAGTACACTACGTGGTGTATAGAATACCAAAGGTCACGAGCTATACGCCACGTATTGGGCTATACGTGGCGTATAGCCATCTGATATACACAAGCTTGCCCTCGTACAATCCCAAACGCATCCAAACACATACACACAAACACATACGCTACCCAACAAATATGCTCGTTGATTGCGACTGTCGGCTCAAAAATCTTCGTAAAGCTACGTATCTCAGACTCCCGATCAATAATACTAGCTTTATATTGATTATTAGCGATTAAAAGAGAGTACATTTGGGTGATTTGGGACTGAAACTTATGAGCTATACGCCACGTATAGCACTATACGTGGCGTATAGTTCATCTGAGAAAGACGATGAAGCCATACGTCACGTATAGTGCTATACGTTGCGTATGGATCTTTTTCTCGGCAACTGAGGCTGCGTATGGTCACTTTGGGCTGTGTATGGCTCGTTTTACCCGGTAACACGGGTTGCGTATGGCCCCTTTGGCTGCGTATGGTCAATTTACTTGGTAACAACCTATACGCCACGTATAGTGCTATACGTGGCGTATAGGTGTTTTAAAAAACATTTTAATATTATTATTTAATATTATTTAGGATTATTGGATTTTAATAATCTCACCTTTTACCAATTGGACAATAATAATCCCAACTGAGAATATTCTTACCAGCAGTCCCTACTTTCAAACAATTTTCTTACACTGGACCCCCCGTTAAAAAAACATAACGCCGTTAGATTTTATATGACGTAGACATCTGCAAACCGTCGGAAAGTGTGGTGGGTTTTAAAATTGGCTCTGGTGGTGTTTAATTGGTCTCGTTAAACACCACCGTTGTCTCTGTTTGTACTTGTCGAAAAAATGAGACCAGTTAAACACCACTAGAGCCAATTTCAAAACCCACTACGAGACCCCTGCTAACTAGGAACTGTCACACTCCAACCGACGGCGGAATACATCGGAGCGGGACATGTAGACTGTTCAAAAGCTCAAGATATACTAAAGTTTAAATATTTAAATAACCAGTTTCATATCATAATTAATCATGAATTCAACAATACAAAGAAAATAGAAATACATAAATAGTTTCATTAATTTAAATTCTAGGTCCTCGGTCCTAAGTGAAGCAGCTTGTACTTATTCTCAAGCATTAGTACCTGAAACATGATGAAACAAGGTTAACTAAAAAGTTGGTGAGCATACATAGGTTTTGACATACAACCAAGTTTAAAGTGTTTTATACAATTCATACGATACACGTGTATAAGGCATTTATGGAGAATCTATAGTTAAACTAAGTGTGTACAATCAAACCTTGTGACTGAGGCATAACACGCATGTTACCCTAATGTAAAGTCGGTAACAAACACCCTAACCGGGTGGGTTTGTCAGACACAATAGATCTATCAATGTTAATCGTTGGCTTGTACGGAGTTAATGATTGTACTAATGTCATGTATATGTAGTCTTAACTCATAGCATTCAAGCATAAAGCACATAACACATAATATCATATTATTGAATTGTATTTAAGTCTATGCAAAAAGTTTCAAAAAAGTAAATCATGTTTCACCCCAAAAGTATAAAATAAAAAGGGGCTATGTAAACTCACATGTATATGTTGGGTGGATAATACGAGCAAGTATGAAGCACGAGTGATTCTCAAATCACAAGTTAACCTAGTGTGAAAAGAATGACCTTAAATTAATAATATGCATAAGTCTAAGGATAAGTCTAACGTTAATCGGGTCTTATTAGGTGTGAGTTATAAAGTTTGTGTTATTTTATGTAGGAAATTATAAGATGTCAAAAGTTTGGTGTAACTTTGGGAGTTCAAAATGTTGTATGAAAACATCATGTGTCTTTAGGGTTTAAGATTAAATAAATAAGTCTCATTTTATTTATTTAATTAAAATAATAATTATTGCTAAAGTAATACGATTTTTTTTAATAAAATATTGAACCACTGCTTTTATTCATTTATGAAAAATGTCAAAATCGTGCTAATATGGGTTAAAGGGAACCCTAGATGCGTTGTAATAATAGTAATAACTTTATTTGTTCTAAATGATATAATGCATATATATATATATGTGTGTGTGTGTGTGTGTGTATTTAGAAAGAGGTTTTTTATTCAAATGTATTTATGTTTATATGGGATAAATGATTTACAAAAATATACATTTTATATCTTGTTAATATATTTACGAACTAGGAAATTAACTATTTTAAATAATTATTTAAAAATACATTTTTAAATAATTAAAAATGAGAGTTTTAAACAACTATATTTGTAATAATTGATATTTTATGTTAAAAACCTCGAAATTGTATTGTATTCTGGTCTAAATATGGTATAGGTTATAAAAATAATTTTTATAAAAATATTGGGTTGTTAAAAATTGATTTTAAAAATAAAACAGACCACCCGGTTCGAACCCGGGTGGTTTATGTGTGAGGCAGCCGTTCCAACCACTGGACCAGGGGACTAACCCGTGTTAGGGAACCATTTTGATTTGTATATAACTAATTCAGTATAAGGGGCCGGGTCTGGCTTTGAGTTCACGCACAAAAAGGACTGGTCTGCGTGGGTTTCGAACCCACACCGCTGGGTCCGATGGTGCAAGTACTTAACCAGTCGGACCAGGCGGTTTCGCTGGTTAAGTACGGGTCCTATTTATTAAATATGAAATCATAAATCAAGCCCCAAATCAAATACGTATGAACTGGTTAAAACCCTAGATTCAAATCGGCCCCGATATGTTTTGTAATCACGAATTGGTATAGGGCTTTCGTTAGGGACTCAAATACGAATCAAAAGAACCAAAAATTACCTGTTAAGGTGGAGTGTAGAGTGTTGCCGACTAAACGATCAGGGACCAAGTTCTTGGTATTCGATTCGCGCTCAGAAATGATGTATGATGTGATTATGAGTTCAGAGAGGTTGTAATCGACTATGTGAAGGTGTGGGGTTTATGTAATTCGTTTAATTGTGTTTTTATCATAGGATTCGATTCATGGTTTAAGTCCGACAGTTGTGGAGCGAGATTACGCGTTAATTCAGTCGATTAGGAATGGATTGGGCCGCGAATAGGTCTACATTCATACCGTAATCGTTTGCGCGTGATTTGCGGAGTTAGAACGCGTTTGCTTGTCTGAATTGATCCTGATTTGATACGGGTTTGACTCTGTGGAGTCAAACGCATTTGAATTTGAAACAGGCCGCACAAAAACGATCGAAATGAAGTTCCAAATGGGCCTGGGGATGGTGTGAAATCCGTAATCCGTGTATGGGAGTCCAATTACACAATTTCGATCCGAGACAGTCTTGAATCGTGGTGTTCTTGGGCTGTGTTGACTTCCAAAGTCAAAATCAATGGAAAAAAAAAGTCAAGCTTTTTGAATAGGTTCAAATTGGAGTGCGAGGGTTCAAATTGGAGTTCAAAGGACCAAAGGCTATCGGTTTGATTTATTTATACTTTGATTACAAGGATTTGGGAATATTTGGCGTTTAAAAGTCAAAATAGTCTATGAGCTTTGAATGGGGTCAAAAGTCCACTTTGAGCGTGGGAGTTCAAATAAAGGGTTCAAAATCATGAACTTGTAACTATTTACATATTTATATGTATGTATATATATGTATACATAAAGATTTCTAATATGTAAGAAAGAATTGTAATAATCATGAAATTGTATTGATAATGTTTTGAGCTAGAAATGGAATTTGAAATATTTATTACATTAAGCTCAATACAACGAAAACTAAGGATGTTACTGGAACGTACCTGACACGACATCAGGGTTTCCTCTTGCCTCCTCCTCAGTTAGGGCATAAGCCCAAGTCCTAGCCTTTGGCTGTTCCCTTTCCTTCTCTTTTCCTGAACCAGATTGTCCGGTCTTCCTACAATCCTTAGTCAGGTGGCCAAACATCCCACATCCTTGGCACTTGACGTCTCTCAGACAGTCCTTGGAGTAGTGGCATGCTTTCCCGCACTTATATCACATTGTGAAGCCAGCTTTGCACTCACCGCGGTGTTGCCTTCCACACTTCGTGCATGTTTCATACTCACCTGTCCTTGGCTTCTTAGCTTCAGTTGCAAATGTTCCCCTTTCATTTTCTTTAGACGGATTTTCCTATTTCTGCTTTGGTGCCTCCGTCACCGGGTCCTCATTAGCATAATCGTCGTAGACGATTCCACTAAAATTCACTACCGACTTGAAGGTCGAGGGTAGGTTAGCTTTGACATGTACACAGACTCTTTGAGGTAAGTCTTTGACATAGTACTTGATCAATCGCTCTTCAGTCTCTACCAAATGGGGTACCAGTTGAGCCAGCTCATTGAATCTGGAAGTGTACTGGCGATGAGTCTTGTTGCCAGCCTTGAAGTTCAGAAACTCATTCTCTACCCGATCTATCTCGTTCTGGGGACAGAACTTTTGGATTATAAACTTTTTCATATCTTCCCAAGTCATCCTTTTGAGAGCGTTTGGTGACTTAGTCCTTTGAATGTTCCTCCACCAACTCAGCACCTCGTTGGTGAAAGAGTGAGCCACATACTTCACAGCCTGGTCAGATCGACACTCGCGTATGTTGATTGCTCCGTTCATCCTCTCAATCCATTCAAACGTAGCCACCGAATCCTTGTTCCCATCAAACTTGGGCGGGTCACCGTCCTTAAACCCCTTGTAGGTATACCCTCGGGTGTTCAGTACCATAGTGGCCTTATCCCCATCACTATCATAGACTTTTTCCTCATGGTTCTTTTCTTCCTCTTCATTGTTCTTCTTTAGTGCCAGAGATAACAGATCAGGCAATACGTCCTTCAGAGTTAGTGCAACCTCACGGGCAATAGCATCCTTAACTTCAGGTTCCAGTCGTAGAGATCCTTCATTGCCTTCACCGGGTGGAGTCATATTAGTTACGTGCACAATCTCAGTACGTTCTTCGTGCACGCTTTCCTCTCGTTCCACATGCACACTTTTCTCATCATTACGTCTTCGGTTCAATGGTGGTCTACCGACTCGGCCAGTGCGACTGCCTCGGCGTCCAGTTCCTCCTCTACGAGCCATAGTTTTCTAGATTTCTTGATAAGTACATCAATGTCATTCCTTCAGATCATAGTTTAGAACAGTACGAGCAAGGTAAATTCTTAATTATAGTGACCGGTTTGTGATTAATAATTCGTTTGCTTTTCGGGTTCAAAACTCTTCACATCAGTAGTGATATTGACATCTAAGTGTTCTAAGTTAAGACATCTATCCCTAACTACATGCATTAACTTTATTACTTACTTGCTGTGTTGGCGTTGGCTACCCAGACTGACATCCGTGCGTTAGTCCCATTATCAGCTTGAGTCCAGACACTTAAGGATGTCTGAATCTCTCAAACTATTGCTCTGATACCAACTTGTAAGGCCCCTTTCCCGGGAGACCTCACTTGTTGGATTTACTCATAAACATAGTCATTCATACTGAACTTTTAAAGTAAAATCATTCAACATAACGGAAGCGTACAATAAGTCAAATACATAACGTAGCAGCGGAAGTCTTAACATTTAAACATAAACATTGTCTTAACATAAACTCGAGTGATTGGGATGTCAGTTGTGCCAGGTAGCCGTCATGCCTTAGCACGCTCCTTCTTCTTTCTACCTGAAGTGCATACTAAAAGTCAGCTAACGCTGGTAAGTTCTAGTTTAAAGCAATCAGATATAAACTTATCATATAATATATATATATATGTATATTCTTTTTCTTTACTTTACTTATTTCTTATAACATTCGTAATGAGTACATATATAAATACATAAATGCTTAGTTCTTAGTGCACAATCGTTGGTCATACACATATGGGTGATCAACCCGTTACTTTGCTTACGTAAGTCATAAAGACAAACGTTCTCGAACTACCGTCGTAGCCCATTTACTTAACCGTCCGACACTAGAAACCGTCCGTCATATCTTAAACCGTCCGGCAAACCTTCGGCCGTCCGTCTTTACCGTCTTAGCGTCGTAGTCCGTCATATTCGCCCGTCTGTCCTAAGGCATCCGTTTCCCATGCGACTATTATTCATGAAACCATTCTACTTATCATTGATAAGGCATTTGCTTCGACCGTCCATTGATTGCCTTTAATACGTCCTAGCTTATGAAGGAACGTACATGTCCCGGTTGCATGATATTCACATGGTCGTCCACCTATCGAGGTAGCCGTTATCATCGAAGCGTCCATAACGTTTACTTATACTTGGCAAGCAATATATACATGGATATAAAGCAAGATTTCATTCTTACATGTTATGTTATTCTTTTCATACTTGGCAAGCAATATATACATAGATATAAAGCAAGATTTCATTCTTCCAGGTTATGTTATTCTTTTCATACTTGGCAAGCAATATATATACATAGATATAAAGCAAGATTTCATTCTTATTTGCTATGTCATGCTTTCATTTTTTTATTTAGAAACATACTTGTCATACTTGTATTCAGCATGTTTTGTCATATAGCACATAACATAACATTCATTCATATCATGTATACACTCCAGCCCCAAAACATTTAAAATCATTTGCACGTAACACATAGGGGGTACATAGAACTCACCTGATGAGTGGTTTCTGCAATACACTTAGATGGTTACTGAGCGTCACTAAGGTATCTCTCAATCTGTATAATGAAGTCATACACATAAGGTAGTGATCCTAGATGACACTAGACATTACTATGTTTGAACCTAGTAGTTTCGATGGATGAATCACATCGAAACTATGTAAGTTTCGGGTCATGGGTTTATATTGAAACTATGGTAGTTTCGGGTCATGGGTTTATATCAAAACTATGGTAGTTTCGGGTCATGGGTTTATATCGAAACTATGGTAGTTTCGGTAAGTAACTTATGTATAATCTTAGTAGTTTCGGATCATGGGTTTATATCGAAACTAGGTAGTTTCGATGGGTCTACATATATCGAAACTAAGTAGTTTCGATGGATTCACCTATATCGAAACTAGTAGTTTCGATGAATCAATCTTCTTCCCCAACCAGATGCCGGGACTGGGCGCCCTGGCTTATCCTGACCCGATACAGGGTATGGCGATGGATGACCCGCCGCACGTCGAGCCCGTCCACGAGCAGCCACCACAGCATCCCCAGCACGTACGTCGGCCTGTTAGGCTCGACAGGGCCACCCAGGCCTTGCTTGAGAGGATCTTTCGTCATAACGATCGGATGGAGGACCTGATGATGTGGGCGGTTGATCGTATCGTGGATATATCACGAGCCGCCGGCATCGAGCCAACACCACTACCACCGCTACGTTAGTATCAGGGCGGGGCGGGTCAGGATCGGGGAGGGGAGGTCAGGGTGGGCCGGGTCCGGATGGGGGCGGGGCGGGTCAGGCTTAGTTGATTTTATTTGTATTCAATTGTTTATTTTGTTATGTATGTAAAAACAGTTTGATGTATATATTTAACTTTTTGATGTAATGTATATAATGTTTTGATTATTTGTTTGTTTATAATGTTTAATTTGTTTGTTTGTAATGATAAATTATAAATGTAAAAATATAATAAATGTAAAAAAAAGATAAAAATTATATGAATTAAAAAAAAAGATAAAAATTAAAAAAAAATAACAAACTTATATTAACAAAGTTATATAAATTAAAAAAGATAAATATAACATAAATTAAAAAAAACTTATACATGGCGTATAAGCCAATACGCCACGTATAGGCTTCTTATACCCCAAAATCTATCAAGTTATGAAGCAAAAATATAACCCGTGACTCATACGCTGCGTATAGCCCGATACGCACGTATGGGTCCTAACCGCCAGACATGGAATGACACGTGACATTCTATGTCAGGAGACTAAACCCTATACGCCTCGTATTGGCCTATACGAGGGCGTATAGGGTTGCGACGTGTGCAAATAGAAATATTTCGTGTCCAAATAGAATTCCCTTTAACTATTAACTTTCACTTTTTTTCTCGTAAACTCTTTAGTACTTAAAAACTAAAATATTCTGTCCATTTTTAAGGCAACCATTTTACTGAACTTTTGAATATCTAATGGTACAATCCGCGTTAAAAAAAGGTCTAAACCTACAAACCGTAAAAACCAAATTAACCCTAAATAATCTGATTTGATTTTTTTTAATTAAACGTAATAGTGAAAATATGGTTAATGGAGATTAATTCCGATATCCCTTTTAAAGGTATATTTTTTCTATATATGCTAATTTAAGATAATGTCAAGAGGCATTACATATAGTATTATTAAATCCGAAATGAATTGAATAATAATGACAATCAACAAAACAAAAAATCACCATAACGAAATAAATGGTGGTTTTAAATATTATTGGGACAATTAATTAATAATGAGAAATTTTATTTTCTTAACACACAAATTAGAATATGATTCTTGGCCGATCAAGTCTAGCTGAGTTTCAAGTCAATCATCACATGATACACCACAACCAGGAATACTTTTCCTTTCAAACTATCAAACGGCAAAAGGCGAACACAATTTATGACTCGCAAAAACGGTAGTAAAATTAAGGTACTATTACTATTAGACTCCATCAAAATCAGTCATAAACCGGTCACAAAAGGACATTTGAGATTGTTTTACGGCTGTTAGGAGTCACAAATGATTATTCTTATAGTAGGTGTTATTCAAAAACGGTAGTAAAATTAAGGCACTATTAGAGACCATTGAAACCAGTCACAAAAGGACATTTGAGACTTTTTATCACCGTTTTAACGGTCATAGATGATCATTTTTATAGTAGTGTGCGCTATCAAAAATATCTACAAGAGTCAAACACACAAGTTCTCGTTTAACAAGTTACTAAATAACGTACGGCAAAACATAGTAGCTAAGTTAAGAATTTAACTTCGAAGTTTTGATTAATCACCTTGGTACTAAATAACCCAAGTGGGCAAACATCACGAGTCAAAGGTCAAAGTCAACTCTTGACTAATTTAGTATTTAAATGCAAATGTAGAAATCAAAGGATTCAAAGGAAATTAGGAGCGTATTATGCTTATACCATCCAACATTACATACTTGATTACCATAGCATTTTGTAATTCAATAAACTAAAAAACTAATAAGAAATCCAATCAAGACTTGATGTTCTCCCCAATACCCTCCTCCTCAATAATTACCGGTAATAAATGAGAAGTAAAAATGATTAATTAGCAGGGACTAACTTGTCATTGGTGCATTTTGTCCAAGAGAGGAAGTTTAGGAGTTATACTCAGAAACAATCTCAGTGGTTAGATCAGGATCGATCCAACGGCTCTAATTTCATTTTGTGGATACATCTACTTCATGTAAGTATATTTATATAGTTTCTTATAGAGAAGCACAAGAACTAGAGAAATTTGCATACATAAATCTTTGATCTTGAAGCCTATGGATCATCAAGGTGGTGGATTTCATAATTATGTGAAATTACAAAAGCAACCTCCTGTTGCACCTCCATTGACAGCCATTGGTAGGTTCTTGCAAGGTCAAAATCGTCACAACCATTTCTCTCATCAAAATTTTGTGAACAACAAAGGAACATTCATCCTTTCAAATGGGGTTTATGGATCTTCTTCGTATGATCAAGAATCTGAAAATTCATTGGTACCATGTTACCCTATGGATGTTGCTTATCATGGTGTGTTTCTAAAGAATTATCAAAACATACAACTTAAGAATGAAGTACTCAAATCTGGTGCGAAAATGATATCGAAAGGTAGAAGGCGTAAAGATTTGATCAAAGGACAATGGACAGATGAAGAAGATAGGTTAATTGACTTCCAATTCTTTATATATATATATATGTTCTTATTAAAGTTGATCTTTTCATGCATGAACAATGAATAATTTTATCGATATTTTTGTGTTATGTAGGAAACTTCTTAGGCTGGTGAAGCTACATGGAGATCGAAAATGGGCTCAAATCGCTGAGCACATGATCGCTAGAGCTGGTAAACAGTGTCGTGAGCGATGGCATAATCATTTGCGTCCTGATATCAAGGTTCTTATTTCATATAATATGCCTTTTGATTTACTGGAATTCAACTCAACAAGTTTCTAAAATTAAAAGTGTTAAAACTATAAGTTCGGACAATATCATATGATCTACGAACTGTGGATTTGGTGAAGATTTTGTCAGATTATGACACACTAGTTTATCTAAAAAAATCCTAATTGTACTCCATTAAGTTTTTCTTGTTAAACCCTAATTTTATCCCATTCAATTTGTTTCTTCTTATCAAACCCTAATCTCTTTTCTTTTAAGTAATAAGTTATTGTTTTGGATCTTAAATGGGGTTTTTCTTGGAAATGTGCTTGTTCATTATTCTATGGTTTTATTTTAAATTAAGAACAAATTCTTGATGTTTCACAAGTCTTCGTTCATTTTGTTTCTTTTTTTTTACCATATATAGAAACATACTTTGTCATAGAACCCTAATTGTACTCCAATTTAGTTTTTTGTCAAACCCTAATTTTATCCCATTCAATTTGTTTCTTCTTATCAAACCCTAATCTCCTTTTTTTAAGTAACAAGTTAATCGTTTTGAATCTTAAGTGTTCTTAGAAATGTGCTTGTTCATTCTAGGGTTTTATTTTAAAGAACAAATTCTTGATCTTTCACAACTCTTTGTTCATTATGTTTCTTTTTTTAGCATATAGCAACATGCTTTGTCATAGAACCCTAGCTAATTGTACTCCTTTTTAGTTTTTCTTGTCAAATTTTAACTCATTTAATTTGTTTCTTTTTATCAAACCCTAATCTCTTTTTTTAAGTAATACGTTATGGTTTTGAATCTTGAAGGGGTTTCTTCCAAGAAATGTGCTTGTTCATTCTAGTGTTTTATTTTATAGAACAAATTCTTGCAAACATATATATAGTGTTGTAGATTTACTTTAAGGATTACTTCAATTCTTTGCATTTTATTCGATCGATCTTTCACAAGTCTTTGGTTCATTTTGTTTTCTACTTTTACCATATAGAAACATACTTCGTCACATACTTTATCATAGAACAAAGTAATCATCTATCTTTTTTCGAAAACTCGTCAATAATTTATTTTTGAACGTCAATATAATTAATACCTTCCCTTGAACACCCGAAAGACATATCCCTGCAAAAATTCTATGGCAAATGGCTGCCATTTTCTCATCAAAACACGTTTGGTGCATCCCACAAATTTGAATTTAGGATTTTGAAGTTATATGACAAATGGTGTCTGATCAAGGCTATGAGATGCATAAGGATCACGGATTTTATGGTGTCTGATCAAGGCTTTAATTAAGATGCATAAGGATAATGAATTTTATGCTTTTTTTTTCTTTTGTGTTGTTACATATGAGTCATATGATTGTAGTTCATGTACTTTCAGAAAGATATTTGGAATGAAGATGAAGAGAGAATGTTGGTAGAAACTCATCAGAAGATCGGCAACAAATGGGCTGAAATCGCGAAATTCATACCTGGGAGGACAGAGAACGCGGTTAAGAATCATTGGAATGCAACAAAAAGGAGGCATTCTCGTCGTAAGAGCAAGAATAATGATGCCAAAAATAGAAAGTTGAAGTCTTCTATCTTACAGGAGTACATTAGAAGCAAGATTACTACAAACCTTAGTGATCAAAATGGTGCTTCTGCCGCTAACACCGCCAACGTTAATGCAACTCCGGGAAGTTCTAGTTCCGCCACCATATCCAATGATTCTTCTATTAAATTCAACATTATCTTTCCTGAGCTACCAAACTCAAGCTCTGAGGACAATCCATCTCTAGACATCACCCAATCTTATGATGATGAGTTAACTTTCATGCAAAGCTTTTTTGGAGATAACAACTCCATTCCACAAGATTCAAACACCCCATCCAATGAGTCCTCAATCCACACCAAGGATCCAAGAGGACCGAAACCCTCTTTAGATGTAAAACCCCTCGCGTTTAATGACAAATCACGATATCGGTTTGCACCATATGCATCAATCTCCAATGAGTCAAATTGCATCAAAGGTTTGGAATCCTCTTTGGACATGAAACCCTTAGCTTTTAGTGATAATTCACAATATGGGATAGCTTCATCTTCATCAATCTCCAATGAGTCAGTCTACATCAAAGATCCTAATTCCTCTTTAGACATGAAACCTCTAGGGTTTAGTGGCAATTTGCAATATGGGTTTGCTTCATCTTCATCGATTCTTCATGATGATAACTCAAGCATACGTTTAAACCAAGAAGATTCATCGAAAACCCAACTCGCTTCTGATGTTTACATCTCTTATCTTCTGGAAGGAGCCACTACAGTGTCTAACTCTAGCAGTGACTATGGCTACTTTGGACACACTAAAAATGACTTGATATTTGATGCTGAACAAAGTGCTGGTTCTGATTCGTCGTCAAATGGGAAGAAAGAGATGGATCTGATGGAGATGGTGTTATCTTCTCAGTTTTCTCAAGGTTATAACTTGATGATATAACCTCATTGATTCTTTCTTTCAAAAAAATTCTTTTTTTTTTCAGTTTGGTCATATATCTTCTCAGTTTGGTATTGTGCCCTTAGTGACTACTTAATTAAAGATTACTTTTTTTTTCTCCTTTAATTTGCCTAAAAAAACGAAAAAGAAACTAAGAAAGTATCCTGAAATTTAGGGTTCTTTGTGCTAAAAATTAAATAAAGTACCAAGTGATTTTGTGCTGTTCAGAACAAGTGTTTCCTGTCAAATTATTGCATGCATGCTAAGAAACTGTTTAATTTGAGACTCCTTGTGCATAGTGATCTTTGCGTGTAGAGAGTGTCGATCAAAAGCCAACAAAGTTTGGCCCGAAGGGCAAAGGGTACACTTAAAGAACTCGAGTCCTAGCTTCGCATGCAAATTTTGACGAATTTTCTTTGTTACAATTATCTAGATTGACCGGAAGTCTGGTTTATTTTATTTTTCTCATTTTTTTGCTAACCGTGAGAACTGTTACTAGAAAAAGAAGAGTACTTCATGTCTTCATGAAACGCCTAGTCTTTGTTTCGTTAATTTTCATTTTTGGTAATCGTGAGAACCTGTTATACCGGATATTGGGTTAATCTTGTCATAGTCTAATAGTCTACGGGATGCAAAGAGGAAGTTGCAAGTTTGTTAGTACTGGTAGGAGTCTAATGCTTGTTTATTTTATTAATTTATTAATTGTTTGGTTGAGTTCGTTTTAGACTAGGAGTGGGTTTTTATTTATTTGATTATTTAATTGAGTTTGAGTTGTGTTAGGATTAGTATTGGGTTTATTATAAATAGATGGTTAGGGATTAATTGTAAAGTGTGGTTTTTTTTGTTTAATAAAATTTCATGTTCGTATTCTTGGGCCTGATTTCCAACAATTGGTATCAGAGCTTGGTGAAATAGAAGGTTGTCTTGAGAGTCGTTTTTTAGGAATGGAACGGGGAGCAACCCCCTTTGGTTGCAGGGCTGAAAACGAGAACAAAAGGGAAGTCAGCAGCATCATATTTTGAGGAGTCTTTCACGAGAAGGAAAGCAAGTGATCTGATCTAGTTGTGATAAGACAACTTCAATATTTGATCAATCGACCCAGTCCTTCCCGCCAAGGATACAAATAGAGTAACCGGAGTAGGTTGTTTTTTTGGCAGAAGATATCTGATCAGATTTACAGGTAGGCGGACGGGAAAAGATTCGTCAAAGCAGGAGATTTTGGATCTAGTCTTGCCTAGCAGGTAAAGAAGAAAAACGGAAGAAGCAGCATGGTAGCGAGTTTTTTTTCTTTGATCGGTGGTAAGAACGGGGTTATTCTAGTGACGCGAGAAGAGGGAAATTGATATTGGTCAAGTGGGTTTGAAGCCGTGAAGAAGAGGAGACAACAATGGTATATGCAAAGGAGAAAAAGCATGTGTGTGAACATTGTGGTTGTGGAAGTTCATGTCGGGATGATCTAGGACGAAGCCAAGGGAAGGGTCGATGGTCGAGGAAGGGACAAGACGGTGAACGGGTCCAAGAGAAGTGCATGACAAGATTAGGGGTGATTATTGGGCTAATCTTATCATAGTCTAATAGTCTACGGGGTGCAAAGAGGAAGTTGCAAGTTTGTTAGTCCTAGTAGGAGTCTAATGCTTGTTTATTTTATTAATTTATTAATTGTTTGGTTGAGTTCGTATCAGACTAGGAGTGAGTTTTTATTTATTTGATTATTTAATTGAGTTTAAGTTGTGTTAGGATTAGTATAAGGTTTATTATAAATAGATGATTAGGGATTAATTGTAAAGTGTGGTTTTTTTTTGTTTAATAAAATTCTTTGTTCGTATTCTTGGGTCTGATTTCCAACACCGGAATTCTGGTTTATTGTTAGGCATTGAAGAGTCGATTTCATTTAATTTTCACTTTACATGTGTAATCTGTTAAAATTGAAGAACAAATTTATAGAAGATGGAAATAAGCTAGCAGATATACCCATGTATGTATAGTTGTATACATAAAGAAAACGGTTGGTGAGTATTTTAGGGCAAAAATTGAAGGAGATGCAAAGAAATAGCTTTCTGTTTATATAAAACTAAAGATGCATGTATTAGGTGTTTGTCTTGTTGCATGCATGCTAATGGGTACTTGTACGTTACAAATAAGTAATGCATAAAACAGGACCCACGCCTCCACGGCATGAGATTAGTAGAATAAGGAATAATTTAAACCGTATCTAAAGGTTGTATGTATGGTTTAATAATAGATTTTAATTAAATGATATTACAACTGTGATACCAAGATCTACAAATGAGTGGTAATTTTTTTTAATTTATTTACAATTTTAATTTTGAAGTGGAAAAAAATTTTAACTACTATTTTTGTTACAATTTTTTTTGTGCCCTCTTAAATACAATAATTAAGTCTACTAGACTACTAGTGGTGTACAAACGGGCTAAAGCCCGAGTTAAAAAAGTGTGAGAAAGCCTTGTCCAAAAGAGGCTAACTCGAAAAAAAAACCCGTTTAACCTATGTCATTTATATTAGAGGTGCACATCGTGACCGTGATCCGAAACCGGATCCGGATCCGACCCAAAGCCGAAACCGGTTTGGTTCTGATATGATCTGTTGGTTTGAAATCGGTTTGTGTATATCAACATGGAAATCGGTTTTGTAACCGAGGATGAAATGGGGTTTGAAACCGATCCGGTATGGATTTCCTTTAAAAACCGGTTTCTAAAACGATCTGGTTTATGCCGAACATGTTTTGACAGTTTGACTTGATCCGCACCTGTTTTCAAAGCAGTTCGGTTTGGCACATAAACCGGTTTTGTGCACCACTAATTTATATGTTGTATTTTAAAATTAGTTAGTTTTATACAAACGAGTGTAGTAAAAAAAATAAAGAAAACATCGATTTTTAGATTAGCTACTTTTTATAAATAGTTTTATTTTAATTGATTTCATTTGATGTAAGTGACGTGCTAGCGGTTAACATGTCGCGTGTCGTATATTACCTTGATTTGTTGTACAAGTCGGGGTGAAATAGAGTTTTCTGATAAAGAAAATTTTAAAAGTAAAATACCTCTTATTTTATTTAGTAACTAGGTTAGTTCCCGTGTATTACATGGTTAATGAAAAGAAACATATATTATTCATAAGTGTCTAAATAAGAATTACTTTACATAGTGAAAAAAAAATTACAATTACTTTCACAAAACCAAATTACATAAGGTAAATTTTTTAAATTTTAGAAAGTTGATTTTTATTAATTGTTATTTGCTTAACAAAGATAAGTTGTTAATTTTTTTAAAAAAATTGTCAATTTAATTATCTAATTATAGTAAATTTACGAGAGTTAATTTATTGATTTTGTTATAATTTAAATAATACAAAGTTCAAAATTTTTAAATCAAACGGTTTTTAAGTTCTAGTCAAATGATATTAAATAATTTTAGCAATTATATTTGTTAAGCATTTATTATTTGTGAGAGGTTTAAAATCTTAAATTATAATTAAACTTTAGGTGGGAAAAACATTTTATAAAAACCTTTATTTATTAGGGAGTATAGATTAGTATTTTTCTTTAATTAGTTATATTTTAAATTCTTATTATATATTCTTATTTAATATAACTATTATTCTTCTTTAATAATATATTTATAATATCATTATCTATACTATATAATAAATAAAGGTTTTTCCATGCCATATGTCGCCTCCACATTCATTCTCTTCATTTTTTTCCCGTCTCTCTCTTATTAAATGCACTTCCATCTTTATACAAAAATATATATTTAAAGAAATTACTAATTATACTAATAAAACACATTTATTTTAAATTATCCTTTATGAAACTTTCAAATCTAATTATGTAAGTTTTATTTTCAATTAAATAATAAATGAAAATCAAATTACATTAAATAGTACTTAATGTATTTTCGAAATCCAATTATATATTACTTTTTACATATTTTGAGTTTTATTTTCTATCCTTATAATATGATACATTTTTACACATGTATAGATTTAAAAATCTTATTTATTGATATTTTTCACCCCGTGTGTATACACGGGATCTAAACTAGTTATTTAATAAGATATATGTGCATTTATTAGGAGAGAGAGGCGGAAAAACCAATGTGAGAAAGCATTAGGGAATGACATGTGGCAATCCAAAACTTTTATTTATTAGTATGTATAGATATTGTATTATCATTATATTCGTTAATTTTCAGGACATCTAACAAAATTGAAACCTGTCATAGTAAATTCGGAAGTTCATTAAATAATAATAATTTTAAAATTCAATATATTTTTATTGTCTTTGGCAGGGCCGGCACTGGGGAGGGCAGGGTGGGCGACCTCCCAGCGCCCACTCTCCTAGAGGACCCAGATTTTTTATATATATATTATGTTAGAATCACGTGTATTACACGTGTTGTATATTGAAAACGATATCTTATAAATTTGTAAGTAAATCCTAACTTGTCGGACTATTATGATCGTCTCGAGATATATAAAGTGGAAAGGTGTGTGTATAACAAATTAGTATTTTTCTTTAATTAGTTTTATTTTGATTTCCTATTATATATTCTTATTTAATATAATTAGTATTTTTTTTAATAATATATTTATAATATCATTTTTATTTAATAAGATACAAACGTATTTATTAGGAGAGAGAGGCGGAAAAACCAATGTGAGAATGTATGAGAAAGTGACAATTGTCCATCTTAAATCTTTATTTATTAGTATAGATTTTGGGAGAAGGTTCAAATAAGAAGTGATATTTCGCTAAGAAGCCTAAAAAATGACAAAAACCTTAAGAAACGATATCAAACGAACTTCGATTGAGCTCATTCCAGCGCGTTGGAATCGTCTCGTCGAACTCTACCATCTTAACTTTTAGGGGTTAGATTTTAGCGTTGAATTTTATGGTTTTAGCCTTAGGGTTTAACTTTTTGGGTTTAGCTTTTTTAGGGGTTGGGGGTGGGGTGGGGGTTTAGGTTTTTAGGTGGTGGGGTGGGGGTAGGGATGGCAAAATAACCCAAGCCCGACGGGTATACCCGAAACCCGACGAGTTCGGGGCGGGTATACCCGAAGCCCGACGGGTACGGGGCCGGGTATGGGATTAATTTTTAAAAATTTCGCGGTTATGGGACGGGTATGGGATTAGGTGATACCCGACCCGATTACCCGAAATCACATACCCGTTTACCCGAATCATATACCCGAAAATTTGTAATTTATAATTTTATTTTCTCTTAACCCATGGCTATTAATGTTTCATTTTAGTAAGTTTATTATGTGAAAAATTACTTTTTCTTTTAAAATATGTATTTATAAATATAAAAAGTAGAGTCATAGAAAAGTACAAGACAAATACCCGACGGTTATTGGCCGATACCCGCGGGTATACCCGATACCCGATATCAACGGGTATACCTGTTACCCGCGGGTATACCCGATACCCGACGGGTAATTACCCGACACAAACCCGACGGGTAATGGGCCGGGTATGGGACACAATTTTACAACCGGGTATGGGTTTGGGATTACCGATACCCGGCCCGAACCCGACCCATTGCCATCCCTAGGTGGGGGGTTTAGGTTTTTGGGGGGTGGGGTGGTGTTTTTAGGCTTTTCGGGGTGGGGTTGGAAGGGGTTTAGGTTTTTGGGGTGGGGTTGGAGGGGGGTTTAGGTTTTTGGGGGCGGGTTAGGGTTCGATGAGACGGTTCCAATGCCGTTGGAATGAGCTCAATCGGAGTTCGTTTGACCCACTTCTTAGGATTTCTTAGCGAAAAAACACTTTTTGGCGGAATCTTCCCCTATATATTTGTTTAAAAAAACAAAAAATCTCTATATTCTCTTAAACACTTAAACCCATTAACAAATGCATTAAGATTTTATTTATTTTAGGCCTATTAAACATTAGAACCAATTTTCAATTAATCTCATTACTTAACAATACCCATTAGTAAAGTACGAAAATTTAAACTCATTTTCAATTGGCCCGATATTGTTTAGAGTTTAAACCAATTAAAAAACACATACAAGGGGGGAGGGGACGGAACAACAGTCAACAGGCTAGAGACGATCGAAGGGACGGGTTTGGCTGGGCGACGACGGACGATCGATTGAAGGGTTGTAAAGGGATGTTCGAACAGGGATGTTCGAAGACTGTAGCCGAGACTCGAGGTGCACAAAACGGTTTTTTAACCCGAACCGGTTCAAAACTGAACCGAACCGGTTTGGTCAACAAAAAGTCAAAACCGGTTTGAGTTCAAACCGGACCGGTTTCAAACCGGTTTGAGATGGTCCGTTGACCGGGTTTGACCGGTTTAAAAAACGGTTTGAAACCAGTTTTTAAGGTTTAAAAAACAGTTTGAAACCAGTTTTTAATCGGTTCGGTTCGGGTTAAACCGGTTTCAAACCGGTTTAAATGTATAGGTTTCAAACCGGCGGTTTGAACCGGTTTGGTATAAACCGGTTCACGACCGGTTCGATTTTCGGTTTGAAACCGGTTTGGTTTTTCAAACCGGTTTTTTTGTGCATCTCTAGCCGAGACGATCGAGGGCTGTAAAGGGACGTTCGAAGGTTGTAAGTCTGTAATCGAGTAATCGACGAATCAGGTATGTTTTTTACTTTTGAGTTGAATCCTAATCTAATATTCTGATGTTTGAACTTTGAATGCTTTATTGTTTTATGTTTCATGTTTGATTTTGAATGTTTGATGCTTGAATCCTAATATGATGTTTGAAACTTTAAAATCTTCAGGTTTGAAATTGAAACTTTGAATGCTTTATTGCTTTATGTTTCATGTTTGATTTTGTCATTTTGAATGTTTGATGCTTGAATCCTAATTTGGTGTTTGGAACTTTGAATGCTTTATGCTTGAATCCTTATTTTGCTACAATACTTTTTTTGTTTATTGTTATAACAGTTATCGTCGTATTATAAACTTTTTATATATGAGTTATTGAGTTTATATTATAGAGACCCATTTTTTCTACTCGCCCCAGGCCCACGAATTTCCTAGGATTATCTAGTCTGGCCCTGGTCTTTGGACAAATCACTCCACTGGTACACCAAACAACTAAGATAAGATGTGAACATTGCATAAACCAAAGACAAATGATACGAGGTTAAGATTTAATCAATAAATCTTTATTTTATGTTGCGTGTGATGTCTAGCCATCCGTCGCAAGTACAAATACGAGTAATGTTGAATTAGGATCATGAGGTAGTTAGAAGAGATCTTTGAATTAGGATCATAAAGTCTCTAGTCATTAGTCATTTCAATCATGTTGTGATTATTCAATTAGAAACATTGTTGACATAAAGTCACAATCTTTTGTTATTGGTGCAACTCTTTGATTTCTTATGGATGGAAGAATAAATGATGCTAGATAATGGACTAGCTCACGACATATTAACTTTTCAATGCCTTCAAATAAATAGGATATAAACATTATTTGACGACCTTGAAATTTGAAACCATTCGATCATGTTGTTTCCAACTACCTCTTTTATAATTTTATTTGTTAAATATATATATATATTAACAATAATACACAAATGGACCATTTTCACATAAATAAAAGGAAGCCTATCCCTCAAGAGTTTGACAGGTGCAAAATCTGCTTTTGATACTCTTTTTTAATTTTTATTCAAAAGTTACCTTTTTTAGTAATGTTAACTTTTAAAAGTTGTCAATTTTTCATTTTTCTCGAAACTTTAAATCTTTTTTCCGTAATGTTTTTATATTAAACTTTGATTTATTTAGTGTTTTATTTAGTGCTTTTTTATAATATTTAGAACTTTCAGTAATTTTTCAGGATTTTTCTGAATTATTTAAATGTATTTTCTATTTCCTCATAAAGTAACTAAAATTAGAAAGAATAGCCAGGCAAGTCCAAAAATTATGAAAATTATTTTAAAAACTCCTTATAACTAGTAGGTTTCACTGTAAAAATTTCAGGTTTTTCTGAAAGTTTGAAGTATAAAATCTATTTTTGTATTTACAAGATTTATTTTAAAGATATAGCTACCTAGCTCCAAAAATTATGAAACTTAATATGGAGACGTTTTATAACATTTAGGAGCTACAAAAAAAATTTTGAGAATTTTTGGAGGTCATAAAGTATAAGTCATAATTTATGTCCAAGATTTTACATTATAACGATATATTTTATGTTTATCTTCCAAATGGTTATTCCAACTTTATTTATCTCATCCAACCTTATAATATCATGATATAAAGTGTAAATAAATGTTATCTAACAAGTTAATAGATGTTTGACAAATTAAAGTAGGAGTTACCACAAAGTGCATGGTTTTATGTTTATCCATGATATCTTATGGTAAAGCTTTATTTCAAGGACTTTGACAACTTGATTTTAAAGATTACCCATATGTTATTATGTCCATATATGTTAGTGGTGATGTTAGAAGAAAGAAAAGTGAAGAAGTAAGTGCATGGAAATGTAAATACATAAAGTAAAGTTACTAGATCTTGAATGTTGAAGGTATGTTTATGCATAGGTTTGATCATGGATCACCATCATAAATCATACACTTAATAGGGTAGAATGGTGTCTACAAACACATAAACCTTTATGTTATCAACATAAGAACTAGTAGAAGGGGAAGGAAGAAGCTTACAATTTCAAGAACTTCAAGTTTAGAACACTTGTTCTTGTTCTTCCTTTGGCCGTAACTTTGAGAGAGATTTTAAGGGTTAGAAGAGTGAATTTGAGGTGTGAAGAATGGTGTGGTTTGACTGGGTATTTATGTAAAAACCCAAAATTTCTATCTTTATAATGAAATAAATGGAAAAAAAGATAAAGGACTTATATGGAAAATGTCTAAAGAGGAAACACTCCTAAATAAACCCAGTTGCCAACCTTGCGAAAACCTCGCTCCATTTCAGCCTTACATTTCACGCAAACACAAGGGAGAAAAGAGAGAGGTCTCGGCTTAAGAGAGAAATAAGAAGAAGAAAACGATCTCGAGTCCATATCTTGCTTCATTCTGCTAAGGATCGACAGAGGAAGATAAACAAGAAGCTACACACGATCTTTGGGGTAAGAAACTGATTCAAATCTACTCTTTTTGTTAATAATGAAGTTCCTAAGCAAAATAAGGTTTAATCCAAAAAGATCGAAACTTTACGTATGAAAAAAACTAAAGATCTGGCATCATGGATGATAAACAAACGTTTTGGACGTTTAAAGTTCAAAGCTTGATGCAAATCCAGTCCAGATCTGATCATGCAGATCTCATGAAAGCAAGAGCTGAGTATGGGCACGAGTAATCAGGCGAATACTTCTAAGGATGCTCCAGTTTACGTAAACATAAAGAGGGGTGCATACTTGATGTATGCACAAATGATCCCTTGTGCGTGTACTTGGAGTATACGCACGTATACCCTATACGAATACTTGGAAGTTCATGCAGATGAAAAAGTAAACGAATACTTGAAATGAGTTTACTTAATGTTTGAACCTAAGTTCACTTAATATGTATCCATACAGGTAGAGTGAACTCCATAGAGCCTAGAGACCTTAACTAAGCTCAGTACACATACCACGTATCACAGGTGAGTTTCTAGATGCCCTTTTTAAATGAAATTTTATTAACGTTTTGAGCTGAGTTGCATACTTATATGTTAATAAAATTTATGATGAATGTTTTCAACGAATGTGCCCCATAATAAGACCTAATGAGTATTAAATGATTATGTGCTCAAATGTGCTATGATGATGAATGTATAATGGTTGTCTTCGTGGCAAACGGACGACGAGACGTATACTATGCAGAAGGTATGTTTACGGCTACGACGGTAGACAGTATGTTTACGGCCATGACGGTAGGTTTTGCAAGTTTCTTGTTGTAATATATAGAGAGAGGGTGTGACAACCCTGAATTAGAGTCAATAACACTCGATGAATAGTTCACCATAAACAGAATTCGGCCCATTAACGGCCCAATTACAGGCCCAATACACTAAATTGTTACGTAACCTTAATTGACGGATCATCGGGTGATTCGAGATAACATATTGTTAATACATAGTATTTAGTATTTACAGGGCCTTACAATATACTGTTAAACAGATTAACGCGTTCAAAGTTAGTAACCGACACACGACGCGATATTTAATTTATAATATTAAATGATTATAATAATTATTCGTATTTACTTCAAACGATAATTTAGATGTTAACATGTGAGTCATACGACATAAAACGCGCGGATATGACTAATACCGACATAAACTTAAATTCGGTTATTTATTTCCTTATGTGATTAAATTAAATAAATGAATATATATATTATCGTTATTTAATTTCTACTATTATTATTTGAGAAAATAATAATTTTAATAGCATGTGGAACTTTAAAACGATCGTACATGTTAGTATTCACCTAAACTCTTTCACCCACTCTAAAAACCCGAACTATATATTCATCTTATTTTTCACCTTCCTCCCCATTTCAAACCCTAATTCCAGATTTTAGAGAGAGAGTGAGAGCACGGGAGGGAAAAGGGGAGCCAGCATTCTCCTCCGGCCGACTTGGCTCCGGCGGCTCCGGCTTGTCTTCGGCCAACAATGGCAGCGAAGGGTCAAGCCTCCCCATAGCCGCCATCCTTCTCCTTCAGTGACACATACCCGACAGTGAAAGAAGACGACGATGGAGCTGAACGGCTAGTGCACGTCGACTGTGATGGTTTCGGGATGACGAGGGCGGGGCTGACAACCGTTTTTCCGGCTACAGACCCGGCTAAGGCGGCCGGTGGTACCAGCGGATGTGGCAGATGGCGGCCAAACGCATTTTTATGGCGGATCTCGAGGCAGGCGGCAAGCTAGGGTTCCGTCGTGAGCAGTAGTGGCGGCGACGTCCCTGATGACCGGTGGGGATGGGTTCGTGAACTGATTAGACGACGCCGGTGGTGTTGTAAGATGGTGTTAACCAACTAGGGTGACGGTTCAGGCCTGTTCTCTAGAACCAGAGACGTTTTTCTGTCAAATCCCGACTTTCCTGTGAGTTGCGTATTCCGGTGAGTCCCTATCTCGTTTCTCTTGTCATTTGAACTTATATCTACACATTTTGTTAGTGTTAAATTTATGTTGAAATGATTCCGGCAAACAGAGGCATTTTCCAGCGACTCCGGTGAGTAAAAAACTGTAGATCTACGCTTGTATGCTTCGGATCTAAGCCGATCTACAACGTTCAAGGTTCGTTTTGAAGTTTTAGGTTATTTTGGTTGATTAGTCATCTTTCCGTATTAGATTTGGCGATTTTGGCGGCTGGGTTTCATTCTCGGGTGTTAAACACACGTTTTTAGACATGAAATAATGTCACGGGTATCGGTCAAACATGGTCAACCTTGGTCAAACTCAAGTCAACGACGGACCATCGTGGCCATTACGAAAAACCGTGAGGTTTAGGACACGTCGATTCATAAACGAGACGTACAAAAGGTATAAATGCATGCTAACGTGATTTTATCTATTTACACGAAAGTTAAACGCGCATGCGGTTAAATACATTGAGCCATAAACAATTCGTTAACAACGACGATAAATATTAACGGACCGCAAACACGTGTAGTTGATCTAAGAGAGTCCGTTTCGACTAAAATATATAATTGTTATTAAACGAGAATCGTGAACGCCACTGACGAACGAGGCATATGGTTAGTAAATATTATTACGGGAACGTAAAAATAATTGTATTATAATTATGATATAAAACGGTTTATACAAATTAAACACAATCGAGATAACGTAACTTTGAGGAATTTATATAATCGTATGTGTATATATATATATATTTAATTATTTGACGTATCGTTAAAATGGTAATTAAGTGTATAACCCGGAGGACTGAACTATGTTTTGGCAACTAACGAACGTCGATACAACTATTTATATTTATTAAAGGAAATCGAACTGTGATGATTTTTGATCTATATATATATAAATATATATATACATACATATATGGTATTATACATGGGGACGAAATGCAAATATTTGATGACTCGCTTAGATATCGAGAAGCATGAATTATACAAATACGTACACGTAACTAATTGATGACTAGTTTTGATGATATACGACTTAATTTGAATACAAGACTACTAAGGCTATATTTTTATCAAATAGATTTCTAACACCATCCTTATATAAATAAACGGATACCCATTTTGAGTATAACTCTAATTATATTTAAATGATACGGCTTGTAAGCAAACTTTGTATACATATATGACTTAATTTGTATACAACATTTTAAAGAATCAATGGAGCTTAACCACACACGTGATAACTCGACGCCAGTTTAGATTTACTTTATAACATTAGGGCTAGTTCATAAAGCTCTTAAAGTACATACATGTGTCGTAGGACTCAAGTAGGACATACATCTGTGACTATTACATTATGTGGACATTGGTTTCCCTTACTAGCCGGATGACATTATCGTTCCTAACGCATGCCCCTTTTAACTTTTAAATGTTTTAGAAACATCGGGGAAGAAACATACTTACTTTACATGTTTGGAAACATGAAAAATCATTGTTTAATACATTGGGAACATCATTGCTTGATAAATGTGAGAAAACATGGAACATACTTACAAACATTTTCATATGGTAATAAGAAAACAAGACCTAACATTTATGTTTGCATGAGTGAACACACGTAGAGCTCGTAAAGTCCCTTGTATAAACACATTTATAACCATTAGCTATGGACTTGGGGGCTGTTTGATAGACTCTTAATGATTTCATTAAGAGGCTACCTCTGAATCGGTCAGAAGTAGGGGGTGTTTGTTTTAGATTTTGCCAGACTCTTAATAGTTCATTCAGCCCTTTAATGGTTCAGCACAGAAACCATGATGAACCATTCAGAGCTCTTAATGGTTCAGCTCTTAATGAACCAAACATCCCCTTAGCCTGATATTCTATGGATAGTACTATTGGGATTGACGCCCCCGGTCATGGTTAGTCACGCTAACCGACGACTTGTAAGGTCAAATGGCCGCATTGCTTCTAAACACAGACCTTGGGAGGACCGAGGGAGGGGCAAAATACTTGTTGTCATGGTTTGGTTATGCCTCAAGTATGAACATATTATTCGTATTCCTAGCTAGTTTACAGATGGGTCAACATTACTTGTTTTGTTTATCTTATACATTTGATCATTTTAGTACAAATTGGTTTTTGCCAATCGTTTACTTACAAATGGTTTTGCCATTCTCCTACGTACAAATGTTTTTGTCAATGTTTTTTTAAGGAAAACTGTTTTATAATATGGCTATGTACACAGTATCAATGTTTTCATTGAGGAAAACGACACATTTTATGACTATGAAGTCATTACATGTTTTCATTGGGAAAACGACTCATTTTACGACTATGAAGTCATCATATGTTTTCATTAGGAAAACGACTCATTTTATGACTATGAAGTCACCACATGTTTTCAAGGAAAACGGTTTTACATTATGGCCATGTACACGTTATCAATGTTTTCAAGGAAAACTACTTTTCATTTCAACAATCAAACCTGTAAACTCACCAACATTACATTGACATTTTCAAGTATGTTTTTCAGGTAATACATAGCTATGGTATGGTTGGAATATGTTAGCCATTTGGATTAAACCCTAGAAGCCGGAGAAACATGATTGTCCAACCTCAAGACGGCTTGACCCATATGGTTCTAGGACAATGTACTAGCTTATTTTAGTATTTGTAATGGTGTTTAATACTTTAGAAATCTTTACTTTAGTTTTCGCTGTTGTGTAATGTTTTCAATCGTTGCAACCGTGATTTATTTATTTACTTATTAAGTGAATAAATTTGGGTATATGATAGAGGGAGATGGCTAAGTTAGTTCACATTATTGATATGGGATATTAGTTATATACCATCTCTATCCTTACATTGCCTGAGGGAGATGGCTAAGTTTAAATTACCTTGCAACAAATCCAATAAAATTTTAAAAGCTCGATAATGAACTCAAGTGTTTATGTGAAAATTCACTTTGAAAAGATTTAAGTTGATTATAGGTGATGATATTCCTTTATAACTCTTCCGATCAAACTAATATTGAAATTACTTATAGCAAAAACAAATTTACTTTGAAGCATAAAAGAACAAAAAAGTTCACTTCTTTTATAACTCTTTCGATCAAACAGAATCTATAAGGAAAAATTCAACGGTTTACTTCAGATTGTTACATTTGTTGGATCGGAAGAGTCATAGATGAAGTGAATTTTTTTATTCTTTTATGCTTCAAAGTAGCTAAAATTATGCTATATGACAACAATGAATTATTGTCATTATTCTTGTAAAGCATTTGACTTTCACCCTTGGATAATTACAATATGTATATTCCCTACAAAACTGGGAATAGAGATAAATATAATTAAGAACATCACATATTTTAAATAGCTGTATGTATGTTCGTTTCGGTTATGTCACGCACCAAAATCAAAACCGAACCGTAATTTTCGGTTAATCGGTTATGGCTTAACCGAACTATCGGTTAATTGTTCGGTTCGGTTAATTCGGTTATTTGCTCACCCTTATAAAAAAGAGTCAGGGACTCCATCATAAGTGCACTAATTCAACAAAAAAATTAAGATTAAATGTGAAATTTTAACTAATCAAAACAAATGTAGTGTAATTTACTCTAATTTTTTTGTAAGAGGAATTTGATAAAAATAAATAATATAATAACAACATTAAAGTAGTACCTTCTCACAAGACCCAATCTAAAAATTAAAAAATGATAAACAACCTTTAAAGATCAAAGTACGAGTCATCATCAAATACCATAAATTACATAACACAACAAAGTGGGTGCAATCATCTTCTCGATCGTGCTCCCAAAAAGCAACTAACTTCTTAGGATCTTGTTGCAAAAGCTTGTTCCGAGCTTTTATAACTTACACTTTACCACTTTACTCCCACCTCCAATCAAACCCTCACAGCCACACGATCACAATCAAACGGTATAAGCTATCACAAAACAAGGCAGCACAGCCCTTG
The DNA here is from genome assembly GCA_023525975.1 of Smallanthus sonchifolius. NCBI lineage: Eukaryota > Viridiplantae > Streptophyta > Magnoliopsida > Asterales > Asteraceae > Smallanthus > Smallanthus sonchifolius. Next base: position 9,377,536 of record CM042025.1, read on the forward strand.
GATTAAAAACAATCAATTCATCCTCTTCCTCCACCCTGGTCTCTGTCCCAACGGGTTCCCTCCCGACCAACGAATCATATCCCGGGTCATCCTTGTCGTTTTCCCCCATTTCCGAATCACACCCGACCCGACCCGCTATCACCCGGCACACGAGCATGGCCCGTTTCACGTGCATGAACCGGAACTCCTCTTCAATGTCTTCTGGAAGTGCCACGTGTCCTTTCCAACTAGTCGAAAAAGTGGATATCCCATCCATTTTTGACGAAAACCCGACCCGGATGATTCCACACACGCTACAATACTGGTGGCTGCAGATGCTGGAATTACCATTTTGCCCCAGGTCACATAAAAACGTGGCGCAGTAAAACCGGAGCTGCTCGTTACCGTCGGCGATACACCGTTCATCCCGCCGGCGTACGCCGGTATATCTCGCCGCCTTTGATTTCACGATCTCACGGTATTCTTCGAACCGGGTGAGTATCTTGGGGCAGTTGTGGATCTTCATGACCCGGTAAATCATCGGGTTTTTTCCGGACCCGGGCCAACCCGTTTGGAAAATGATCCGAACGATGTTTTTTCCCGGGTCATCGTTGAAGAGCTCCGACACGGCGTGTTTGAAGGCCTGATGCTGTTCGAGCAACCCTGGTTTTTGGAAAATCTCACCGCAGTTAGGGCACGGATAGATGTCGTTACGGAGAGGGAAGAAGTCGGACTCGGTTAAGGATCCGGGTCGGGTCATGGCGGAGTTGCGTAACGATCGGGTGGAGGACGCCGGCGAGGCTGGCACGTGATGGATAATTGACGAGTTTGCGTCGGTTTGGGAAGTGGGTTTTGATGAGAAGATTCGTTTGATGAAAGACCATGAGGCGGAGAGGGCTTTGTGGGGTTTGTGTTTGGTGGCGATGGGGCGGAGGAGGGGGAGCGGAGACGAGGGTTTTCGGGTGGTTTTGGGGCGGCGGCGGTGGCGATCGGAGGTGGGGAGGATGATGAAGCAGCCGAGGTGGATGAGGAGGAAGAGGATGGAGATGAATTTGGTGAGAACGGGGCGTAAGTTGGCCATTGATTATCGGAAATGTGGGATGTGTGTCGGTGTTAATGGGGTTATGGAGGTTCTCCGGCGATGAGAGAGAGAGGGACGTAAAAAGGGAATGAAGGAAGAATAAAGGTGTGTAAGAGTAGGTGGAAGGCAACTTCATGATATCTTATTTGTTAACCCTACCATCACTTTCATTTCGACATTCATTTTTTTGTATTAAAAAAGTAATTAAATTAAGTTTTTGGTTTTATTTTTAGTTGTATTCTATAACTAAACCACATTATCACCTTGTTCTAAGATTCTATAAACTTCATAATGGTGAAATTTAACATTTGACTATTTAAAAAGGTAATTTAAGTATTTAACTACGTAATTTCTCATAGGGTTCCCACCAAAATGGAGGAATTGGATTTTAGGGATACTAATTTCAGGAAGTGCATCTGTAATGATAAATGGTTTCTCGTCCGTGGAGTTTCAATTAAGGAGAGGTTTAAGACAAGGAGATCCAATATCTCATTTCCTTTTCATTCTAGTAATGGAAGCATTGAACGTGATGATGAAGAAGGCTACAGATAGTGGATATACAAAGGGGTGACGATTGAAGGTACAAATGTGAGGTTATCACATTTATTCTATGCTGACGATGCAATATTTTGTGGGGAGTAGAACATATCAAACATAAAAAAATCTAAATAGAATACTGAGAGTTTTCAACTTATGTTCCAAGCTTAAAGTTAACTTAGGAAAAAACAGATTATTTGGGTTGGGGCCGGATCAAGTTATGGTAAACCATATGGCATCAAAGATATTATGTAAAGGAGACAAACTTCCATTTATGTACTTAGGGCTTCCGGTCGGAGATAACATGAATAGAATCAAAGCGTGAAAGCCGGTAATAGATAAGTTCAACACGAAATTATCCAATTGGAAGGCGAGGACCCTGTCCTTTGTAGGCAGAATCACATTGGTCAAGATTGTTTTGGGGAGTATTCCAAATTATTACCTATCTTTGTTTAAAGCACCAAAAGGAGTCATTAATTCATTAGAAGGAATATGTAGAAAATTCATGTGGGGAGGAGGATCTATGGTCAGGAAAATTAGATGGGTAGCTTGGGAAAAAAATTGTGGCACCTAAACGAAAGGGTGGTCTCGGAGTGGGTAATATTAAGGATCTAAATTCGGCGCTTCTTGTGAAATGGTGGTGGAGGTGGAAATACGACAAATCTCGTATTTTGAAAGAAATGATTGAAGCAATACATGGAGGACAAAGAAACGCGTAGCCCTTTCCAGTTAGGAAATCAATCTCGGGGGTTTGGAAGAACATGATTGCCATCGAAAAAGAATTCGTGAAACACAATATTGATATTATACAAAAAAAAATTAAAAGCAAAGTGGGTTCGGGGGGTAACACGATATTTTGGGTGGATAATTGGCATGAAAGGGGTATTCTAAGACCCAAAACTTTTTTTTTAGTAGGATCGGTTTTGCTATTCAAAAGGGGGTTGCAGCGCAACTTGTTGCCCGTTTGCCTGCCACTTTATTGTAATTGTCCTATATTGGATAATCAAAAGCAGAAAAATAATTTATTTCCTTTGGTTATAGATAAAAATGTATTTGTTGCAGATTGCTACTCGGAAACAGATAAGGCATGGAGATGGGCGTGGAAGGAAGCTCCAACACGGGGTATATCATTAAATACAGTTTAATCATTTGGAAAGTTTGTTGTCACATGTAAGTTTATCACAAAAGGAGGACATGTGGGGTTGGATAAAAGAGGAGGAGTTTGAGTTTTCAGTAAGCACGGTTAGGAAGGAGCTAGAAGATACCCAAGGAGCAGTTATTTCAGATCCTAAATTCAGATGGAATACATAGGCACCCCCAAAAGTTAGCATGTTCACTTGGAGAGCAATGGATGGACAAATAGCGACGAAAGACGCCCTTGCCATAAGAGGGGCAGATGCTTTAGACAAGACTTGCCCATATTGTGGAATTTGTTAAGAAGACGCAGATCATTTGATAGTATCATGCCTATTCGCAAGGTCGATATGGTGGAAAGTTTAGAGATGGAGCAACCAACCTAGCCCGCCTTTTCTCAACTCTATCAAGGAGGTTATCAAGTATGTGGAAGATCTACAAGTACCAACGACAAAGAAGAAATTGATACATGTTATCTCACTAGCAACTATGTGGTGTCTATGGCTTACTAGAAATAAAAGAATTTTTGAAGAGAAACTCACGTCGGATCAAAACTGTGTGGCGCAAATCAAAGAACCATCTTACCTATGGATTACTTGCAGAGCAAAGCTGAGAAACATTACTTGGGAGGACTGGATAACATTCCACATCAGTATTGTATAATGGGCGTTATTGTATTTGCTTTGGTCAATTCCTGGCTTGATTTGCAATTCTCGTCCCCTCTTAGCCAATGGCTTTGGGGGGGGTGGTTTTTAATGATATCGTTTACTTAAAAAAAAAAACTACGTAATTCTAAAACTTTATGGAGATTTAAGTTTCATAAATGCCCAAATGGAACCTTTATTTATGGTTTTCATATAATGGATATCTCAATAAATATTTTTTAAGTAATAGAATTATAAATGATTATACTTGATACCCATGTATATAGTCATAAACCTGATGGGTAATGTGTAATGGGTATACAGTGAGAATGAGACTCGGATACATGACATGGTTTTAGAATCAGGTATGAGACTAGGGTTATCAATATCTGACTCATTATCATATCTAGTGGGAGAAAGCCAAAGCAATATTGTTTTAGGAAGAATCGCAATCCTTAATTCATACAGGTAAAATTCTGGAGGCCGATTAGTTTATGATGGCCAATCAATTTGGGAGAATTTTCGGAGTCAGTAATTAAAGGAGATAAAGGGTAAAATTGTCATATATTAAAAAAACTATTAAATATATATTTGATATTTTTAGTTTCATCGATTGTATATAAAACTAAGTGGATTTAAGGCATGTTTAGTTGGCAGTAATTCATGACATTTTAATGGAATTGAAATTTAAATTCTATTCATTGACATGTTTTGTTGACTAATAGAAGGAACTTGAATTGAAATTAATTCTAACAAAATCCCTCAACTAATGAAATTCAAAATCTCTCCTTATTTAAATTGAATTCAAAATCCTTTACCATTTTAAGAAATAGAGTAAACTTCGTTTTTGACCCCTGTTATTTGGTCAAAATAACGGTTTTGGTCCATTAGTTTCAATTTAACCTTTTTGCTCCATGTGGTTACCTAATTGTCTCAATTAAGCTCAACCCACTAACAAAGCTAGTTTTCCAGTTAAAGATAATGATATTTTAGTCTTTTTACCAATAAGAACTACTTGTGTCATTTTCTTAAATTAATACAGCGGCCATTTGTGTAAATTACCAAAATAATTAAAACCCAACCCAACCCCTCCCCTTCACCATCATCATCCCTCACCAGCCATCCACCACCGGCCATCCATCAGCGTAAAATCGAAGACCCCCACCATCTACCAAGTAAAAAGATAAAGAATTCATCATCTCAAACAAACCCTAAAACACACACATATATATATGAGATTGAGAGAGAGCAGGAGAGAAGGGAGGGGAGCTGCCAGCCACCTCCGGCGGGCTCCACCTCCGGTGGCATGTCCATCTTCTCGTCCACCTGGGCTTCGATTGATGGGGGCCAACACCAAGGAAGAAATCCCATAGGCAGAGCTTTGCAGAAGCTCTTTCAAATTCTAGGGTTTGTACGATTGATGGGTGCTGTATAGATCTTGCATATGGAACGATGGGTATACAATACGATTTGGATGTGACTTTTGGACGGGTTCTTCTTCCAACAGAGTATTTCACCAAATCGTCGTCGCCTGCTCCCGTTCCGGTGCTGGAAAATCAAGGGATTGTGGGTCTGGCCGCGAGAGGGTATCAGGTGGGGGCGGTTCATGTGGTTTCAGATGGCCGGTGTTGTTGACGGTGGTAATGTGGTGTGGCCGTTGACTTTTGATAGTGGTGGAGTTGTCATGAATGAAGAAGAGTGAAGAGGGATGGTAGTGGTGGTGGTGGTCTGGAGATGACTGTGGTGGCGGGTGGCCAGAGATTGGTTTGGAGGCGGTGGCCGGAGATGGCTACTTCTACGGTGGTGGTGCTAGAGATGGCTGAAATAGATATATGAAGGGGATGAAGTTGGGGTAGGGTTGGGGGTGGGTGAATTACAAAAATAGTCCATATATTAATTTGAATTAGCTCCTATATGTGAAAAGACTAAAATGCCCTTATCTTTAACATAAAAAACTAACGGAGTTAGCGTCAGGGGTCTGATTAAGACAATTAGGAAACCATAGGAAGCAAAAAAGTCAAATTGAAACTAATGGACCAAAACCGTTATTTTGATCAAACCACAGGGGCCAAAAACGAAGTTTACTCTAAAAAGTAAATTTGTCTTTTAAGTATTTTTACATTACAATTCAATTAACCGTTATTACATTACAATTACTAAAACCGTTATTTTGGTCAAATCACAGGGGCCAAAAACGAAGTTTACTCTAAGAAGTAACTTTGTCTTTTAAGTATTTTTACATTACAATTCTATCAACAAATATTCTAACCAAACAAATTATGGAATTCCAAATCCAATTCTCATTCTAACGAATTTCGCGAACTAAACGCCCCCTTAAAGTAAGAAAGATCGAGAATTTAGGGTAGTCGTTCAACGATAGCGAAATGGAAACCGAGTACAAGCAAGATTCAATCCAAGTCCTTTCGTGTAGGACCAAAATGCATTGTCTCACTATATAGGGAAAAAACTTGAATTCACGCTATCAAATACATTTTTGAAGTTTACGTTACAGGTAAAAGCTCAATAATGCTTTTTTCATGTTTGACTAAGAATAATTGATCTTTTAAACTTTGTTTTCTACTCTTTTTTAGAATTAACCCTGTAAAAGAACTATATGTTTTATACAAATATACATATTAATAGTAAACTGCTAATTTTCATTTTTTGTTTTTATAATTTTTCCAACACCTTTTGTTCTCGTCATGCATTAATACACTTATATATACTACTTGACAGATTACAGTGAGAATTAGTAAAGAAAGTGAGGTAAGCACAAAACCCGTTTATGTATCACAGGAAAAACAAAATATACAAGTATTTTTATGGTTTTAAAAAAAAATCTAGTCTAGTTAAAATTGATTACAACCACTAGCTTAGCCTAGTGGCAAATGTGTATACCCAAGACTTCACTAAAATGAGGAAGTTTTGGGTTCAAGTCTCACTTGACAAAAAAAAGGGTCTAGGTTGGGCCATGTGGTTTTCTCACCTATGATGAGTTTCCTCCTTAGAGAGGTGGAGATGATCAGGTGGGTCAGTGACCCGTTGGTTATCCAAATTGCCGTTCAAAAAAAAAAAGTTAAAATTGACTTTGTATTAAAAATAAATATGTAATTTTAGATATGATGGTTTAAAACATTACATTTTGGACAAAAGACATTGTTTGTGTGACTCGTAGAAAATATTAAAGAATAAACCATTTTCCTGAAGAACATAAAGAATATTACTTTTAATAATATTCTGCAAGTGGATTATAACTAAATTATGGAGCTTCTTTTATAAATAAAGACTCGTATTTACGTAAAGAATTTTATGTTAACACAGAATCTAATTTTTTGTTTAAATATAAAAAATTTATACTATATTTTTATAATAAAAAAGTTGGCATGTATTTGACATTTAAAAATCAAACATATTATTGAATCGTGAAGTGTAATATTTAATTGTAATTTAATAAATTATCACATCCTTGTAACAATGCACAATGGTTTTGTTATATTTATTCAGGTACTAAAACATAGTTTAATTTTGGTTTAAATGAAGAAAAAATCTATATTGAAATTAATATTTTAAAAAGTTATTTAGTATTGTGGTAACTTCACATAATAGTTACCAAGTTTTTTTTTAAATGTTTCGCTAAAATCCCTCGAAGTTTTTTATTCCTCTAAAGTCACTCAATTTTAATTAAGTGTTCAAATCTTGTAAAAAGTTTTTTTTTAAATTAACATTTATATAAAAAAAATTCACAAGATTGGAAACCTAACGAGGTTTTAGTGATTTAAAAAAAATTAATTAGTTAACTTTAATGAAACTCGAAAACTTGGTTATTAGTGTGAACTTAAATAATATATTTGTTTGATCTTACTAATATACTTGTATGTTATATAAATTTTCAAAATGGATTTAAATGATGTAACTAATTAATATTTCAATTTATGTATTTCAAAATAATTTTAAAATTAGAAGTAAAAAATACTTAACGTGGCTAAGCATAAAAAAACGTGGTTAAATACATAAAAGAGACGTATGAAGTTACGGCGACTCGGTGTGAAGATCGAAAATAGATAAAAGACAGTTATATAACGGTACCGATATTTTTAAGTTAGTGTTGGTCTCATTTTTCACGGTACCAGTACGTCACCGTCAGTCGATATAACCCACGATACCTAAAAAATACTCTATTTTGAATATGACTCCCTTTTTAACAAAATTTATACCTGGACGTTAAGGAAAAAAAATTAAACAAATAAACGAAAATATCAGATTATAAATAATACAGGGGGTAAACTTGAAAATTTAAAACTTGAAATGATCAAAGTGACATTTTACAAAGTTGATGAGTCATTTTTACCATTTAATAAAGTGAAAAGAGGTGTTGTTATCGGTGGCATTTGTCACCTACACTTGTTTTTAAGTAAGAGTATAATATGTTAATAACTGTTCTTTTTAAATGTATTAAAGAGGTCTTTTAAAAAAAGATAATTTGCTAAAAAAACCTTTTTAATATATATCTTCATTATACGTAAATATATATAAAATTAGTTACTCTTTTTATATTAAATAAAAACAGATTAAATAGTATTGAACATCTTTTATGAATACTATATATAATATAAGATAGAGTAAATTTCACTTTTCACCCCTGTAATTAAACAGGCCAACCACGTGAGTCAAAAACGAAATTTAGTAATGCCTCTAAAAATTTGGATAGGAAAAACGGTCAAATTGCTCTTTTTTAAAGAACAAATATAATGAAATTAAGATTGTACTAACCTACTTTATTGTTTTTTTCCTTTTTCCAATTCCATAAAGCTACACATCTTGGAATTACAGATAACTCAAATTCTTGTCTATTTGTGCATTTAAACAATATACATAAAATACGTTAGTGACAATTAATAAAATATCCCACGTGTTATATATATTATATTATAAAGAAATACAGTTCTGGTCTACTTTTAGAGCATGTGGTTGGATAATTAATTGTTTTATGAAGGAGACTGAATTTTGCTACAAATAAATTACCTAGTTATAACTTATAACATAAAAATAGAGTAAATTGTATTTTATGAGATTTAGATATTTTTTAAATTTCAGTTTACATTTTTTAACTAAGAAAATTAAAGATTTTATTATTTATATTTAGAAAAGTTTGCATGTTTCATCATCTAGACCAACGTCAGTCAATTTCAGACAAGTATAGCCACGTGCCCCTCACGTGAGGGCAAAATCACCTTTTGTCGTTAATAAAAGAAAAAAATTACACTTTTTGTCCTTTATGTTTAAACTAAATTTCAGATTTCGTTCTTAAACTAAGGTAATACTAGAAATTGTCCTTTATATTTAATTTTTTTTACACATTTTGTCATTTACAATAATGCTCATCTATTTTTGGCGTTAAATGAAGTCACGTGTCTTTCACCAAAGATGAGGAACCGCTTGCCAGCTTCCTTTCCCGTCGTCTCTGGTCTGATAAAAGGGGAGTTTCGATTTGTTCCAAAGACAAAAAAGATGATTTGATTGAACATTTAAGTAAACTCGTCCGGAATAGATATAAGGGGTTTCGTTTTGCTATGACAATTAGATTTTTTTGGTTATGTGAAGAGTACAAGTCTTGTGTTTGCTTTCTCTTTAACTATAATCCGTCATAACAGATTTACCCCTCCAGGTAATAGACGACTTATGATTAAAGAGAGAGCAAACACAAGACATGCATTCTTCACAAAACTTAGAAATATAATCGTCAGAGCAAATCGAAGACCCCTTTTTTATCTATTTCGAATGAGTTTTACTTAAATGTTCAATCAAACCCTTATTTTGTTTATCTATTTTCAATCAGAGCAAACCGGAACCCCCTTTTTATCTGACTGGAGAAGACGAGGAGGGAGGTTGGCCGGCAATTCCACGTCTTTGGTGAGGACATTTAATGGCAAAAATAGACGGGTGTTAGTGCAAACAAGTTTAAACATAAAGGACAATTTCTTGTATTACCTTATTATAAGGACGAAATCTAAAATTATGTATAAACATAAATGGCGAAAAGTGTAATTTGTTCTTTTATTAACGACAAAAAGATAATTTCCCCTCACGTGATGGGCATGTGATTATACTTAAGGTCTGAAGTTGACAGGCGAGTTCAAAAGATGAAACATGCAAACTTTTTTAAACATAAATGACAAAATCTATAATTTTCTTAGTTATTACTTAAAGGATGTAAAATGCAATTTACTCTAAAAATAATATATAGAAATCATTTAACATGTTGATTGAAAATACATTTACTACTAATATTTATACCGTTAAAATACTTGTTGCAATGCACATTACTTAAAACATGATTATAAACTTATCTTAAAAATCGACTTAAAATATAAAATATTCAACTACGATTATATAATTTTAACTTTATTATACTACTTATTATTTTTTTAAGATTATATTATGCATTAATATATTCGATTTTGAGGCGGCTATAAAGGTTCGGGTAATCGGGCGCTGGTCACTTAATATCACACCCGTCTCAAACCCATGAAATTTTATATTAATCTCATACCTGAAAACCCGTCTTGATTGTTTCGAGTTGAGTTTTCCGGTCTTGAATTTTTCGAGTTTCGAGTTTTCTAGTCAGGTTCGGTTTGTTTATCATTCCATGTACATATCTTATTAAACCATTATATAGTAAAAACTATGTAAGAGCATTCACATCAGTTCTCGTATTCTCATCCTTATCTCTAAAATTTAGAAAGAATATAAGAAATTATTATTTTTTCACTTCACATCAGGATCCCCATCTCCATACCCATCTCTAAAATTTAAAGAAAAACTTTATGAGCCCCCTAAATATAGAGAGGTACTATTTAACCATATATTATTTTTTATTTTATTTTTGTGAGTGGATGAAAGAGAAAAAATAATAAAAATAATTAAAAAAAATATATTATTTAATTGAATAGGGATATATACGAGGAACCTAATATGAGAGGTTTTAAATTTTTTTAAAAATTTTAAAGACAAATATATTTTTTAATTAAATTATACGGATAAAGACGAGAAAACTGATGAAATGCTCTAATAATAAAATGCTTTATCCTTTTCATTGTAATTATAAATTTGATTCGTACATGCTTAACAAAAAGATAAACAAGTCAAACTAACACAAAGAAAGAAAATTAAATGAGAATGGAGTTGGATGTGACTCATGGTCATGGTGACATGTTGTCCCATATATGTTAAATAGAAATGGGTCAAAGTTGATAATATACACCGGGCCAAGCCTAATCCCTCTGTCCCCCGTATTATATGACCTACCAATGGCCCCTAAAGCACCTTATAAAATTATTTTAATGTTCAAGGTAATTATTCATAAGCTCCACTCTTTTTTAATCCGACCTGATTTCTGAAACTTATGCTGTAAAACTTGTACAAGGGTGGTGGGTATAGGGGTGAGGAAGCGGGATGCAGAGGTGGCCAACCTGTAGTACTCCACAGGAACACCGTCCTATCCCATGCGACACGGCAAGATCATAGTAAGAGCGGAATCTTATGCCGTTGGATGAGGAAGACAACAAAGGGAAAAGAGAAGCTGGGTGAGAAAATTGGATGGCGGTGGGGTGAGGTGGTGATGTGGCTTTGGTACCGTTTTTTCTTCTAGGATGACACTCTCTAGCCTAAAGCCGATGATTTGTTTAGAGGGTGAGCAGAAAAACTGAATAACCAAACCATAATTGAAATAATCAAACCAAAAGAGACTTCATTGTTTCATTTATGACTTTTTTAGTAACAAAATTTTAAATAATCAAATTAACCAAATCTAAAAGACAATAAAACTATATATTATATATAAACAATATCTTATATGTCGGAAAAATTTTGTTATTTTCATTATAAATAATGAATTAATCGCCGGTTATTAGGGCTGGCATAACATGTCAGACACGACACGATAATACACGATGACATGTAGGGTTCGACACGAACACGACATGATAACTAATCGTGACATTTTTTTCAAACACGAACACGACCTGTTTAGAAATAGGTCACCTGTTAAGGAACTTGTTTAGAAACATGTTTAGAGAGAGAATAAATATCCACAGACTCAACCCCATCATCTTCCATATCCATCTTTATAGAATCAGAATCCATTTTTATAAGAATCCAACTTCAAATAGGTGAAATAGGTGAAATCAGAATGCAACTTTATAAGAATAAAGAATGACCATAACGAGATGTCCAAAAAGTAAACATAATATGTAGTACCTGAGCGACGATGGAGATGACGAGCGACGATGGAACTGGACTTGTGACCAGCGCAGTACTTGAGCGACGATGACAAGCGACGATGGAGGAGAGGTAGAGGACGATGGAGACTAGAGGAAGTCAGGAAGATGGTCGATGGAACTGGCGTCTGGATGTTTCAAAATTAGGTCAAGGATGGAATATTGGAATCTGGATGAGGACTTGGGCTTGGAATGTTTCAAAATGTAAAGATGGGTTAGAAACTTGGAATGTTGGACTTGGACTTGGACTTGGACCGGGCCTGGATGCAAATATGAATATAGGATGTTATTGTTAACATGTCACTTACGGGTCTTAACAGGTTAACATGTCTTTAACTTGTTTAGACACGAATTTAACCGTGTCTTAACATATAGACCTGTTTAAGACACGAAACATGTTAAGGTCAAACACGAGACATGTTAATTACGTGTCGTGTCGTGTTAACAGATCCATGTCAGAAATTGCCAGCCCTACCGGTTATTCTCCCTTGTAAAAATAAGGATTGCTGGAATTTTATTTGACCCAAGAACGCGAAGAAGCCAGGAAACCCAAGTATCAACAAACTCCTTTTTATAATCTTGGCTTGATTTCTTCATGGGTAGATTTAGGGTTTTTTTGGTTCTTCAATTACGCGAACAGATCGATTTGCAGAGGTGCTTATATTGCTCAGATTATGTAAGTTTCTCTTTTCACATATTGTTGATGAGTCGAAGGGGAACAAATGGGATTGTTGCAACAATTGTTGTTGAATTCAAGGATTGTTGCACTAATTTGACTTTATAAGTAAGAAATCGATTGTGTAGGCTACAATCTTTTCACATATTAAGATCTGGAAATAAGAATTCGTTTTCTGGTGCATACACTAGTCCAAGGACTCCTGATAACAATGTGTTAGGGTTTCAAAAGGGTTGGTGCTCGGAAAAAGTGCAGTTAAACTACTTAGTAACTCTTTTGCAATTGTCAATAATAGAACTTTGGAAGATTTTTTTTTGAAGGTATGATTGCATCTTCTAAATTTGGTAGAAATTGAGAATTTTTGTAAGAAAATATCATCACTCTGTGTTGAACAAGATGTTTACAGAGTTCACACATATTGTTGCAGTAAAGACAGCTGGAAATGTTTTCTCCTATGAGGTTTATTTCTTTTTAATCATTAATAACATTTATATTCTAATCAACAATTTTTTTTCTTATTAAATCCAAATCTTGCAAAGGCAATTAAAGAGCTTTAAAAATATGTAATGCATAAATATGTTGGTTTTGTTATATGTATGTCTTTCTAGAATCCAAACACATGATACAAAGCTCTTATGGATTTTGATCATGTCAAGAAAAAACTTAAAGGTTGATGATTTGTAGTCTTTTTAATAATGCAAATATGATCGTTCTAAATTCTAATATCACCATGAGGGTGAGAGTTTTGAAGTTTTTTTTTTTTTTTTCATTTTTTTTCCGGAACGTAGGAAAATGGAATCAGATCCAACGTACAACACAAACGTGAGAGGTGATATAAAGCAGATGCTAAAGAAGGTTAAAACAGAGAAGGGGCGGGAACTTGCAATACATGGTGGTGGTGGTGGAGACAAGGCTCAAGGTGAAAGAGCTGCTGCACTTGCTACCATTTTAGCTGCATGAGAACACATTAAAGATGACCCTAAGTCGAACGGTGATTTCAAAGACCAAACAACAGGCTTTCAGTATTGTTGATGATGCGTCTGCTTCTGTTCGTGGGAGAAGTGATGTTGCAGCTAAGGCTGCTTCAAGTGTTAAAACTGCTGTTTGAATTGCCATACATATGTCTAGTTACCGGACACCTGTGAATGCTAAATTGGTTTGTTTTTGTTTTTGCAGAAAAGGTTATGAAGCTGTAACTAATTTAGTACGAATTTTCCAATCTACAGCTTCTCAGATTCGGTTACAAAAAGATGATCTTTTTTGCAACGGCATCCTAGTTTTGCAACTCGGCTCATTTTTGCTTTAGATGAAGATAATTCACTTTTTTAAGGGTAATAAAGTATGCCATTTAAGTAACTATAACCGAAATGGCAAAATTGTTATTCTTGCAAGTTACCTTCATTTTTGATATGCAGACACAATGTCAACGCATTATTTACTTACATGTGCCTAGGGCTCACAGAACAGGTCTAAACGTGTTAAACAGGTCAGACACGACACAACACGATTAATACGGGTGCTAAACACGAACATGACACGATTGACTAATTGTGTTATTTTCTTCTAACACGAACCTGCTTATAAACTATTTGCTTACATGTGCCTAGGGCTGACATTGGCAAAACAGGTCTAGACGTGTTAAACATGTCAGACACGACATGATTAACACGGGTACTAAACACGACATGATTAACTAATCGTGTCATTTTCTTCTAACACGAACCTGTTTATAAGCGTGTTACACGACAAGACCTGTTTAACACGATTAATATCACCTATTTAGTGACCCGACACGACCCGGAATATTTAACACGGTTAACAAGTAACAAGATAAAAAAAGATCACCAAAAATTAAAATCCATAACAATAATATCTTTCAAGAACAATCCTTAACATATAAATATGTGTATTTTAAAAAAAAATTAAAATATAAATAGGTATGTCGAGTCTAAACAGGTTAAGACCTGTTTAGACATGATTTTAAACGTGTCGACCTGTTTATGACACGAAACCTGTTAAGCTCAAACCCAAACCTTGAAATGACTTGAAAAAAGTTCAAAATTGCTTATAATTTTAGGGTAATGCATTAGGTGGAATGATTGCTCAAGATGCATGGGAAAAAGCCAATGATCTTATACAAATTGGTTGGTCTTATATACAAAGGGAAACTGTTTTGTCACAAAATCCTCCATTTGCTGACTCTATTTTTTGGGGCAATTACATATATCCTCCTGAAAACTTCATTAATTACATATATACCCAGCTCAAAATTTTATTTATGTATATCCTCTTCATAATTACAAATATACCCAACTGGATGATGGAAACGATCAGAAGCGACGTTGAATGTTGGAATCGATCGGAAGCGGGAATCAGAAGGTTAGGGTTGGGATCAATGGAATAAGAATAGTCGTATTTCTTGTAATAAAAGACTAATTTTTTAAAAGAGGGGGATATATGTAATTTAAGTTTTGGGTTGGATATATATGTAATTATGGTTAAAAATAGGGGGATATATGTAATTCTACCTTATTTATTTTATTTAAATATACAAGTGAATTTTGCACACTTTAATGGACCGATTTTAAAATTTTCCGGTTACAAGAGGAAAAGATTATGTTTAAATGACAACTAATATAGAATGTTCGATAGGAAGGTATTCTATCAAGCAACAACGAGATATTGAAATTATATGAGAATTTTATCATAATTTTAATGTAGAGAGAAGGTGATACATATGTTATAAACGGAAAGAAATGATGGCCAAGTGGAACAATGGATCCTAGTTATACTTATGGTTAGTTTTATGAAAAGATACAAGATTTGACTTTCTTAGGTCAAATATTGTAGTGTTGAGTTGACCCTATTTGACCACATGGTAATATAAGGGAAAACTGACTTCAATGCTCCAATTCATAACCAACAATCCATGATTCTTGTAGATATCAATACTCATGGGGATGCAGAGGTTTAATTTGAAAATGTTCGTGTTCCAGCTAAGAATATATTGATGTGTTACGTTTGTTACTTTCCAGTCAGTTTGTAACTTTTTTTTGTTGATGTAACACCTAAAAATTCATTTTTATTTTAACTTTTAAAAACACAAGCGGAAGTAGGTTTCATTAACCCTCTTTGACAAAACAACACATGTTAACTTCATTGAAAAGACAACATCAAGATTTGGTTTAAATATGACCGCCCAAGATCCAAAAAACAACAAGTTTCAATATTTAACAAGTCAACTACGACATTTGACTTAACCCTTGTTTAGACGGTATCAAATTCAAAACATAAGTTCTACCACTTAATTGCATCCATTTATACATCCAAAGGGTTTAAGCATTTATAGGGAGGCTTAAACAAGCAACCATCGCATCAAAAGATCATCTAATGAGAATCCGAGGCTTGAAACATGACCCGAGACCAGATCGGAGCTTTTCCTACATGAAAACATCCAAACGAATAACCGTTAGTAATGATAGACACCCCTTAGGACCCTTCACAAGTTAGTGCCTTAACTCGGGTCCAAACGCCACTTTTCGGACTTAATTCAGCGCACAACAGCAGAATTTCAGCGCAACATGCGCTGACCAGCGCATCATGAGCCAAAAATTGAGATCCGTTTTAAGTCCCTTCCAGTCCTCCCGACTCGACCCCCGGTTGTTTTGACAATTCCACAACATTATGTCATTATTATAATCACCATGTAACACTTCCTTAACACCCCAAGAGGATTCTTGTGAATCCAAATCAGTCAAACAATCAAGTTTTAGTTAAAACTGAGTATACTACCATTTACAATGCTCAAGGCTTTTAATTGTCGACACACCTTTGTGAGGTTCAAGATCTCAAATTATTCACTCCCTTGTGAGATTCTTAGATCTCAATTCCGAACCACATTCGTGTGGTTCTTTGACCACAACTCGACCCACCCATGTGAGGTTCTTAGACCTCAACTACCGACACCTTGGTGAGGTTCTTTGACCTCATATTCAAACCGCCTTTGCGAGGCTCGAGACCTCAAAATTCAAACCACCCATGTGAGGTTCTTAGACATCAACACCATCCGCCCTTAATCACCAAACATCCCCCCTTTATGCATATTCGACCCTCATGTTTTTTCAATTGAAATCACACACTCATATATGCACATAAGATAAACGACAATTCATAATTACATACACATATGTAATTAATTACTACCACCTATTAGTACTAAGTAAGTACAAAGTACTTACCTTTAGCTATGGATGATCCGGCTTGATCTTCGCCTTTAACAACTTGATTACCTAAACATGTACACCTTGTTTAGTAATATAATGACCCCAATGTTATTATTCTCACATATTATGATCAAAGCAACCTTAACTGAACCTCCAATTCTCTATATCAAATTTCCAACCCATTTGACTATTTGGTTACACCCTCTTTTACCCAACATCCCATTTCATAAATTTATAAAATTGGTTTAGTTCTTCTCATTCAAACATGTGTCTATTAACACCCTAGACACTTATTTTCCCTTAATTTAACATCTAAACACCCCAAATCAAACACCCCCCCCCAATTTACCACTTATGAACCCTAATTTCTTAAAAACAAAATTAGATGGTTCTAGGATGTTAAACACCCCCCAACAACCTTAATCAAGCTAGATAGTAAGCTATTCATCACCAATTTCACCTAATTTCACCTAATTTCGACCCAATTCAGATTTCACCCCAAGAACTTGTAACATCCCGAGTTTTAGAGCACGAGAGAATTCACGAGGAATTAAAACTTAAATAAAAAGAAAGGAAGCGGGCTTGGGGCGGGGTGTATGGGCCGAAAGGGGCAAGGATCGGGCCCTTATAAGCCTCAAGATCAGCCAAAAGCTCTCATTTCCATCATCATTTTCGTTTCTAGAGAGAGAAGGTGAGAGAGAGTCTAGAGAGAGAAAGTCCCGTTTTTCAAATCCGAGCTCATAGGACTGTGGGCATACGTATCTGGACCGTTTAGCTGTGAAGGAGAAGCGATTTCAGGTAACCTATTCTCTTAGATCTGAGTTTTAGTTCGTTTTTGGGATTTTCGGGTTTTGGATAAAAAGGCAACGATTTTGCGGATGGAACTTGAAAATGAGCTTAGGTATAGCATCTAGAATGGAAACCGAACATTTTGATCTAAGAAAAGTTGAGATACTGACTCGATCAGACTCGCATGCAAAAGCTTCAGATTTTTGGAAAGACAATCTGTGCAGACCCATCGAAACTACCTAGTTTCGATATGTTCAGACCCCATCGAAACTACAAGTTTCGATATGTTCAGACCCCATCGAAACTACAAGTTTCGATATGTTCAGACCCCATCGAAACTACAAGTTTCGATATGTTCAGACCCCATCGAAACTACAAGTTTCGATATGTTCAGACTCCATCGAAACTACAAGTTTCGATAGGTGCAAATCCATCGAAACTACTAGGTTTAAGCATAGAGATGTCTAGTGTCATCTAAGAGCACTACCTTACAAGTACGGCTTTATTATAACAGATCGTGGGTGACATTAGTGACGCGCAGTAAACAGCTAAGAGTATTTCAGAACTGCTTATCAGGTGAGTTCTAATCCCCTTTTTGCCTTCTTTAGGGGTGGTGTGCATACTTAGTGTAAAGTGTTTATTATATTTTATATATTATAAACTGAAGAGAAAAGCCATGTTTTAGTGAAAGGTTTAAAAGAGGCAAAAGTATGTTTTCAGTAAAGTAAGATATATCATTTGGCAAGCGTTTACTATATTTTCATATACATAAACAAAGGCATGATATATGTGCTAGTATGTTTTCAGTAAAGTAAGATATATCATTTGGCAAGCGTTTACTATATTTTCATATACATAAACAAAGGCATGATATATATGATAAGCTATGTTTCAGAAAGTAAGATGTATTTTATGATAAGCTATGTTTCAGTAAAAGCGAAGATATATATCATTTGGCAAGCGTTTACTATATTTTTATATACATAAACAAAGGCATGATATATGTTAAGTTATGAGCAAGATTTACAGAAATATTTATGAACAGTAAAGTGAACAGTTTTCCTTCGGGAATATGTACCAGCTATAAAGGTCCTTGGGACAGATGTTACTTGTACAAGATGTCAGATATGGGTTCTACCCATTAGTAAGAACCTTTGGGTTCGTTAACGGTTGTACAACTGGGATGAGTGACGGCGGTTGCTCGGGAGGTCCACGCAACCTCCCCTTAGCGTTAAGCGGTATTGTCGGTTCATGGATGTAAGCCATGGGGGCATTGACCAGGGTATTGTCGGTTCATGGTCGTTGATCATGGGGGCATTGACCAGGTACTCGTCGGTTCATGGATGAAAGCCATGGGGGCGGTACAGTAGTGACAAGGAATTGACGGATAAGCGGTATTGTCGGTTCATGGTCGTTGATCATGGGGGCATTGACCAGGTACTTGTCGGTTCATGGATGTAAGCCATGAGGGCAGTACAGTAAAGAGGAATTGACGGTTTATTATACGTTTTAAACTGTTTGAAAAGTAAAGTGTGTTAAGTTTAGCCTTAATGGCAGTATATATGTTTGAAAAGTAAAGTGTGTTAAGTTTAGCCTTAATGGCAGTATATATGTTTGAAAAGTAAAGTGTGTTAAGTTTAGCCTTATTGGCAGTATATGTGTTTTAGTAAATCTTTTGTAAAATTGATTTAAAGTAAACGTTAGAACTCACTCAGCGTTGCTGATTTTTAGTATGCATATCAGTTAAGTGCAGGTTTAGATGATGGATGTGGATGCTTGGGCTTAGAGAGAAGAGTTACCCGAAGATCAGTGTCTGGCATCCCGATTATGTTTATGTTATGTTTTAGCTTGACGTTGTTAAAGACAATTTGTATTAGACATGTTTATGTTTCCGCTGCGTATGTAAAGAAGATTAAATCGTTTCTGCTGTATTAATGAATGCCTTATGTTTAGAGTGCTATGTGTTGATGAGTAAATCCAATAAGTGAGGCCTCCCGGGATCGGGGCCTCACAGAACTCCATGAACACCATGGATGGTGAATTAAAAAGGTTTAGAATCACTTACTTGAAGCTAGGAAGGAGATGTGCAAGCCAAACCCTTCAATCTTCAACTTCAATTCACTGATTTTGGCTTCAACCCTTCTCCTTCTTTTCTTCTTCAAATTTTTGACACACACACATATGCAATTGTGTGTGTGTCGACACCCCCAGCCACCATACGGCAGATTTGTCAAAATTACAAAATACCCCCCTCTACTTCAGTTTTTACCTCCATTCACCCAAAACTAGTAAATAACTAGTTATAAATCTTATTTATGTTAAACCCCCAAACTTCCAATTTATTTATTTACACTCTTACAATATGAATGATCATATTATAATAATGAAACCCGGAAGTTGGTTCGTTACAGTTGAATATTTTGGTTAAGTTTTAATTTTATTAATTTGGAAAACCCGAACTACGATGGGTATAAAACTAATTGTTTTAGTTAGCATCGCATGTTATTTCCTTACCCATATAGCATGAGTCGGTTTGATTACGGTTTAAAACTGAACTTATATATAATTGATGCTTCAGTTTTATATTTTCATAATAAATCGGTTTCAATTACAAATTTTTTGCTGAATCATTTCTTCAATTTGTGAATTCTTCCAATAATTTCAAGATGTCTATATTACTAAAATATTAAGAACATTGGGTCCCACTTAGTATATAGGATATGCATACTTATAAGAAAACTCTGCACTAGCATTCACACATCTTTGTATATGCTTATAGAAAGTTAAAATAACCGAAAGGTTCATACTGCAAAGCTTCTTTAGATCACAATCTGATCAAATTGAACCTTTTTCTGTATATATATTATTTCATTCAACCTTCCCACTTCCACATTCTCCTCCTTTTTAGTGTCACTGCCACATAAATGCTTCCTTAGCCCCACTGCACCTCTTTCTTACATTCATTAATATTCACTACTTATTGGTACCACTTGCTTTCTATGATTCGATAAATGATTTGGTTATTGACCCGTGAATTTAGTCTGCATCTTATTTTCCTGCCCAACACTTTTTTCAAAGGATCGAGATCATTTATGGTAGAAAATGACCTTTGACGCTAAGTGACGAGGAGCTGATCCAGGAGTTAGCTGACTCCTACCTAGACCAGCTAGACAGGGGAAAACAAGACATAAAGAGCCCAAACTTAAAACATGCATAACTTGGGCTACATTTGAAGTTATGGGACCCATAACCATTAAGTCAGAGTTACAGGACCCATAACTTACGCTTCCAGTGGTTTGGCCTAGCTATCCTTTTTAGTCCAAAAAGCGTATATGAAAGGACTTTAAGAGTAAGTTTCACCCACGACATTTAGAGAATTATTTTTGCTTTTCTATGAAAGTTCCTCTTATATCTTCTCTTATGGTAATAGTATATAGTAGTAATATTTTGAGACGAAACTTCAGGGGCTTAAGGACTATCTTCTTCCATACGTTCGAGTAGACGAGATAGCTTCTAGAAAATAGAAATGTATTTAACTTCACTAAACATTGCAAATATCACAAGACAATAGTAATTATTACCTCATTAATTTAAAAAAGCATCAACTTGAGTACCTCATTAATCTAAAGAAGATAAAAGGCTGAAAGTGTCTTTACCTGCTTTATTTTGCTTGATTCCCACTATCATATTAGGAAAATATTAGATTGCATCTTTGAATCTTGAATTCTATGTGCTTTGTGAAAAATGTTTAGTACGGTACAACTCAACAATGCATCCAGGCCCGAAGGTAATCATTCTATTCACATTCCATCACTCTTATATATGTACACCCTCAAGTTCATTCCTCCCCCTACCCCCCACACCCATTTCTCAAACATAGACAAGAGAAACACAATGTTTTGTGAACTAAATTCAAGCAAAAGGGTTGATTGCAATGGAACAAAGCTTGCAGGAACTTGCCGATTTCTTCCACAAAGAACGGTGCTATCGCCCATACGATACATTAAACATATGGGTGACAAGATGATAATAGTTTTTCGGTTTATTTCTGGTCGAAAAAGAGCTTCAACCAAGGTTACTTCCTCTGGAACACCAAACCAACCTGTGGTAACTCCAATTGATTCTCAAAGAGCAGAAGCTATTGACGACTGTATCGAGTTTATAAACTCATCGTCTTCCTTAACCAGATCGAATTCTGTTTCTTGTTAGATTCAGTATTGTGATTAGTTTCATCATGATGTGGTCTATGTGGGATTTGTGTTTATTCCAATGTCGGTTATGGGTAGTTGTTAGATCTTGTAAATGTTGGTGTTTTACGATGAAGCCAAACATTGTTGTGAATGATGACAAACGGTATAATGCAAAGAAGATATCGAAGAGGATCACATGTTTTGGGTTTTTTAGGACCTATGTGGTGCATGTCGTACTGGTAGAATTAATGAATTATGTTTGTGGTTTACACAATAATGAGACGACCCTTGTACCCCCACGCATGCTTGATTGTACGTGTTTGGTTGTGGGTCTTTTCAACTCGTCAAATTCAAGGTGGTGTGTCGATATATATATGGTGCTTATTAGTTACATTTTGTGTTTTGGAAATTAATATAAAGTAGCACATTTGTAAGTCTAAATAAGCACCGAAGATTTTTAAGCATAATTTATATGAAGATCATTTTGGTAGTTGTTCTGGCATGTTTGACGGTTGGAAGTTAATTTTGTTTTTTTGACGGTTTATTTTTGAATGGGAAAGCATGTTTCGTCGGGCATTTTGTAACCGCCTAAAACGCAATTCGTATAGATTAGTGTTTTTGGTGTTACTTCGTGGCATACTGGCATCTATTTTTTTGCGATCTTTCATAAAATTTCTAACACCAATGTTGGTCCTAATAATTCTTGATCCAAGTTTCAAAAGATGAAAGTAGATGGTTACTAGTGAATTATGTAATTACTAGAAAGTATGTGTCATTTACAATTTTGCCCCCCCCCCACCCCAACTATGGTTACCTTAGTTTATACAAGTAAGTTGTCATGTTGAACCTAAATCTTAGGGTGGTGGGGGCGCCCACAGCTTGCCCTTGCGGCGTCGTGCGGCTCCCACGGCAACACCGCCGCCACCACCACCACTACGTCCTCTAACGGCTTTCATTTGCGGCTTCCCAACGCCGTGCTTCGTGTCAAAGGTGAACGATTTTTTTTTTACCGTTGGGAACCCAACGACTAATTGGGGGTTTAAAAAAAACCTATAAATACCATTTAACAAACAATTTTCACACAATCAAAAGTATACTCTCAAACTCTACTCCAATACACTCTCATACTACTTATCAAAAACACTTTTATTTTAAAAAATGAGACGCAATCTCATTAGTTCCTCCTCTTCTTCGAGTAGTTCCGAATCTGACGGAAATGTCATTTCATCGGTGCACATTTGGGATCCTCCGACCGATCCAGTTGTTGACGAAAATATCATTTCGGAGTTGCGCTATGAGGCCACACATTTTAGGATTAGATTTGATCTTGTGGGACACGTTGCAACAAATTTGGACATCACGGTTTAGGACGACGACGAGTAGTTTATTATTATAATTTTTTCGGTTATTTATATATTTTTATTTTTAGTTTATTTTATTTTTATGAATTAAATGAATTAGTTAATTAAATTGTGTTTTTTTAATTAAAAAAAATTATGCTTGTGGCTTCATGGCTTGGATGCCCCCACCTCCGAGACTTCTTGTGGCTTCAAATGACGTGCCACGGTCTCATTGGTGGTTGTGTGGCTTCTTGTGGCTTAGTGTCTTGGGTGCCCCTTCCATCCTTAAGATCTCCAATCTTTTATGTTAGGTTTCCTTTGTATTAACTTACTCCACATGTTTTAGTCCCATTCCTTTTCATGACTTATTAACCAACTTTCTGCATAAGTTTTTTGTAAGTAGATCCACAATGTTATCATTTGACTTCATATGGTCAATTATGATAACTCCCATTGAGAGTAATTATCACAACGTATTATGTAAATGGAAAATTTGCCTTAATTTGCCATTATACATTGAGCTCTGAGTTATGTCTATCGTTATATAACTACTAGAATGTATACAAATAGCCAACATTGGCTTTGGCCATCTTGGAATATCTCCACAAATTGACGTAGCAAAACTGCCTCTTCTTTAGATTTATCTAAGGTGATAAACTCATATTCCATCGTAAATCTAGCTATAACAGTCTGCTTGGACGAATTTCAAGCTATAGTTGCACCTCCGAGTATGAACACATAACCACTTGTTGATTTGAAATCTTCTTTATCCAATATCCGGTTAGCATAGCTATATCCTTCAGTAACATAGTTGGATACTAGTTTATAATCTCTAGTATATATCAAGTACCTTAGCAAGCTCGTCATACTTTTCTAATGTTCAAAACTTGAACTGCTAGTGTATCTATTTATTCTGCTTACAACATATGCTAATTTCGATCGGGTACAGGTCATAAGATACATTATACTACCAATGATCCTTGAGTATTCTAACTGAGAAACACCCTCTCCTCTATTTTTAGTCGGATGGTGGATGGTGTTAATTGGAGTTAGAATTATTAAAGGTTACCATTACATTCATGAAAGAAGTTAGAATTTCACGAATTACAAATCTACGTGTGAAGTTACGGATTTTGATATCATTTTTTTTATTACGAATATCTTTACTTTGCTAAGTAGGAACCAATTGGCCTCCAGCATCCGTTGCGTCTTTTGAAATTCGAGATATGATATTTTGTTTTCGTATGATAATGTCTTTCGATAATTCTCGAACCATTGCGATATGATATTCAGTTTCCATTTGATACTATGTTATGTGTACATACTAATAACTTAGAATTGTATTTGAAGTGTTCTCATTGCAAAAAACTTATTGAACTTATACTCATCATTGCATATATTCGTAATTGCTAAGACTGGAAAAGTAATGATCAGAAATTTTGATTTTCAGTTTGTGTTATGAGTTAAATAAACATCGTTATATGTGACTATCCTTTATTCCAGCGCTGTTAAGGTACATGTTTTGGTTGATACTATGTTTTACTAACCTTTATGATTTTATTGCAGCGATGTTGAGGTATGTATTATGTTTTTTTTTCTATTTTATATTGTATATAAGCTACCACCTTTAAGTTTATGTTACCTTTCGTATTTTGTATAACTTAGGTTGCTAAACTACCTTTAAGTATATCATCATAAGACATAACGACGTATAGTGGTTCATATAAAGGTTAACAACTTTATCGTAAGTCCACTCATTGATCATCGATCAAGAATTTTCTTCACTGTCAACTTCTCTCAAAACTTGGTAAAGATCACCGTTACAACGTATTACTAAAAGGCTAGTGATCACCATTAGTTTCTCTCTTTAAAGGCATAGATAATATATATTTCTCCCTTGTTAACGAGTAATGAGATTTAAGTGATTTGCTTGAATGCTTTAGATCTTCTCTTACTTTCTTAAGATTTTGAGGTTGGAAATAAATTGATATAATCACTAAATAGTATGAAAGAACTATGTGTATTTTGATTTGTAAGAGGTGAGTCTAAGTGCCTGTAAAAAAATGCTTAAATAGATAAAAGGAGTGGTCCAAAAGCTCGTCGGTCGATGACACGGTCAAACCATGTATCGATCGTGGATCTACTCATCCACTTCTTTCTCTCAAAGAAAATAAGTCAAGCCATCGAGACCGTCACGCTGTGTTTCCGAGTTAATTTAAGGAAAGAAAAGAAGGGAATCCCTCACTTTCTTTTCTTCTTTTCCTTTCCTTTCCTTTCCATTCTCTCCATTTCTTTCTAATTTGGAAGAATGGATTTTATCCTTAAAACCCTTTCTTTATCTTCTCTTCCTTTCTTTCTTTCCATAAAAAAAACTCTGTAACACCAATTTTTCCTACTTTCTTTCAAATTTTTTCTCTTCTCTCCTTAATGCTCTGTTCCAGAGTTCACTTAAAGGAAGAAAAGATCCATTTTCCTTCCCTTTCTCTTCTTTTCTTTCCTCTCTTTTTCTTTTTTTTCTTTTCCTTCAATTTTCTTCCAATTTGGAAGGATTAAATTTAACCCAAACTCCCCTCCTTTTCTCTCATTTTCCTTCCATTTCCTTCCAAAAAGGATCTCTGTAACACACATTTTTTCTTTCCTTCCATTTCTCTCGTAAAAAAAAACTCTGAAATACCTTTATTTTTTTCTTTCCTTCCAAATCCTTTCTTTTGTCTTGTTAAATGAAACTCTGTAATATAGCGTAAATGAAACTCTGAAACATAACGTAAATGACACTCAGAAACACAGCGTCAGAGTTACTTCTCCGTTAAAATGAAATCGCGGTTCACAACAAAAATAAAATTAAGAAACATCATTCACTAAAAATGTAATGAGGACGAAAACACTTTCGAGATTTCATGAAAGAGATGCTCTGAAAAGGAGTGAAAAGATACCTTCTCAAACTGACAAAACCCTTTACCCAAACTTCCTATCTTCCTAATCCATCTTCTTTTCCTCTTCAATTCTACCCACAGCCATGGCTTCTCTTTCTCTCAAATGCTATCATCTTCCTTACTCCATCAACACCACCAATTCTATCGACTTCTGTTCATCCAAATCCATAATTCGTTTCAAATCTCCAAACCCTAACCGTCGACCTTTAGTTATCTCTTCTTCAGCAGATGATGCAGCTGCCGCCTGTTCCGTTCCCTCCGCCGATAACGTATCTAGGTCTGTTTTTGTATCCACGTTCGTTTTATTTGAACTTTTCTTTGTTATTTATGCTTAGTTATATGAAATAGACACTTTGTGCAGATAGTTAGTTATACATATTGACATATTGTTTTGTGTGATTCTCCTGTATCTGTTGAAAATTGAGGAAAGTTATTTGATTTCTGTTTTATATATGAGCAAAATCGATTAGAAACTTTGAGAATAGAATACATCAGTTTGAAATGAAGAAATTATGCTTGTAAAGATGAGGATTGTTAAGAATATTGTGAGTTTCCTGGTTATTCTTTTCATTTTGATGGAACCAAACCGGAAGATGCACGGGAAATAAATGATGTGTCCATATAAGCGATCGATTTTTTTATGAAGGCTTGCTTTGCAGTTTGTTTGCACACATTTAGGCCATGCTCATCCCTTTGCACAGCTTGTTTCTTATGTATATATGGGCGTTGTGGTACTCGAAGTTTGAAAGAATAATGTTTGATACGAATTAGTTGTTCTCGAGCAAATCTATAGCTAATAAATAAGTAACTGGTTGTGTCACGTGTTACAATTCTGTGAGCCCAAGATTCTTTTTCCCGCTTATTTTTTCTTCATTACGAACTATTTAATATTTCCTGTATTAATTCCTAAATCTTCATTACTATTTAACATTTCTTTTATAATTCCTAAATCTTTATTGCTAATTACTAAGTATTTAATATTTCCTTTATTCAACATGTATAAAACACGGGTTTCTAACCTAGTATACATATATATAGCAAATTGTGCTTCCAAAGTTAACAAAAAGGGGATACATGCTGATTTTCAGTTTTATTATCAATGCAGCAACTTTTGTATTATTGAAGGACCCGAGACTGTTCAGGATTTTGTTAAGATGCAGACAAAGGAAATCCAAGATAATATAAGGAGTAGGCGTAATAAAATATTCCTCCTCATGGAAGAGGTGCGGTTTTCTGTATTGAAAGTGTTCTTTAAATTCACCTTGATACTTTGTCAGTTGCATGGATATGATTTGTTCAAATTCACAGGTGAGGAGGTTAAGAGTGCAGCAACGCTTAAAAAACATTAAACGTGGTGAGGGCAGCGTTGAGGACAATGAGATGCCTGATATTCCTTCTTCAATTCCCTTTCTACCTTCAGTGGTAAATTAAATTTCTTCTGCTTATCTAATGTCATAAGCTTGCATTGAGTTTCAACATGGTAATTCATTCATTTTATACTTCTATTTTCAGTTCTGAAAATAGGATCATGGCATTAGAAATATTAACCAATTTCAACTGTATACTAAGCTCCTAAATACTTCTTTACTCTTCCATTGAGTTCAACACGGTGATTGCATATTGAACTTTGAAGCGTAATTGTTTTTCCATGTAAAATGTTCCCCTGTCCCATCAAAGTTGTTACAATTTCCCTTTTTCGTATTTTTGGCAAATTTTGTGGGCTAGAATTTACTAAGTTGCCGATCGTCATCAATCGTCATTAAGAATCTGTAATGATGTCGTTTTTTCACACTAAATATCCTTGTTTTGGCATTAATGATGGCCGAGGGGTAGTTTTAACATTTGTATAATAGCCTATGTGTAGAGTCAAACATTGTAATGGGATAAAAGTAGTAACATGTATCACCATATTATTTAAGTAAAATAGTTATTGAAGTTGCATGTTACTATAGGTAACAAAAGCTAGTATTTTGATTGCTTTTCAAATTGTGAAGTTGACACTTTTTGTAAGTAACTTTTTCGTTCCTAATGGTAAATATAGTTTTACTAATATCTATTTTTCTTCTTATTTGAGCTAGACACCAAAGACATTGAAGCAGCTCTATTTGACAAGTTTTTCATTTATATCAGGAATTATTGTCTTTGGTGGCCTTCTTGCACCAATTGTAAGCTCATTTTTATTAACATGATTATTTCCTTTGACTTATCACTTATATGCTTGTAACATGGAGACTCGTTTTCATGTCAGCTGGAGCTAAAACTAGGTGTGGGTGGTACCTCATATCAAGATTTTATAACCAATCTGCATTTGCCTTCGCAACTGAGGTGTAATTTATTAAAAACAATAAATGTATGCAGCTAATTAAGCAAATATTTACACAATATTTCTATATCTATTTCAGTCAGGTTGATCCAATAGTGGCATCCTTTTCGGGTGGGGCAGTGGGTGTCATTTCAACCCTCATGTTGCTTGAAGCCAATAATGTCAAGCAACAAGAGAAGAAAAGGTGCAGATACTGCCATGGAACTGGTAAGTATCTTGCCACACAAGAGTGGGTTGGGCAACAGATCAAAGCAGGTTCGGGTTAAAGGGGCGGGTCGAGTCGAAACAGGCCTGATCAGATTGACATGCATACACTTTTTGTCAGTTTTTTTAAAACTTATAGAGAATAAATGTGTTAGTTATCGTTACAAAATCAATATTGTAACAGTAACAATCAAATTCCTTGAATAAAACAATATTGGATGTTGTATGCATTAAAATAGACCGTATGACCTGCTTCCCATTTAGCTAAGTTTTTTAAAAGACCAGTTTGAGATAAAAACACAACCCAAACCGACCCGTTCATAAGTAAATGGATTAAAATTTCTACCTCTGTTCAATTATTCACCTTCTAATTACGGGTGTTGATGTACCAAAATACAGGATACTTGGCCTGTGCCTGTTGTTCTTCTAGTGGTGTGTGCTTAAACGTAGAGCCAATTTCTGTATCAAATGCTTCTGATCGTCCATTAAGAGCTCCGACTACCCGAAGGTGTCTTAACTGTTCTGGGGCAGGAAAGGTACTGAAACTATATATTTATGAAACTTCACTCTGGTGACATATTGCTTTCTTCGGTTTCTTATTGTTCACTATGAAAATATTGATTCAGGTAATGTGCCCCACATGTCTTTGCACGGGAATGGTTATGGCAAGCGAGCATGATCATCGAATAGACCCATTTGACTAAATTGCTGCCTCGAACCATTGCAGCTCGGCTGTAGGAAAATGATGTTCTATCGGGTTAATATGCATAAAGAGAAGTCAGTCATATAGTGGATTTGACAGAGAACTTCGAAAGCTGACGATGTAAATGTTGATGAACATTAATGTTTGCATCAACTTCCATTGGTAAACTGATATTTATAGTAAAACAAAGATGCATTTTAAGTATATTCAGCGGCCAAATTACTCACTTTGAGTCTACTCAAATTATATAACAGGTCAAAACAGTTCTAAATGAATCGGATGAGATTTTGCTAGCGTCCATGGTGCTGAGAAATGTATCTCGTCTGAAATTTAATTTAAAAGATTTTTTGGGGACTCTCATGCGGTTTTGCTAGCATTCATGGTGTTGAGAAATCTCAAGAATTGGTTATTAGATTCTGAAAATTTAATACCCGTTTGATTGGCATGAATTCGTGAGAATTCAATAGAATTGGAATCTGAATTTTCAAACAGCTTATTTGCTAGCAAGTGCTTTTCATTATTTATTACATATACATCTGTAAATGGGCATTGGTTAAAGGCAATCGGTTTAAAGAAATGATGAATTTTATTGGATGTTAATATGCTATGATTTAAAGTTAAGCGCTTAAGTGATCTGAATTAAACTTAAATCACTTAAGTGATGAATTAAACTTGATGTTTTAAAAACTTGACTGCCAATCACTTTATTTGTTCACCGGTTAGACCGGTCTTAAATTTTATTACTTACAATTCTCAAAACGAAGCAAAGCACAAGGTAGAATTTTAATTTTTTTTTGGGAATTTTACATTTAAGCCTCTAGACTATAGCATATTTACTTTAAAGTCCTTGAATTTAAAAAAAAATACTTTTCTTTTCACAAATTTATACAACCCATGAACTTTAATAAAGTTATCATTTACATATTGTAAATTATTCGTCTCTTTTCTTACCAATAAATTTACGAGGCGTGGCACACGCACAATTGTAACGGAGTTGCGCGTAATAGAGTACACGTTATCTACCCACTTACGTGTAATGTCGTTATGAATTTTTTGAACTCTTTACTTTTTTTAAATGGATTTTCTTTCTTTATCTAACCTTTTTACCGGTTAACTTCTTTTTACCGGCTTTGTTACAGTTTCATTTTTTTTATAAAGTTTTTTGGAATTTTACTACCTATTTCGCTGTAACATGTGAGTTTGCGTAAATGTTTGCTTTTTTATATAAAGTTCCAAGTACGTTTATTTATTTCATAGACGATAATTTTTTTAACAAGTTCGTTTTTCTATGGCTTTATTTTATAGGCTTTCGAGGATGTTAAGTTCTTCCGCAGTTAAACGCGCCGCAGCATGCGCGGGTACAATTCTAGTTATGATTAATTTAAATTTTAAAAATATAAAAAACAACTTTATGGCCGTATCTCTCTCTAAAAAGCTTATGTGTGAAAAACATATATTTTTAGAACGGCGAATTTCTTTTAATCTTGTTACTTGTGGGACTTAAACCCGTGACCTCCAAACCTTAGGTGTTTCTAGAGACTTTGCCTCTACGATTGAGCCACCAACCCCGATGGTTGTGAAAAACATATATGAGTGATCTCTTTCATTTCGAGCCATCATCAATAACTGCTTTATCTTGTCAAAGATCTCTTCTCATTTCTGGGCCTCTGACGTCTTAGCTTCTACAAAGAAACCGGTTCAACCAAGCACTCAGTTTGTGGGTTCAACAAACAAAAGACCGGACTATTCAATACTTATGGCATTGTGTATGGTTAGTGAGTGTGAGCCAAAAAGTGTTGTCACGTACAAGAGACCAGACTATACATCTCACTTACTAGTGAGGGGTATGGTTAGTGAGTGTAAATGATTTTTTTAATTTTTTTTTAATAATTTATTAACTAATTTCAAACAAATAATTTAATAAATAAAAATTTAATTATTTAATAAAGATAAAACACAAATAAAACATTTCACTGTTTAATAAAAATAAAACAAAATGAAATCAACAAAAAAAACATAAACAAAGTACTCTAGTGAAAACTCGTAAATATGATCAAGCAAATCCGTTTTAAGTTGGTTATGTATTTCTTGATTGCGTGTCTCAACACGGTGCACGTTTGTCAGGCGGTAAACCAACTCTACATCTCGCATCAAACCTTTGTTGGAACTGTGGTACCTTTCTCTCCAAATCTTCAACTATTCGAACGAATAATGCTCGTTCCATTCGAAAACGACGCCTAAAAATAATTTTGTTTCTTCAATTGATGGAAAAATGCACGTCACGTGGCGTCACGTCACATCCTTCAATTATCACACCATCCATCACTATTGAGGTGGTGTGATCATTAAATGCTTTTTTAATATGCTTTTAAATAATAAACCATAATAAAATTAAACCTAAATAATAAAAATTTTTGCATAATTAAAATTAATAAAAATTACATAATTAAAATTACTAAAAAAAATTACATTACTAAAAAAAATAAAAACCACTAATATAAAATTTTAAAAAAAAGATAGATAACCTAATGATTTGAACTTTCGTAAAGATACTCAATTAAGTCCGACTTTAGTGCGTTGTGAATTTCTCGATTGCGTATTTCTTGTCGGTTTACTCGCTTTTGATTTTCATCAATTTTTTCATACGTAGGCTCCTCCTCATTTGGGTTATATTGACAAACTGTCACTCATTGATCCTCTAAAATCATATTATGCAAAATCACATAAGCATACATAATGTTTCGAATTTTGCTTTGAGACCAAGATCGAGCCGGCCATTCGATTTTATGCCACCTATTCTTCAAGAGACTGAACGCTCATTCGATATCTTTTATTGTCGCCTCATGAGCCTTTTTATAATTATTACGTTTAATACCTTCTGTACACGTAAGACACTTAACAATTGTAGCATATTCTGAATATATTCCATCACCTAGATAATACTCACGCTTGTAATGCGTTCCACTAAGTTCAAACGATGAGTCGGGTGCAGTTCTATTGATCATATCGTCGAATATAGCCGATTGATTAAGAACATTAATGTCATTGTTCGCACCGGCAACGCCAAAGAATGCATGCCAAAACCATAGGTCAATTGAAGCCACAACTTCAAGCATAATACTTGGACGGGGATGATCCCCGCGTGCAAACTGACCTTGCCACGCATTGGGGCAATTTTTCCAATCCCAATGCGTGCAATCAATGTTACCGAGCATTCCAACAAATACGTGTTTAGCTTCATGTGCAGCATATAATTGTTGAATGTCGCTAGCCGACGGTTTACGTAAATATCTCTTACCATACAATAGAATTATAGCTTTAGAAAATTTGTAAATACATGACCTGATCGTTCGTTCGGACATCTTTAAGTAATCGTCAAACGAATCACTAGCGGTGCCATACGCCATTTGACGAATCGCGACCGTACACTTTTGAATGGAGGTAAAACCAACCCGACCTCTCGCGTCAACCCGTTTACGAAACCAAGGCACGTCTCTCTCGAGATCATTATTAATTCTTAAAAATAAATTCCGGCTCATTCGAAACCGGGTATTAAATTTTTCCTCCCCATACAGACACCCTTCGTCAAAGTAATCTTTCAGTAAGAGTGCGTTAGCAGCCGCTGGATCACGGTTGAGACGTGTACTTAGTTTTAATGGTCTTGACGACGATTCCGCTTCTTGCCACTACATAACCGCCGTTGATGCGAAAGCGTCGAACGCTATTTATCGGGCTTCGTCACTTGAAGAGGACATATTAAAATGAAGGAAGTATTTGGTAGAAGTAGAGTAGAAAATATAGTAGAAATGAATGTGTGTAAAATGAATATATTTGGTATTTATAGTGGGTAAAAAAATTAAAAATTATATATATTTATTTAACGGTCAAATGAAAGAAAATATAGCCATTGAACGGCTAGAACAGCTTCAAACAAGGCGTGATAAAAATCACGCCACCAATTCACGGGTGACATCACGCACAAGGGGGCAGTGTGGCCCAATAAATCACGCCGTGCTTTTCCTTTGGTATACCGTTTGCTCCAGGTCTTAGCCAGTGATTTTCCGAACCAGCGACCAAATCGGCTAGCATTTAAAGCTCGAACTCAAAAGGATAATATCATTCATCTTCTAAAATTTCAATACGACTCGTAAGCGGTAAGTAAGTTAGGGTTTTTGTTTTTGAATTGATTAGTACATGAAAATGAATACTTACCTGCTTTGGATTGATCACCATGGGTTCAAACAAAAGTGATTCTTGATTTATTGTTATATTTATGTGTAAAATTAGGTTACATGGATTCAGGGGCAGATTTATTATGTAGGGTTTGGCACTTTTTATGACAAATTAAGATTCTGACTTGGTTTATTTGCTATACAAGTATGCTAAAGATGGTTAAAGAAATTCTTTGGAATATTAGCAAACAGTTGGTGTGCAATTTATTAAGCAAATATATAATGATGAAGATAAATGGAAATTAGCACAAATTCACACCAAGAACAGCTCGATTCATAACTCCGCGATTCAATGAACAGTTTATTATGGTTTCTTGGTCCACTCTGGTTGAGGAGTTTCATCAATCAACTTGCATGCATAACCAACATGCTGATTACTAATTGATCAATTGATTACTATGTTTCCATAGGATTTAAAAGTTGCACTATGTACAACATCTCATTAGTAATGTTACATTACAGTAGATGTTGACTTGATTATCTAGAAAGTTGAAACTAGATTCACTTACAGTGGCTGATCAATTAGGGTGTCTCCATTAACTAAGTGGTTTAGGTAACAGTTCTTTCACTGATTGATTAGGGTTCTTCAATTCAGTGAGGGTTTAGTTTCCACCTCCACCTATGTTCACCAATTGTTTCCAATGTATGAATCAAGTTTTCAGTAGTTCATCACACAATTGTATCTCCTTTGCGTTCATTACCTTGGTTTTAAATTGCGCGATGCGCTCCGATGCGTTTGGTCCCAAAATCCGATGCGCGATGCGAGCGCATCACGTATGCGATGCGCTCTTTATTAAAAAGTACTAAAATATTATTTATACATAACAAGTTGTAAAAACATACTTAAACAAAAAAGAAGTCATACAATAAGAAGATAGAATTTCATTTTTTTTGTCCAAATGACTAAATGAGGCATGCTAAAATACTTCCAAAAGCACAAAAAAGCATACTAAAGTATTTCCAAGAAAGAAAATGTTGAATAAGCCAAGGAAGAACCTACAATAAGAAGATAGAATTTCAAAAACCCAAAAAATCTGCCAAAAAAACCCAAAAAATCATAGTTGCACGCATCAGAGCGCTACATGCGAACACCGCATAATGCGAGCAACGGCGCAATATCCACGCATCATGTAATCGCTACGCATCAGGTGCAGCGATGCGCCAACTCCAGCGCTACGGCGCAAAACGCATTATGCGCGCAATATGCGCGCAATTTAAAACCAAGTTCATTACTGCCATATTGCACATGCAGTTGATGAAAGCTCCGATACCACTGATAAAGATCAAATAGAAATCAACAACTATTCACACAAAGAACGGCCTTGTGAAATTCATGGTGCTGATAAATTTAAAGAATTAGTTATTAGATGTTGTTAGGAAGTGGTGGAGAGAGCCCTTAGGAAAATGGGAAGAGCTAAAGCGGTTGGCCCAAACAACATACCAATTGAGGTGTGGAAGTGTTTGGGGGTGGAAGGAGTTCAATGGTTAATAAATTTGTTTAATGGTATCTTCAAATCTGGAAAGATGTCAGACCAATGGAGAAGTAGTGTCCTACTTCCTCTTTACAAGAACAAAGGAGATGCTCTATGTTGTGCTAACAATAGAGGGATAAAGCTCCTAAGTCATACTATGAAATTGTGGGAGAGGGTAATCGAGTCTAGAATTAGACGGGAAACCCATGTTACGGTCAACCAATTTGGTTTCATGCCAGGACGATCTACAATGGTGGCGATACACATTTTAAGGAGATTAATGGAAAAGTATAGAGAGAAGAAGCGTGATTTGCATATGGTGTTCATTGAACTTGAAAAGGCTTACGAGAGTGTGCCACGTCAAGTTATTTGGGATAGTCTTGAGGAAAGATGGATTCCTCAAAGATATATAGAGTTAATTAGGAATATGTATATATGGGGCTAAAACAAGCGTTCATGCGCCTGTGGGGGATACAAACTTCTTCCCGGTAGAGGTGGGCCTTCACTAAGGATCTGCGTTGAGCCCGTTTCTTTTTGCAATAGTCTTAGATGAGTTGTCCAAGTCAATCCAGGAGTCTATCCGTGGTGCATGCTTTTCGCAGATGATATTGTACTAGTAGCGGAGATTTAACCGAGCCTGAATGAAAGACTAGAGGAGTGGCGTGCAGCCTTAGAGCGCAAAGGCTTAAAGATAAGTCGCTCTAAAACCAAGTGCCTACACTGTAACTTTAGTGGGGCTAACGAGCAGGAGGACTCCCAAATCAGTTTTGAAGGCCAAGTGGTCCCGCAGACAGCCGATTTCAAGTATTTAAGGTTGTTTATCTAGAGTGACGGAGACGTGGACTGCGATGTAGCCCATCACGTTCAAGCAGGTTGGTGCAAGTGGAGGGCAGCCACAGGTGTCTTGTGTGACAAGAGGCTCCCGGAGAGATTAAAAGGGAAATTATATAGGGTTGCAGTTCGACTGGCTATGTTATACGGAACCGATTGCCAGGCAATCAAGAAGACGCAAGTGCTAAAGCTGGAGGCAGTAGAGATGAGGATGTTGAGGTGGATGTGCGGGCACACAAGGTTGGACAAGATAAGGAATGAAGTTTTTAGGACTAGATTAGGGGTAGCACGTATTTCGGATAAGATAAGGGAGGGGAGATTGAGATGGTTCAGGCATGTGCGGAGGAGACAGATGACAACACCCGTAAAAAGCGTGGAAACCCTCACTGTGGAGGGAAAGAGGAGTAGAGGCAGACCAAGATTGATATGGGACGAACAGATTAGGATGGATTTGTTAGACTTGCACCTCTCTGAGGATATGATCAGTAATGTGGCGACGCCGGATAAAGGTTAAGGATTTTAGTGGAGAGCTTGGTTTTAAATTGCGCGATGCGCTCCGATGCGTTTTGTCCAAAAATCTGATGCGTGATGCGTGTTGCGCGATGCGACCGCATCATGTATGTGATGCGTTCTTTATTAGAAAAATACTAAAAAATTAATTATACCTAATATTTAACATGTTAACTATAAAACATTAAAAAAATAAAAAAAAAATTAGATAAATAAATACGAAAATAAGTCTAACTCTAAATGTACAACTAGTCTATGCATAAGGTATTATAATAAATAAATAGTAAAAAAGCTTTAGTTATGACTTACAACTAAAGAAGCATGATGTACAAGTAGAATATGCATAGATTCATTAATGAGCATTTTAAATGTGAATAAATATAGACTATAAATAGAAGAAGTTTTAGGGTTTTTAAAACATTTCCAGCCGTCACAGCCATCTTCTCCTTCTCCATCGACTCTCCAAGCTTCTCACCCTTCTCCAAGAGTTCTCCTTCATCTCCAGGTAAGTACCACCTTCTAAACTAAAAGATCCGATCCAGTTTGTAGTTGTAAAAGTCCAACCCAGGTCCTAAATCCATGTTGCACGCAACATAGCGCATTTTGCAATGAGCGCTTAATGCGCAAAACGGCTCAATATCCATTGGCTTGTACTTCACTTAGGTTACCTTTAGTCGTACGGGATGGTGATAGCTACTTTGTCTTAGGTTTTGTCTTTAGGTTTAGGTACATTTTAAGGCTTAGGAGTGCTTTTAGTTTATAGGTGTGCCTTTAGTCTACATGTGTCGGTAATCTTAGGTGTGCCTTAGTTTTTAGGTGTATTTGTAGTTTTAGGTGGAGCCGTAGTCTAAAAGCTACTTTAGTATTAAGGATTTTTATGCTGTATTAATATTCATTTTTTCGTTTTCTAGCATTGATGCTTTGTTGCATGTTTTTTTTTCTAATACATGTTAAAAGGGGGTTTGTTTTCTGAGTCGAAAGGGGGGGGGGGGGGGGGGCTCTCTGGAAGCAGCCTCTCTATCCTTTGGGATAGAGGTAAGGTTTGCCCTCACCTCACCCTCCCCAGACGCTCCTTGTGTGGGATTTCACTGGGTTTGTTTGTTTGTTTGGTTGGTTATTAGATATTGTTAACTATAAATTTAGTATGCAAATGGTGTGTAATGTCTGAAAGTCATTTGTTTAGTTTACTTTTGGTAGATCTTATTAAGGGTGTAAACGAGCCAAGCTCGGCTTGTTTAACTTAAGAGAGCTCAAGCTCGGCTCGTTTAGAGCTTTATTTCTAAAGCTCGAGCTTGGCTCGTTAGTAGTTTTTCAAGCTCGAGCCCAGCTCTTTTCTTATTTTTATAATTATTTAATTGTTTTATTTATATTTTTTATAGTTATTTTTAAATATAGTTTTTATATATAATATATTATATATTATTTAATTATTTTTATTTTAATTTTGTATATAATAATAATTTTTATATAAATATATATTTAATACATTAAATAAAAATTACGTAAATAAAAGGCTCGTTTAGGCTCGCGAGCCTGCTCGAGCTCATTTTTAGATGAGCCCCAATAAGCTCGAGCTCGTTTAACCTCGGATTGATTCGAAGCTTTAGCGAGGCGATCTCGAGTAGCTCACGAACGGCTCAACCCGTTTATATACCCCTAGATATTAATCATAATCCTCAAACATCTTATTTAGGTTGCATTAGCCATACTTTGGACTAGTAAGTGCTTTACATTATTTATTAGTTATTACAGACTATGTTAATGGCATTGGTTAAATGTAATCAGTTTAGTGGAAGAAAGAACTTAAAGAAAAAATGAATTTATTGGTTGTTATGATTTAAAGTTAAGCGCTTAGTGATTCGACATTCTGCATTGTTACATATTTTTGATATTTCCCGCTACAGTACATGTCACTTTGTGGTGTTTAAGGATGACAACAGTTGGAACAACAATGGATCAACCTAATCAAGCTAATAAACTTGGAGCCACAAATGTTGCTAAAGTTCAGAATTTGGCTTCAGGGTTCAAAAGGTGGGGAAGAAAAGGCCCATTTATCAGGTACGGGCTTCCTATGATTTCACTTACGGTGTTTGGAGCACTTGGGCTTGGTCATCTATTGCAGGGCAGGTGAGTGATATTTAACCAAATTATTAAATCAAAATTAATGTGTATTTCAATTTTCATCATTTATTTGGTATTCTTATCTTAGTTTCCATATTATTGATGTGAAATATTGTACTTAAGCAAGGATATAGCTAAGGTAAAAGACGACCAAGAGTGGGAGATCCTTGAGACAAAAAAAGCCCTTTCAAGAACAGGACCGATCGAAGCTTACAAGCCCAAAAATCTGTCACTGGAGGAGGAGCTAAAGGTTACACAATATCCTATAAACTAACCCGTTAGTATAATATTTATAGAGGTGGCAATTTCGATCCAGTTATATACAAATGGGTTATGTCTTATCTCTAATAAGATTTAACTAAAAAGGAAACATGTCAAATGGGTCAAACCGTTGAAAGTCATCCAGAATGTATCCAAAAGGCATAAAACCTTCTAATCGCTTTTCTAACAAAAGTTCATAATTTTATATTATTATTGTAATCATATAGTTACGTAATCATCTTAATTATTTGTAAAAATATAAAAAGGAATAGAAAGTGTTATTTGGTCAGTCCAACCCGACCCGATCTGTTTTGTAGTATAAATATATCTTTTGTGGATGCGTTGTTTTGGTTGCAGGCTTTGCAGCAGAGTGTTGACATAAACAACTATGAATATAAGAAGATCCCGAAGCCGAATGAAGGTAAATGAGGTTCTTCAAGTGTAGGTGTTCATGAATCATTTTACCTTCACCTAAATAAGCCAACATCTCTTGGTCATAAACTGTATTGGTGTAATTTTATGCCTTTATTGTAGTTGTTTAGATGCATAAATCAGAGAGTTAGGCCAATATCTTGTTCCCCCCTTTTTTTTTTTTTTTTTTTTTTTGAATGTCAATGGGGATGGAGATGTTGAAAGCCAATACAGTTGTAAACTTGGTAACCATATTTCTGAAAATGAGAATATTTTGGTCGTTATTTTAGAGTTATAGGTGTCTCACACCCAACAAGCATTATTAAATTGGTTAAAGTGTAAACTTTTATATCGCAAGTAGATCACTTCGCGGGGTTTGCTTAGATTTTGTGACATACAGAACTAGATGAGCCGTTAAAATCGAAGCAAATCGACTTTTTAAGTTGGTTTGGTGATTTAATAGTTTCGTTTTGACAACTTTTAACAATTTGACTGGCGGTTTGGTGCTTCGAAGTTGGAAGTTTATTATTATTTTTTTTACCTTTTGAATATGAATTTAAGTATATTATATTCATTAATCATCTTATCATTTAAAAACTTTAATACAAACGAATTACTAAAAACTTGGTTCAAACCATCAAAAAGGGACCGTTTTGGCGGGGTTGATTTATCGTTTTCTAAAATTGTAGTTAGAATTTTATCAGACCTGTAGTTTGCTCTTGATAAGATTTAAAAGGGTTTGCTTTTGGTAAGATTTAAAAGGATTTTACAAATCTATTTTAATGAGTGTAATTCATGGTAAAATACTAATTGTATGGAAAATTCATGGAAGAATCGATGTCTAAAAATGAAAGCCATGGGTATAATATAATCTTTCAAGTTTTAGTCTTTTAGATTACCAGATTAGGTTTATAAATCTAGAATTTAGGGTGTTAGAATTACTAAAGTCAACAAATTTAGTCTTATAACTTATAAGTCATTTAGTTGGGGTTTTTATATTAACAAAGTTATAACGTTTGTAAGTTTGTTTAAGAGTAGTTATTTTACTCCTAAAACCACCTAAACCTGCATTTGCAGGTTTGGACAAATGAGCCCACACCATTTTTAATTACTTAAACTACGTCAAGCAAAATCACATCAAATCGACACTACCAAAAAACTGAAAAATTTGCGACAGCAGATTTCGTGGGAAATTTGTCGGAATTGGCCGTTAGCGACAAGTTTCCAACAAAAAGTGTTTGTTGGAAAAAAAAAACCCATAGGAAAATGTTTTTTCCGAAAAAGTCCCGACTAATTTTCCAGTAATTTCCGACAATATTCCGACGATTATATTAAATACATAAGTTAACTTATTTAATAAATTTTTTGAAAAATTGTAGTAAATCTTATTGTTACTTTTTGTTTTTTTTTTGTCAGAAAGTTGTCGCTAACTTGTGGGAAATTTTTTTTGTTAGTAACTTGTCGGAAACTATTGTAGAAAATATACATGTTTTCTAGTAGTGCGAGATCTTACGATAATATAGTCAAAATCAAGGTCCAGTACAAGATCATTCGACTGGTTTTAAAAATGTGTCTGAGGCGCTAGACGGTCAAGGTGAACCAGAAATCGCCTCAAAGCATAGAAGTGGCTTGAGGCAGTCATTTTTTTTCTGCTTTAGTCGTTTCATGTATTAGATATAAGATATGTATCATCCTCATTGGGATAGTCTTTGTCCCATATTTACTCAATAAATTCATGATCCACTAACTAACAAATTATTATCAAACAATGCATGTGTTAAAATGAATTATGCAAGTGTTAATTTATTTTTTAAATTAAATCAAACTCATTATAAAGAAAAGGAATAATATGTTCAACTTGAGAATTTAATAATATTTATATATGATAAATTAAAACATTCTAAAACTAAAGTGGCCGGATATACGAGTTAATTGGTTAACAAACTGCGTATTTTATTTATTAAATAGATTTTTATAATTCAAAAAAAATATATAAATTTTATCACTTTATATTTCTTCTTAATCATTTGAATAAAACTAGGGGCCTACTAACAAGACACTAAAATTGCTAAATGGACCGGGGCTATACGCCCCGTATTGGACATATACGCCTCTTATAGGCCAATACGGGTACGGGGCGTATAGCCCCTAACCTTAAAAAACAGATCTGCAGGTGTCAGTTCTGGTCTGGCGGCTGACCCTATACGACCCATATAGGTCTATACGTCACCTCTTTTTTTTCAAACTTGAGCAAATTTTGATTTGTATATGACGAGTATAGCCCTATACGCAGAAGCCTATACGCCCCATATAGGCCTATAAGACCCCTGTACGACCCTATACGACCCATATAGGCCCATACGTCACCTATTTATTTTCAAACTTGAGCAAATTTTGATTTGTATATGGTGAGTATAGCCCTATACTGTCCATATAGGCCTATACGACCCCTATACGCCACCTATGAGATTTTGGAGCATGTTATTGTTTGGCGTATTAATCTAGTGGTATGTTTATTTATTTAATTATTCGCTCTTAAAACCACCTCTTGGTGAGCTTTACTATACGATACGATACTAAGCTATACTAAGTTTTACTATACTATACTACACTAAGCTATACTACACTATATTAAGATATACTATCCTATACTAAGCTATACTATACTATACTAAGTTATACTATCGTATACTATACTATACTAAGCTATACTATCATATACTATACTATACTATACTAAGCTATATTAAGATATACTAAGCTATACTATAATATACCAAGTTATACTATCCTATACTAAGCTATACTATACTATACTAAGTTATATTATACTATACTAAGCAATAATAAGCTATACTATACTAAGTTATACTATACTATACTAAGCTATACTTTACTATACTAAGTTATACTAAGCTATACTATATAAGGCGTATAGGCTTCTGCGTATAGGGCTATATTAAGATATACTAAGCTATACTATACTATACCAAGCTATACTATCCTATACTAAGCTATATTATACTATACTAAGCTATACTATCCTATACTAAGCTATATTATCTTATACTAAGCTATACTATCCTATACTAAGCTATAATATCCTATACTAAGCTATATTTTACTATACTAAGCTATACTATACTATACTATACTATACTATACTGAGCTATACTATCATATACTAAGCTATACTATCATATACTAAGTTATACTATCCTATACTAAGCTATACTTTACTATACTAAGCTATACTATACTATACTATACTATACTATACTGAGCTATACTATCATATACTAAGCTATACTATCCTATACTAAGCTATACTAAGTATAGTATACCTTACCAAAAGGTGGTTTTAGGAGCAAATAATTAAATAAATAACCATACCACTAGATTAATACGTCAAACATTAACATGCATCAAAATCTCATAGGTGGCGTATAGGGGTCGTATAGGCTTATATGGGGCGTATAAGGCTATATTCACCATATACAAATCAAAATTTGCTCAAGTTTGAAAAAAAATAGGTGGCGTATGGGCCTATATGGGTCGTATAGGCATACATGGGGCGTATAGGCTTCTGCGTATAGGGCTATACTCGCCATATACAAATCAAATTTTACTCAAGTTTGAAAAAAAGAGGTGACGTATAGACCTATATGGGTCGTATATGGTCAGCCGCTAGACCAGAACTGACACATGCTGGTCTGTTTTTTAAGGTTAGGCGCTATACGCCCCGTATTGGACTATACGAGACGTATAGTCTTGACGGTGTGTCCAAATAGCAAAGTTCTGTGTCCCATTAAAATTCTCCTAAAATTATAAGAGAATATTTCATATTCTCAAGAAACCAACTCATATCAAAAACATAAAATAAAAACATGACCAATTCCTAATAAGAAAAGAAAAAAAACAGTGATTTGTATTAGTTTTTACTAATGAACTTTTCTCATAATAATTAATTTTTGTATTAAACGTTGTAAGTTAGTTCTATTAAAAGTTATTACTAAACAAGTAAATAGATATATAAAAACAATAAAATTTAAAATTTATTATTAGTTCATCATAGGAAACATGTACCGCAAGCGAACTAAAAAAAACAAAAGAGTTATCTTTTTGGTTAATCGAAGAGAATTTTCAAAGAAAAGTTTTCATAAAACTTAAAAGCAGTAGTACTCATTAGTTTCAAATACTACTAACGAGAAAACAATCATAATGTTTTTCTTCTAGAAAACAAATTCGATTGAATTGTTACATATCCATCAATTAAATTAAGTATGATCATCATTTTCACAAATCTAAAACAAAACAAAAGTGATAAAACGATATGCTAGATCAACTTTCACAATCCATACATTTCTATTTCTCTCTACAGATACAAAAATGGTACTCACTAACAACCATCATTTTATTAGTAAAAATTGAAAGTTCTAATTGATGCTAGCCGTCTTCATGGACCATGCATTCAGCTTCTTGATGGTGATGGGTTCATACCCGTTGTTAAATACATGTAAATGAACATTACGAGTAACAGCTAGTGTTGGGTAGACTCTTGATGCAATGACCGTCTTTCCTCCTTCTGCAAAACTTTCTACAACCGAGTGATCAATCAAACTCCTGAGTGAAAGCTTCTTTTCCGCTAAGTCAACGTCCACAAAGCCTCCAAATGATGGTTTGTATTCATTTGGGTTCAACGAGGAACTGTGTTCATTAAAAAATCCATATTGTTTCACATAATTTGAAAACATTTTGTCTCTAGTAACATTAAGGCTAGAAAGAAAGGAGCTTACGGAGTGGCATCAGAACACAAGAGGACTTTATGTTGGTTGTCGATAGTTTTGAACACTCTAAAAAAGACGGGAGTATACTCTTCAAGGTTGTGTGAAGCTAGGGTCATGAGACCGAATGGCCCGAGCCCACCTTGTACTGTTGCACCCCTAACCCCACATATACTTTTACCAAGATCATGTTGTGGGAATTCAACCCAATTTTCATCATACAACTCAGCTTTTTCCAAACTTGAAAATGTAAATGTGACATCAACATCCGCCTATATTCATATCACATCAAATA
Organism: Smallanthus sonchifolius; assembly: GCA_023525975.1. Lineage (NCBI taxonomy): Eukaryota > Viridiplantae > Streptophyta > Magnoliopsida > Asterales > Asteraceae > Smallanthus > Smallanthus sonchifolius. Next base: position 9,421,485 of record CM042025.1, read on the forward strand.
AGTAACCTATCAACTTCACATATTCAATATTAGAATACTTTTAAGATACGAACCTGTACTGCAATGATTCCCTCGACTTCAACTATATCCCCTTTGTTAACCATCACATTGTTTAGCTCCACTTTTTCCCGCCTTAAAATTTCCAATTCGGAAATTGGCCATTGTAGCAACATACGTCCACTTGGATCCAACCAAACTTTTCGCGGAATCAACTGCATGCGATAAACACTTAATCAAGTTTGACATTCAAAAGTCAAAAAAAAATATGTTGATAAATATATATTGCTATAAAATTTACCTGAATTCCAGCCCATCCCTTTTGAATATCTTCACTTTGAGTGCTTGACTCATTAGCCCAACCCCACACAATCCTCCTTTTTTTGCTCGGGTCATAGAATGACTTAGAAGCATAAAAGTTTCCATAATCATATCTTAATCCGCCCCAACCATCTTCAGATGTATTATATGGAATGTATATGTCTTTAACCAGGTCATACCTCCCAAGCGTGTAATATTCGTATCTAGTCACTTCAAGGCTGTTCTTAAGAACATATTTAACACCATTACCCAATGCTGATGTGTCTAACCCGTTTGTTCCTTCAGATGCTACCGGGTAAAAGTCAGGACATTCCCACATACCCGTGTCATGTTTACTGTGAAACGGGTGTTTTGCCTTAATCCATTTAACAAAATCCCGACTCCTATATAGATAAGCGATTCCTCTATGGTTGTGTCTACTACCAATGATCATTTTCCAATGACCATTGTTGTACCAAGCAGTTGTGGGGTCACGAAAAGCCGAAATGTTCTCACTTGTGGGCTTTAAGAAAGGATTGTCATCAGGTTTGATCCATTCTCTTAGGTAGGGGTCCGAGTAGTTTGCGGGTATAGCGTAGACTTGGACTTGGTGACCCGGTGCAGGTTTTGGGTCAACGATTCCTGTGTAAAAGATCACAGGTTTATCACCCGGCAAGATTGTAGCGGATCCAGACCAACACCCATATTTGTCATAAGGTTTTGAGGGCACGATAGCTGGTTCAAGATGTATCCAGTTAATCATATCTTTCGACACCGAATGTGCCCACACAATGTTTCCCCATACCGCACCTTTAGGATTATATTGATAGAACAAATGGTAGAATCCTTTATAATACATTGGTCCTGTATAAATCCATTTTTTATTATAAATATAACTCATTCAATTTAAAATGTTAATAAATTTTTATTAAAAAAAACTTACCAGTTGGATCTGTTCAGATATAGCATAATTGTGCCCACGTCGATTTCATGCAAAAAGATGAAAAAGTTATTGATTCAAATACATATAAAAATAGTTAAAAAGTACCCAACATAACACAAAATGGAATTAATTTAATGCATATTTGCCACTCTTAGTTTACTATTAAAAAAATCATCCCTACTTAACATCACAAAAAAGTGAACTCTGAAAAAAATAATCACAGTTAGTGAATTAAATTAATTTTAGTTTGATACCGCTATACCAAAAACTAATTAATATTTTACTAGAACATTAAACTTATAATATGATAATTATCTCAAATTAACCGGTATATTTTAATTATTTCATAGGAATTTAATAATATTATTTATATTAAATGAGAATTATTATATAATATTAAAAAACACCGAGTTTTTATTATCAATTTAGTTGCTCTAATTTTATTACTCAAAGTTGATACGAATATACTTCAATTTTGATTAAAAAATCAAGAATTCCATCAAAATAATATATATAGTTAATTGTAATAAAAAAAGAATGTCTATTAACTTATTAAGGCTCCATAAACATAAAATGTGTTGATTATTTTTTATGTATTATTACGTTTTAGTAATATAACAATATTTCATTTATCAATTTTACTTTTACACTAAAAAATAATCCTTTTCTAACCTAATACGCATTTGCAACAACAATTAAAATCAATGATTTCCATGACTTTGAATTCCTCACATAGTGAAAATAACCTTATATCCTATAGTATTAAAAAAACATGTTGTAATTAATGTGTTAGAAACCGGATCTAGTGTCCGTGGCTTTAACGGTTCACTGATTTAACCGGTTGACTCTATCTTATAAATTGAAACCGGTCGGCTTATTAGCTAACTTGTAACCATACCGACGACATCAAGAGTTTTTCGTGCAAATGTTCCATAGGTTGAATCCGCTATTCCAATAAGGTTTTCATAATATTGATGGTATCTTTGCATTTTCATTAACAAAGCAGGTTTTTGACAATGATGAATAACAAAAGCACACATATATATAATGGACATCATTTATAACTAAATGTAGACATACCGTTAATCCAGTTGTTCTTGGGTTGAAGGTGATAACCGGTTCGGTAAACCTGCTTTACCTTCACATGATTACGAGTCTCGATTTGGTAATTAGTGTTGTGAAACGCCATGACTCCTCCATCTCTTCCGCCATAATTGTTTAGGCAAATCAACAACGTCAAAACCCATGCAAATCCACACATTGTACGAACTATACCCGTGTTTGAAGAGGGTAGATCGAGCAAAACACTCAACATGGGATGAAGTGAGGTTTTGGAAGAATTTATTGAGAAAAAATCTCATTTTCAGATCTTGTTTTTCTCAAAGTTTGTTGAATGGAAATTTTAATAGGGTTTACAATTTCAAACTATAATTATTTTAGATTTCGGCAGTTGAGTTATGAGACCTATAACTATACATATTTTTATATATACAAATTATATATTTCTTAACTTAATTTTGATTTATTATGTGTATTTTTTTTTTATAAATGATGTATGTTTTATTGTTTTATCAATAGAATAAGAAATGTAAATGTTATAAAAAAAATTCGAATTAATTAATAATACTACAATGTGAATTAATGTTCAACTAGCTGGTTATACCCACGCTCCACGGCGGGTGTCGGGCCGATCGTTAATAAAACTTAAACGAAAACGTAGGTGCAACGGTAAAAATAATGTTAATAAAAAAGAAACTATAGCTAAATAATAAAAAAAGGAAAAAAAAAATTCGGGTCGTCGAAAACCATAAATGCGAAGACCGAGAGCGGTTCCGATAATACCAATACCGACAATGATGTTGTTTACATATATGTATGTTTTGGCAGGTCTGTAATCCAAAGAGACATGGTGGCTTGGTGGTTGCGTGCGCACCCTTTAGGGGCAAGACTCGGGTTCGATCCCTAAACCCCAACCCCCCCTTCCGTATTAGTGACCGTCTTTGCTAACGACAACCTTATTTAAAAAAAATTACCTTTTTTAATTTCCTTAATAATAAAAAAAATTTAGTTTTCTTAATAATTTTATTCTTTATACTAAGTTTTGATCTTTAACTTTTAAAACTTCGACGCTAATTTTCTCCGAGGGTTAATACCACTGTGACGTTAATTTTTTCCGAGAGGTTAATACCAGTGTGATTATTTCCGCGGTTTAGCGCCACCAACGCGCACGGATTTAATACTAGTTTACAATAATTTCTATAAAAAAAAGTCTCCTTTATCACTTCATAGAAAAATAATCAGCTGAGGTCTCTTATTTTTTTAACTGACCACATTCATCCAAACACCCTTCAAAACTACTTGTTGGGCTAATTTATTCATATTCTTTTTTATTTAAGAAACTTTTTTTCAAGTTTTATGATAGCTTTAGGCAACGCATATAAAGTTTTAGAGAAAAGACCTAATGAACGTTAAAATGAAGAAACTAAGTAACAAGTTAATGATGTTGCATCATAGTTTTCTAAAACATCGATCTGTAATGGGTGGTTTTTGAAGCCAAGAACCGCATATGTAGAAGAGAGAAGGACGAGGACTTGGTCCTTGGCCATCGATCAGTTTTTGAAGGAAAATATATGAGAGACAAGGTGAAGTGGTTCAAGTCTTTTGAAGAGATAAAGTGAAGGTTTTTAAATGGCAGCATTTGAGATGTAGCTCATGCTCTTCCTTGAACTAACTCAGCTTAAACTCAAACATGCCTATAAGATGGATTGAGGTCTATCTTTTTATATAGACATCAACCTTTAAACTAGTGCTCAAGATCTATTGAATCTAATGGATAAAAACCATCTTATATTCTAGATTTATACAATTCAAAACTAGATCTTAAAAGGAACTTTAAGAGATTTCTACACATTTCTTAAGATTTTTTAGAAACTCATAATTTACTCGATTTCCAACTTCATCTTTCCTAATCACATTTTCATTTGACGGGTCCGAAACCACCTCTCGATCGCTTACTGCGGTCGACGAATGAAAATGTCATTGTATTTTCTTATTTTACGTGAAAATAACAAAAGTTGATATGATGTCCCCCTTCTATATTTATAATTATAGCGGTTAATAATCATTCAATATAGTTTTTATTTTTATTTTTTTCTTGCTCACTAATAAAAGATAGAAAAAACAATCCCAGTCCTGTCTGGCTCTACTCACCCCTACTCGGGTCACCTTCTAAGGAGTTCTTTATGCGTTGCAGTTTCTATCAAAGGTAGGGAACAGCTCAAGATGCCACTCCACCCGACAACAAACCCCAACCTGGATTTAAATAAGCATAAAAAACATGATAAAACCAAGTGATTTAGTTGCTTACAATTTGTTGGAGACTGTCTTAAACAGTCCATACTTCAAATACACAAAAATAAATATAAAACAGGTGCACAATATCAAATTTGTTTAGGATTAATATTACAAATAGTAAAAAAAAACTTAAAAGTCAACTTTACACCATCCCATTGTAAAATATATCAAGCTCTTCCATATCCAGTCATTAATATTACAAAACATGATTAATTGCTTTTTTTTCAAATGAGCAAAAAACCCTACATCACTTAACAAACCTGTCATTAAATCCCAAGCAGGGATTTGTTCCGAGTCGATCCATCCGAGATTGATGAAGTACAGAATAAGAAGTATGAAACAGGATTCTGTACATAAACTTTACCTTTGAAACAACAACATTCAGTTGATTTGTGCCAATGGTGGCCGTGGAGTAGAACAAACCTTTGATTCATTCCCTGTAAATGTTTCAAACGAATGATTTTCTCTGAATTCTTCTAATAAACTCTCCATCGGCATTGCCCTAAGTGATTCTATGCTAACTTTACTCGGAACATCAGTATCGCTTCTTATGGGAGTGCTTCCGGATGGCTCATAATCCTGGATAACAACAAACCCGTCTCAGATTAACATTTTCATCTGATGAACCTCGGTTTCAACCCATTTACTTATGAATGGGTCGAATTAGGTTAGGTAGCTTAAAAGTGAACATGTCAAACAGGTAGAAGGTTACCCAAAATTTATTTTTTTATTGCACGACTTCTTAAATCGTTTCACATATAAACTAGTTGTAAGATTATTTTTAAAGGGGTAAAAGTAAAGTTAGTGGATCAACCCAGCCCAACCCATTACCATGTATTTCTGATGGAATGTGTCATGAGCCTTTTGCTCTATTAGAGAGGACTGTCTTGCATGATCTTCATGTAGGTTCTCAAGATTTTTTATGTGAGATTTTGTTGTTTCCTGTATTGTAGAAATAATCGTTCTCTCTTGTTCTGATGTACCTAGAGAAAGTATCCAAATCATAAAGAACATCACTACAGGAAAAGAAAAACAAAATAATCACAAGTTTCAAAAAACTTACTGTCTGTGTGCTTCAATAAATCGTCGCTAGTCTTCAACACATCATCTTCAGCTATTTTCCTTAAAGAATTAATCTCACAATCATGATGATCATTATTATCTATTGCACTCCTGCAGCATTCAAAATTATATTTGCCATTATTTGTTTGCATCATACTATGATTAATATTAGAATAAGTGCAGGAGCACGAAGTTAACTAATTCAGAAGATTAACCTGATAAGGGTGCCCACTGATGTTACGTGTTGTTTTCCCATTTCAGTCACAGAGTCATATGTCGTTTTAGAATGGTTTAGAGCCGATTCAACAGCCTCAACACTGAATGAAAGAGCTACAAGTTAAATACAGAATAATCAACCAAAGAAGATTGCAAGACCGTTTTTGCTTACCAGTTCTGTAGCACTGTCTCAAAACGACAGTGTTTTGCAGCAGCAAAATCCGCATTCTCTTTTGCATCATTTTCTGATTGCGTATAAAAATCTTGCCATTTTCTTTTGGCATCTGATGTGGTTCTGTCAAAAGATGACACGTGTCGTTCCAAAACTTTCTTGCTTCCTGCAGCGGTTTCTCTGATAGTTGCTAGCCGAGCATCCACCTGTCCACTCATTACTCAACCACATTTTTTCTTAAATTGGAAGAAAATAGAACAAAAGGCGTTAAAAACAAACCATCTCTTTTTGATGATAAATATGGTTTGAAACCAAACTTGTAACTTCAGCAATAAGTTTCTGTGCATCGGACTTTGATTGTTCCTGGAAATACAACATAAATAAAATGTAATGATATATTTATCGTTTTTTATGGATTTGTAGTTAACATTGTCCGTTATTTACCTCGTAGGCCTTCTTAAATTCATCAATGTTCGTTGTTTGTATCTCATCGACTTGAATGGCATGACTTCCTAGCTCTTTAGATTCTACCATCAGCTTATTAAAGAATTCATGTATGAACTTGGATATATCCGTTGTATGTCCAACACTGACACTAAATCTCTGAAAACAACATATTAGCAGATCATTTACTCTTTGGCAGTTGAAAAGGAAAGAAACCAAAAGATAAGGCATAATATGCATATGGTTTAAAAAAGTCACTCTCCTATTATTAGAAACTGTGAGATAAATATTTACACCAAGAAACCTACTAGAGACGGTAGTAAAGGATTCACAAGACCATCATTTGAATTCTGAAACTATACCTTCTAATCTCTAGGCATAACTAACCATACTAGAGATCGTAATTTCAACTCATTTACTTATTAAAGGAATCAAGTTGAGTTATGTTTCATCCCTTAAAGGATTAAACAGGTTAAATCAAAATGAATAAGGGAGACGGCTCAAATAAGTTGAAATTCACAAAACCGCCTAAACCGAAGTATATAAAAATAGATTTTAGATTAACATGCTTTTTGTTATCATATTTGGCAAACTAATTATCTATAAAAATATATTTGGATAAAAGGTGATTTAGACCAACTCAACTCTACCCATTTCAACATGTACGAAACCCGGACCTCTTTAAACCAGTTACCCAAGCCGTTCGACCATCCCATTTTACTATCTTTTACAGAAGATAAAAACACCAACCTGCCGAAGCTCCCTAGCAAAATGTGCCATTTCTCCTTGTTGAGTTGATAAAGAGGCTTGAAGCTCATTAAAGATAGAAAGTCCTTTGGCAGCTTCTTCAGCTAGTAGCTGAATAAGAAAGGGTAGTAAATATGTACACTGCTTTTGCGTAAAAAAGTTATTATAAATTCAATATGTTTTTAACTTACTTCTTCAACAGAACCAGCATTTGAAGAAACTAAAGATTTAACCTCCTCTACGTTTGCATTAGAGTTTGCTTTGTGCAAAAGCACAACATTTTGCAGTTCCTCAATGTGAGAAACATACAACGCTCTTGAAGCACCAACTTTCTTTTTCAAATCAAACATCGCCTAGAAACATAAACAATATACACAATCAATAATTTTTATGGCGATGAAACTCGAGCATATAAACAATGAAAACAGAATGATGAAAATCAAACAGTACCTTATCATTAAGGTTAATGAAAGTGTGACAAAACTTCTCAATGCATTGAAGTTTTTCATTTTGTTGAACCATTGATGTAGCAACAGTGCTGCAAAGAGATTTAACATCTTGTTTGAGCTCAGATTCAAACTTATTCACAACGGCTCTGTTACCAGCATTCATTTTATCTTCACGTGCTGCATATAATTCAGGAAACAGTTAACCTAGTTGCCAGAGAATAATAGAGGTGGCAAGATGGGCAGGTTGGGTAACAGAACATAAACAGGCCGGCTCCACCCTAAGACACTTTTAGCCCATTTCTAAAAAAAGTATAGATAGTTAATATCATAATCATGATTACAAAAAGCAAAGTTATTGCAATAATAATCTAAATATTTGAATAAAAAGATTTAGGGGGTGTATGCATTAGAAAAAAAATAGACTTTAGGCAAGTTTCAACTTTCAACCTGATTGGATGACCTGTTCCTGCTACAATTTTTATTTTACACATTTGACATAAAACACAACACAAAGCAACCCACTTTCTAGTAAAAGGGTCAAAGACAAGAGAATGCCTACCAATCTTCATAAACAATGAAGCATTGTCCTTGAGGGATCTTTCTAATTCAGACCGCAGAACACAAGCTTGATTAGCCAGTGCATTTTCTGTTTACAATTTGCTCATTAGCATATATATATAATTAATAAAAGATCATAAACTTCAACATTTAAAAAAACCACATATACCTGCTTTTTTCTGTTCACGTATTATAAAATCCCGCTCCTTAATAGCATATTGACATCTTTTTACTTCTTCCTGAGCATTGGACAGCTCCTTGCTGGTTTGATCCAGATTATTCTGAAGAACATAGATAATAGAAAGAGAGCAAATGAGAACTATTATAAAATAAATAATATAAGAAGTTCAACAGCAATGTGTGTTAAATCTTAGTTAGATTTACCTGGGTAGAATCAAGCTTGTCAGTCAAATCAGAGCACTCTTGGACACGGGCATTAAAATTAGTTTGCAACTCTTCATATTGCTGTTGAAAGAGAAAGTAAGAAGTGAACAATTTTACTTGGCATAAAAAATAATGCAAATATTCATATAATATACCTTTTGTTGGTTTTCTATCTTAACTCCCATTTGCTCAATCTGATCTGCCATTGACTAAACAAAAAAGAACATTAAAATCACATACATGCACCATGCGAATTCATACAATTCAATCTTATACAAAGTGAAAGCTGAAAAACTATCCAGTACCTTGCGTTCCAACTCCTCTTGATAGTATCGTTCTTTTGGTATATAAACTCCATTTTTCTCACGCGTGGCATAAACCTCTGCAAGTAGAATAAGTAGACAAATTAACTGTCATTTAAGCCTAGTTCATCCTTTTTTAATCTCTTCGTTGCATTATCAAAAGAAGCATTCATTTTACCAGCTTTGAGCCTCTCAATTTCGCCATACAGATCTTTGATAAGAGTTGTTTTCATCATCTTCTGATTTACCTATAAAAGAAGTCAAAATGGGGTTATTAAACTTAGCAAAAACATTAGACTGTTCAAACTTTAAAACATAACTTGTTAAATTTAATATTTTTTTAATATCATATTCAGTAATGCATAGATGAAAAATGATTTACTTCCCAAAGCAAGGCAATGTAATCTCATAAAAAGTGGACACCACCCTGGATAGATTATAACCAATAACAATGTATGTAACAAAATGCAAATGCTTCACTCTAAACTCACTAATAACAATATAGACTATTACACAAGAGGATAATATAAGGGTTTTTAACTAAATCACTGATAACTTGGTCATCAATACGTGGGAATGGAGGCTAACCTCTGGTTTGTTCTTGATATTTTTTGCCCTGTGAGCATAATCCAATGTGCTCAAAGTCTCTTCAAGACAATGAACAGCAGGAGATACTGTAGCAATAATACATGTTTTAGTCCTTCCACCCAATGAATCACGCAGTAAACGAGTCAATTTGCTATCTCTGGAATACAAAAAACACAAAAATTAGAATTTGAACACCATCATTTATAAAGACTAAAGAAAAAAATGTAAAATTACTTGATTTGTTAAAAATTAAGCAACTAAGAATGAGAAAAAAATAAGAGTTCATCCAAACCTATATGGGATGTGCCCAAGATGCTCAACAAGAGCTGTTATTACTCGTCCGAGAGTAAGTAAACTTTTGTTTATTTCTCCAGCTTCTCTTGCACGGCCCTGAACATTTGAAAGTTATAAAGTCAAGGAGAAGATATAAGAACTAAAAATACCATTCTCTGCAAGTTCATAGGTGTTAGAAAAATGGCCTTTCATAATATTGATTATTAATAAGAACTTGGTGAATAAATTACCTCCCTAGCTCCAGATCGAGAAATATTTTCAGAACCGGCAAGATCAACCAGATTTAGTTTCCCACATTTGATCAGTTCTTCACCTTCTGGGGTGGCCTCTTTGATATGTATAGTTATAGAAAACAAAGAATGTGACCGACTGAAAAGCAAACAATATTAAATAAGATCAATAAGTTTTCACATGAACAGTAAAGACAATACAGAATAACTAAAGACCTTGATTGTTTGTTTAACAAGGTTTCTGCAGTTTTACGTTTCGCAGAGCCTCTTTCTAGTAAAGTAAAAATTTCACTAGCACTTGTCACAATCTCTTCTTCTAGTCCTTTTACAAGAACTCCTCCTTTACCATCTTCCATAAGTGGCAAAAGCTTCTTCTGTTTCTCTTCAATGACTCTCGAGATTTCTTCAGGAGCAAGTAAGTCAGTGATCTCCTCATTATATAGCTCTAAGAAAGTTACTTTAACACTATACTCTGCATTTTGATGCTCTAAAGTATCAAAAATTTGTTTGACAGCTCTGGGGATAACTCCTGCACCAGAAGGCAACTCTCCTTTTCGCGCACTCTGTTAACGGATTAACCAGAGAGTATCAGTTACTAATAACAATAAAGTAATGAAATAAACTATAAGATCGATGTGAAACATATGTGACCAACCTTTGACCTCTTACAATCACCCTCCATGGTGTAAGTTTTTCCCGTTCCTGTCTGTCCGTACGCAAAAATAGTACAATTAAATCCTTCTAAAACTTCATTTACAATAGGAATAACTGCTTGCTCATATAGATCTTTTTGATGAGAACTAGGTCCAAAAACCTGCATACAAGAAAATAAAGATAGTTGATAACTAACAACTGCACTGGACCCAGCAATTCTTTAAGCTCAATACTTTCTTATATCTAATGGATCTAAACCTCAGGCTCACCCAAAATCATACATGACAAAGTACAAAGAGTTATTATTGTACTAAGAAAAATAAAATACTTAATTTTGAATGCTATGATTGATTGTTAATTTGACATCAACATTTAATCAACAACTAATTTATGCTATTAAACATTTTTGGATTTATGCAAGTCAGTTCTATTCATAGAGAAACTACAATCAAGCTAACTTCAAGATTAACTTGATTACAGAACAATCAATGCATCATCTAAACAATGAATGTGAAACAACAAACCCCAAGTCTAAACATCCTCGACTCACAAACTTGCAGTACTTTCTTATATCTAGTAGATCTAAACCTCAGGCTCACCCAAAATCATACATGAATTGAATTAACAAAGTACAAAGAGTTATTATCCTAAGAAAAATAAAATGCTTAATTTTGAATGCGATGATTGATTGTTAACTTAACATCAACATATGATCAAAAACTAATTTATGCTATTAAACATTCTTGGAGGAACTATAATCAAGCTAACTTCAGGATTAATTTGATTAAAAAACAATCAATGCATCGTCTAAACAATGAATGTGAAACAACAAACCCTAAGTCTAAACATCCTCGACTCACAAACTTACAATGCTTGCCCCAAATCAAAAGAACAATAATAAAAATAGATGAATGTTTTAGTAAATCAGGTACCTTATCGAACGTAAAAACTCTATCAATTTGCTTCCCCGCGATAATCTGCGAAACGGCGACTTCTCTCTGCTGGTCATTGCAAGTTACTACATGAGGCGCATTGTTCCTCAACTCATCATCACTAAACGGCCTAATAAGCAATAAACAGTCACATCAAACCGAATCAGATTATCATCACAGGATCCACAAACAGATATCTGAACTACGAAGATTAAGAAAAATCAAATCGCACGAAACGTAAACCCTAACAAACGATTTGTTTAACCAACAAAATTCACAGTACCTGCAACGAAGAAGGACCTGAACATTAACACCTTTTTCATGGCGGCTGGACATTTTTACACGCAGTTACTGTGTGTGTTGTAAGATGGAGAGATTACTTGGCGCCTGTGATGAACCTGTATTTGGATCGAACGTTGTGTTGTTTCTCTCAAAAAGAAAGGGGAGGCCGCGGGATGGATCGGAGATTTTGAAAATTTTTAGGGCCGCTCTCTCGGGTTCGATCTGACGGTTAATGGTGTGGGAACTTTGATCTGACGGTGTATAGGCTGCCAAGATCTGGATCGAGGTATTGAGTTGACGAAATTGCCCTCGGACCGGGTTTTTTTGTGGATTTTATTATTTTTACATGTTGAGCATTCGCAGCCGGTTCCATATCCTTATCCTTATAATTACACTAAAATCACTATCTTTTTTCTCTTCTTTTCAATTATATAATATTTTTTATACATTTATTATTACTTTTTTTCTCTCCTCCACTCACAACCACTTTAAAAAAAATATTCAAAACTTTATACAAGTGAACAGTGTTTTCACAAATATACACAAAAATTATACTTTTTCTCTCTCCTTCACTCACAATCACTTTAAACCACTCCTTAAAATATATCAAATCCACTCACAAACATATATCAAACCGGCTGTGAATGCTCTGAGTTACATTGCATCTGAACATAAATTCACACTTTAAAAAAGTTATAAGTTTGTAATAACCTAATTATATAATTATTTGTGTTTTGTTACTCCACCACGTTATTGTTATATATTAGAATCATTATGATGTATTACACAGATTAAATAAATGTAATGTTATATATTTAGTAATAAAAAATTAATATATTTAAAAACCCGTATATTACGCAGGTTGAATAAACCGAAAAGATTACAAACGTAAATCATCAAACATTTAACAATATTGGACTTCATATACCACTACAAGATAGACTCATATTATATAAACTCGTTCGATTTCGGCTTGGGTCGGTTTGTAAACAAGTCGAGTACGAGTAAAGGTAAGCTCGTTCGGTTTGGCTCGAATTATTTTTTATTTATTATATATATATATATATATATATATATATATACAATTAATTAATTAATCATTATACATGTTACAATTTATGCACCCTCTTTTGGCCCATGAAAGTGTCTCGACTCAATAAACAATTAAACATTGAAAAGCCTGATAAAAAGAACACTCTTTAACTCTTAAGCATTAGTGCCGTACATCGTTACCCAGTTCCACTCACAGTTACACTAAATACATAATCGATGACGGCTGGAACTCTGGAACTATCTAAATCGAACTTGGAAGTATTAACGAACTCACACAGCAGTGAGCAGTCAGCACACTCTCATAGTGAGTCAGCGACGCAGCGGCGCATCCCTCTCATAGCAAGTTGGCCACACAATCCTCTCAAATTTTGGAACCGTCTTCTGTGAATTAGACTCTCGGAGAAGGTCGATACAGTGGACGTGGAAATGATCGTAACGGGCGTGGGTTTAACCGAAATTCTTCTATAAATGATAGGTCTTAATAGTTGAGTTTGAACTAGAACTTAATTTGTGTTTTAAATTTATATTTTGTTGAACTTATTTTATATTTTTTTTGTTAATCTGTTGAGTTTGAGTTGGAACTCTATAATGAATGACAAATTGGATTTTTGTATTAAATTTAAATTTGAAACCGAGCATAACCGAGCTGCTCGATTATAAACCGAATCGAGTTCGAGCCTTACCATCTTGCTCGATTTTGTAAATTCGAACCGAACCGAGCAAATTCGTGCAGACTTTTGCTCGTTCGGTTCAATTCGGCTCGAGAACAACCCTACTCATATATGTCTCTATTATTATAATTTGGTTTTTTTAAAGTATAACATTTTAACAAAGAAATAGGACCAGTGGCGGATCTAGGATAAAAATCTAAGGGTATCGAACAAAAAAATTTTTTCGTACATTTAAGTAAATGAAACAAAAAAAACATGGTATTACAAGATGATAAAGAAATACCTAATAGATGATCTCATAACTGTCCTCTTCGACATTTGATAACTTGAAATCTAGCCATTACAGCGTCATCCGTCACTTTATCAAATGTTTCTCTTTCGATCGCACAAACTAGAGCATTGTTCAAAAATTCATCACCCATTCGATTGCGTAAATCTGTCTTGATAAGCTTCATTTTAGAAAAACATCTTTCAACGGTTGCGTTTGCAACTGGTAAAACCAAAGCTAGCTTCAATATCCTATAAACCAAAGGAAGAGATTTATGTTTTCCGGTTTCCACCATTAGACGAGCAAGCTCACATATTCCATCCAAATTTGCAAATCTATCATCTTCCTTTACACTATGATAAAAGACCTTAAGATCACCCAAAAAACACCCCTTTTCCTTCGTGCTAAAATCATTCGGATACATCTCATAAAATATCACTATCTTAGATGTGTCAAACTTAGAAAACCAAGCACAAGGATTTAAACCCGACACATTTTCTATCAAAGTAGTTGTTACCTCATTGAATCGATTTCCCATTTCTTGAATTTGCATATCTAAAACCGTATTAAAGATTTCAACTTCAAAATGATGTCTAACAAAAATCTAGCACTACGAACAGAACCCATCAATCTTAACCTATTTGCAAGTTTTTCTTCTTCAGTTTGGGTATTTAATTTCACATGAATGGATCGCTCTTGTTTCAAAAGATTTTCACATTTTTGCATAGTCTTATTATGAGAACTGTTAACTGATCCAACATGATCTTTTAAGGCAACCCCTTTACTCCAGTTACAAAACCCTTCACTTGAAAAGGTATCTCTCCCGCCTTGATTACCAACGACTTCTTTGAACAAGTAGCAATATAAGCAATATGTTTTGTCTGCTTTAATACTATACTCTAACCACAGATATGTATCAAACCATCCTACAACAAAACGTCTAGCCTGACCGAAATACATTTTGCTTGGAAAATATATGCTTTCGTTGTTGAAAAGCCTTTTTAACAAGATAATGTCTTCTTACTTCATCTATTTGATTAGGGTGATAGCTACAAATAGGTGGCCTATCAACGGGATCCGAAGGAAGATCTTTCAAATTGGAAATATTTGGACTACAATCAATATCAACATCGGGAATATTTGGACTTCCATCAATATCAACATTAGGAATATGTGGACTTCCATCAATATCAACATTAGGAATATTTGGACTACCATTAATATCAACATCATTTTGGAATTTTCTTTTAAAAAATTTACCAATTTGAGTTTGTTTAGTTTGTGGTTTCATCTTCCCTATAATCAAAATATCAAATAACAAGTTGTTATAACAACTAAAAAAAGCAATTAAACTCTAACCTAAAGTTCAATTTCACCCAATTACACATTTACACCCAAATCCTAAAATTACATATAAACCCTAAATCAAAATTAGTAGATTACCTTAATGAGGATTGAGGAGGAATTGATTGGATGCCCGACAGCTGTGCGGTGCGATGGTGGTGCGGTGGTGCCGTGGTGAGCAGGGCGATGGCCCCTGGTGGTCATCTGGTCGATTCGATGGTGCTGCGTCTGTCTGCTGAGTCGTCCTCAGCCCTCAGGTATGCCTGCGTCTTCTTTTTTTTTTTTTTTTTTTTTTAGTTTCTTGGTTGGATTAATGGATTGGTTGGATTAATGGAATTTGGGTACTGGGCTTTTAGCGATTGGGCTAGAATTAAAATGTTTCTTGGGTTTTTATAAAGTTTATATAATTAAAGCCCAAATTGCAAATTTAATTAGTAGAATACTTTTTTTTTAATTTCTTGGGTTTTTATAAAGTTTATGATTTTAATAAAATTTTAAGGTTAGTGTTGGGATTTGTAAAAAGTTTTTAGGGGTATCTAAAATTTCGTTCAGGGGTATCGGGAAAGATAAAACGGTAAAAAAAAAATCTCACTACGCGTCGAAAGTTAAGGGGTACCGTCAGGTACCCCTCGCCTCCTCTTAAATCCGCCCTGAATAGGACCCATTTTTTTTGTCCAAACAAGCGGGTTATATACATTTTCCATTGTTTGATTTATAGACAGGGATGGACTTAGGTAGAAGACAACAAGTTAACTAGACGTCGTAAATTTTTTTAATATGTATATTACCAAAAGTCGATTGGCCTGGTAGGTTTCGGACTATAGTCCGTAACCCCTGTATATAATTTAAATGGTTAAAAAAAAGCATATCGTTGGGAGTGATAATGATACGACCCATGACCCGATCCAGCAGAACCGACCCGCTAACAATCCAGGGCCTGACCCAGTCAACAAAACAAGCGCATAAAGAGCCGGAAGAAGTCTTCACATAAGTTATTTGTTTTCCACGTTAAGCATGCATGTAGTAGGATAGTGGTACCACAACCAATTGCATTTTCCCATTTTCTAGCTTAAATTTAGGACCCCATGTTTACTGAATTATTTCCTTTAAATTGTAATTGTGTGCTGCATTAGAAAAACAAGAGAAAATTGTTCCAAAAACCTTGTGTTCTTCCTTAGTCTTTCTTCTTGGAGATTAACCCACTTAAGGATCCTACCAGATAACCATGTTGTCTTTTAATTGAAAGAGATTAAAATCCCTTAAGGGAGGAAGCAGTGTTTTCAAAACCGAACCGGGAACCGGACGTATAACCGGTCCGGTTGTGTGTAATTGAACCGTTTTCATTTGAACCGGACGGTCATCAGTCGGACCGGATTTCAATTTTTTTTTTCTACAAAATCTCATTTTTTTATTAATTTAGTATTTCAAATTGAATATTTTATTTATTTAAGCATTGATATGACATTAAAATTGCAAATTCACATCAAAATAAAAAATGTTTTATATTTTGTATCTACATAAATATTTTTAATTATTATATTGTTTATAACGTCATCCGGTTCTTAAATCCGGTCCAACCGGTTCGACCAACAGACCTATGAGGCGGCCGGTCTGTTGTCCAGTCCGGTTCTGAAAACATTGGGAGGAAGGGAAAATTTGTAACGACACCCTAATCCTCTAGTCTAGTCTACTTACGTTTAGCTTATCCCTTATTTGTAAACCCTTTGTAAGTTTGATACATCTCCGTTTTTACGATTGGCATGCATGCATGAAAAAAAGATATAAATCATCACTGGTTAATGCTGTTACGTTGATGATAAATGACAGCATGTCCTTTCATCTTCTTTTTACCGTCAGTTAACTAGTTATTTAAGAAAAAAAAATACTTCAAGGTAAATTAATAAAAAACAAATAAAACTCGGTTCCTTCTCAAAACCCAGATTATAGGTAGATTATATAGCGTATTTTACCTTATCACTAATCGG
This sequence comes from Smallanthus sonchifolius, assembly GCA_023525975.1. Lineage (NCBI taxonomy): Eukaryota > Viridiplantae > Streptophyta > Magnoliopsida > Asterales > Asteraceae > Smallanthus > Smallanthus sonchifolius. Next base: position 9,438,714 of record CM042025.1, read on the forward strand.
ATTATATGAAGATTTATAGGGACAGTTTCATCTAAAATATGGGTTGCATTATCTAAGGGTATGTATAATGGGCCGTGGGTGCCAACTTAGTTGGTCACGCTAACGAACACTGCGCCCTTAGTGAGGGGGGCTCGTGGCCAGGCTCAAGGGCGTTGGCCTTTGATTTTTCTTAACGCGTTTGCTTCAACCAACGGGAGACCAGCACGTGTCCATTTCTTTCTTTTTTTAATCTTTTAATATAATATTAAAAAATTGGTCACACTCACTAACCACTACACACCCTTAATGAGTGTGAGTGTGACGACCACTGCTACTTACGTGGTACCCCCTTCTTGCTTACAATCACTAACCATTACACATAACCTAATATTATTTTTACTTTAACTAATTTCACACATTTTTCTACTATACAAAATTGTTTAAACGTGTATATGCAATTATTTGATATAGTTAAAGGATATTTAATTACAAGTTTAGTTCTTCTATTTTAATAAAAAACATATATATAATATACTAGTTTTATATGTAAAGGTATATATATTAAATAACAGTGGTGATGATGTGACAGTGGACACCTTTGGGCGCGTCTGAAGTGGTGTGGTGGGAGTGGAGAATTATGTGGTGTTAAAATGACAATGAACGCCCTTGGGGTGCGCCTGGTAGTCTTAAAGTGGTGTGGTGGGAGTAGAGAATGATGTGACGCTGAATGTCCTTGGGGTGCGCCTGATAGTCTTAAAGTGGTGATTGTGACGGCGGTGTTGGCATTGGTGGTGGTTGGTGATGATGGTTGTGGCACTAGCAGACTAGGAGTAACAATTGCAACGGTGGTGATTGTGGAAGAGCAGAGATCCAAATTCATTTGGATGAATTATTCTACTAAAGGGAAGTAATATTAAATTCATTTACTTCAACGAATTTAAGGGAAGTAACTTCAATTAAGTTGTCTACGCTATAAATCATGTTATCCCTTTAATTCAATATTCTAAATCCATCTAAACAAAATAGAAAAAGTTTGTCTACATAAATAACTGAAGTCGTAGTCTCTACCACACCACCAATGCCTCAAATGAGGCTAGAACCCTCAATTTCGCTATGGCAATTGCCCTTTGGTAGTTGTAGCAAGTAATATTTATAATGTGTTCATCGCATTACAAAAAATGATCCAACGATAACCACTTGAATATGAAACTCATATTACTAAACCCTAGTCTATTACAAACACACCTCAAATCATCTGATCTGAACACAAATCGTTACGATCTATCGGATAATATAGACTCAACAAACAGATGAATCACAAACCAACGATTGAATACCTATCGGAGAAGAAGAACACAAACGTTTAGTGGAGTGAGTCCTTGATATTCTAACTCTAAAGAACCCGCATCAGTTGCAGCCCAAAGTCAGCTACAAGCCCATACCCTCACAGATTCAGCTTTCAGCCAATGAACGACATGTAAATCAAACAAATAAAACATATTGAACCAAAAATATTAATTCAAAGTAAACCCAATAATATTTTGGAATAATGAATTGATCAAACATATATTTTAACATTTTATTTATTTATTCTTATTTTATAACGATTCGTGTTTCCAACTTTTTTTTTATCTATTTAGAATAACACATTATCATGTTTTCTTCATTTCTACAACTTTTTTCATCACTTTGAGACATTTTAATATCTTCATTTTTTTTCTTGTTTCGAACCCACCATGAAATTTTGTATATATATAAATGTTTTCTATTAGTTTTAATGAATATTTGAGGACTTAATTAAAAGTGTGACGTCTAAGATTCTTGAATATCAAATGCCGATTAATATTTGACCAGTGATACCTCAAAGTTTGATTCAAATTGTAGTCAAAATAGGTCGCATATAGTTATCGTATATGTGGTATTGACTCGTTAATTTAATAATTTTGTTTTATAATTAATAAACTATTATTATATAAATAAATAAATAATACCTCGCAAAAAGATACAAACCAGGACACCCTATAAAAACCAGCAAGAAGCATGCTGAGTATAAGGGGGCTCCGCCTCCATGGAAATAAAATAAAGGTGTTAAATTTTTACGATCATCAATACCATGTAAAAATAACTAAACTTTATTAATAAACATATCGTATTCGGTTTGACATGTTTAACCCGTTTAATTAAACAGGTTGTGTTTAGGTTGAACTGTTTAACTTATTTAATTAAACAAACCGACATGTTTAGAACTAGAACAAAAAAATATTTTTATAAGGTCAAATCATTTAACCTGTTTACAACTTTATTACAACTCATCAACTCGTTTACAGCTTGTCAACATGTTTGACTAGTTAAGATAAATAAGTTACACGGGTTATGTTCAAGTTACATGATTTTAAGTGCATATGAGTTTGGTTGTTGTCTTTTACAATTCAATATGACAACCCAACACGATAACTCGAATTTTAATTTGATTAATTCGATTAGAAATTTCAAATTTTCGAATTAAATTATCAATCGATTTGAGTTTTTGATTTTCGATTCAAAATTCGAATATATGCATATAATTTTTATTTTCTAATTTTTATATATACATGATTATATATTTAATGAAATTAAATTAAATTACCCTTTTGCTTGTATTTTTTGTTCATTTCACATTTTGATGTTTTATCTATTTCAAAGACTTACATTGAAAAAATTTAAAGTTTATAGGAGTTTTGAAAATTCGATATGAATTTGAATTTCAAATTTGAATCGGGTTTTTCATATCTAATTCGAATCCGGTAAGATTGTGGTGCATGATACATATTTCATTTTAAACCATATAAAAGTGTTATTTGGTTTAAATGAGATATTTAACATACACCCCTAACTTACCAATTTATACCAGTTAGTTGTTATTTTTAGCGTCGATTTTTTAAGCTTTTTTTTTCCCTTTTGTATTGAACTATTGATTTCCATATTTGACTTCGTAAACAACCACACCAAATCTTATTCTATTTGAAATGATTTCCCTATGTATTCTAGGATGTTCGATTTTCACTTGTCATCTTTGACACGATATACAAATTACCCTTTTTAGCGTTATTATTATACCTAATATATAATAATTTTTTTTTGAAAACTATTATTACATAAGTATTTTATTTTTAAGCAAATTGGATTTTAATAATACAAACTATGATCCATTGACTGATAATAATCTATACTAACAGTTTGACTGATAACAGTCCTAACTTTCATATTTGTTGTCAATGACATTTCTAGTAATATAATAATCATAGTTTTACAATAGATTTCGATTTTACGTTTCTCCATTTCATTCAAAATCATCATTTTGAGCGAAATCGAATGTAAATCTATTATGAGTATGCTACTGAGACTACGCTTAACAACAAAAGTGAAAGTTGTGATTGTCACCTGACAAATTGTTAGTATTGATTGTTATCGGCTAATGGGTTATAGTTTGAATTATTAAAATCAAATTTGCCTTGTTTTTAAAACACAATGATATATAAGGCTTGAAACAATTTTACTCACTTGAATAGTTAGAATTTTAAATTGTTTGACTCGTTCGGTGTTCTTTTAGCTAAATCTTTAAAACTTTACATTGAAAATGTTAACTAATAAAATATGATGTAAAATCAAGTCGATCATTTATAAATAAATGGATTGAAAATACCTGCCTACAACTTCAAATCTCACCTAATACCTTCGGGATGAGCCCTAAGAATCCAAAAAAAGTATTGAGGTCAAAATTTGGTGGAGATCACCGCTTGGAAGTTAAATGTGTATGTATTAAAATCAAAGTTGCCAAATTTGTTAGGAATTATTTGTCCGAGCTATTTGCTCTCTAATTTTTGAAGTTACAAACAAACTAACACGTTTATTTTTTACAACTAAAGCCAAAATTGCTTATAATGTTTATATAACTGTAATTAAATAATTTTAAGAGTTAATTGCATAAATGACCCTGTGGTTTGTTTGAATTGAAGCTTTAGCCCCCAGGAATGAAAAATTGCAAATATAGCCCAAAGTTTTGGACCCGGATTGCATAAATGGCCCTTGTCGTTAACTTACGTTAGATTTTAGGGTTAAGTAACCTCACATGAGGGCATACATGTAATTTTATATATATTTTTTAATTTTCTCTTTAAAATAAAATACCCCATCTTTATCTTAAATACCCAATTGTTACAAATCATTAATCTATCTTCTTCATTCATCGACTTCTTCCATCTTTCCACCATCATCTAAGTTTATGTTTGTATTAGTTGACTTTTGAGATTTCTTCAAATGTGTTCATGTGGATTTTTTTTATGGAAATTGCAAAATACATGGGTCATTTTTGGTATGGAATGCAGAATCAAAAAAACTTCATTCTTTTGCTAACAAATGGGTCAGAAACTGCATAAAATGGGTCGTTTGCACAAAACAACACTGCTACCATTCGGCAAAATACTACGAACTTATGTCAATAAAACATTGTAATCTTCTGCCTATACCACACTATAAACTTTCTACAACTTACTTCGTGCAATATGTATCTATTAGCATGCAAACAATACTAATATAACTGATTGATCACCAAATTCAAATAATACAATTGTTGGTATTTCAAAACTGGGGAGTGAAATATAAAGAAGGAAAAGGTGAATAAGCAGTTTAGAGGTCATAAACTGCAAATGGGTCATTTTGGGTAACATGAACACTAAATTACAGAAAAGCAAAATGAGAATCTAACAACAATCAAGCTCCATAAATTTGATCATTAAATCACAAGAAACATTAAAACCTAGATGTATTTTGCAATTTCCATAAATCTGAACACATTTGCAGAAATCTCAAGAATCAACAAATACATATAAAACCTAGATGTATTTTGCAATTTCCAAAAAATTAAAACTCAAGAATATCAAGAATCAACAAATACAAACATAAATCTAGATGAAGGTGGAATGATTTAGGAAGTCGATGAATGATCTGTAACAATTGGGTATTTAAGACAAAGATAGGGTATTTTATTTTAAAGAGAAAATTTTAAAAATATATAAAATTACATGTATGCCCTCATGTGAGGTTACTTAACCCTAAAATCTAATGTAAGTTAACGACATGGGCCATTTATGCAATTCGGGTCCAAAACTTTGGGCTATATTTGCAATTTTTCATTCCTGGGGGTTAAAGCTTCAATTCAAACAAACCACAAGGGCCATTTATGCAATTAACTCTAATTTTAATATGCAATCAAGTTGCTTAATGACAATCAAAGAATCTGATAATTCCTTGACAAACGTTACAGTCAAACACAATGAGCTCTAAGGGTGGAGGGGGTGTTCCTAGTTGAACCCACTTGAACCCTCTCCACCATTCCAGTAATATCATGCCACATCATCTGAACCCAATTCAACCCTAGTGGGAGGGGGCACTCCTAGTTGAACCCACAACTACCCTAGCAACTCATATTGGCTTCAACCCAACTCACACAAGAGGCTTCACAAACCCATCATCGAACCCACCAGGCAAACCCACAAAGGTTGCGTCGGTGTTCCCTAGCCATCCCGATGAACCCACACCTCTATCTCTGGAACGACATGTCCACCCTAACCGAGAGACAATCATTTGTTGCTTTCAGTATGACCATTTAGCTTAAACTGTCCTACTCGGACCGTCCAACTACAGACATATACGACTTCAAATTTTTCTAAGTCGTTTGAACGAAAATCCAATCTCCTCATGCACACATTAATGTGAGTCGAATAACCTTATCAGTCATTTAAGCTTCTTACAAAACCTCACCCAATCGTGTTCAACAACTTTTACTCAATTGTACATCTCAAGTTTCATGTCAAAATATCTTAATTTGAACATCGATATCTCACTACTTTATCTTAATCTTGGACACATATTAGCTTGTTACGAAGCTTTCATGAAGCGCAAAACCATAAAGTATTAATAAGACCTCATTATTTCAACTTATTTTCCAACAATTGTTTGTGTAGAAAATTTTAAAAAAAATATGATATATTACTTTGGAAAGGATGTAATCTTGCCATCTTGGTGAAGAAATGGTGAAAACGAGTGAGATTGTGACCCAACACCTTCTCTTAAGTTGCAAGCAAAAAAATAAATAAAACACCAAAAGCCTTGATGTAACCCCTTATCAAGAGTATCTTGCATGTAACCAAATATAAATATATTTTATTCAATTGAGTCTAAGCAGTTTTAAGACTTGTTCTGATAATTAACTTAAAAACATTCCCAGTTCTATATTTATAATTGGTCGTTGTCTAGCATTAGCTGGACGGTAGTATTTCATGACTATGAATGGGAAGCATATATAAATCAAATATATATATATATATATATATATAGAGTGACGACATGAACGGTAATCATGCTATAATAAGTTGTACATAATGCAATAAAGATTGTAAGTTCGATAAAGATAAAAGAAAAGGGTACAGGAAGAGGCAACTAATTAATAATCGGCTCTTAACATAGATTAAGAGACAAATATCCCTACTTTTGCAATTAGTCAACATAGGTACATGTCTGTACCCCTGTACTTACTTAGAGACTCAATATATAATCAAGAAATTAAGAGCAACTAAACCAACTTGCTAGCAAGATGGGAAATTTATTTAAACAATAAATATGGTTTATGGGGTTGGTACCAACAAAATTTTTCAAGATTGTTTGGGATTATTTACGGCGTTATTATATATATATGGCACAGTCTGATTTTTATTATTAGCAAGTAACTATCCCGACCAAAACATCATATAACACCAGACTACAGGAGAATTTACAACGTTATTATAAGACGTAGACGAAAACACATAAGATAAAAGAGAGTACTTATTTAAAAAAAAATGATAAATTCATAAATGAGAAAACCATTTCAATCCCTTTTTTTTATACAGAAAGGCTAAATATGGGAGGTGTTGCTAAAATTTGGAAAATGAAAATTAACAGCCTAATATTAAAATTAAATAACTAAATAAACATGGGAATTAGTGACATCCATGATTTGTGGGATTTGACGATTAATAAGAAATCAATCGAAAACACTAAAATTTGGGGAAAATTTGACCCGGTCAAAATCAGAGCTCTAGACGAAGGAATTTAGGTCTGAAAGACGAATAACCGCGTATAACTGTTTGTCATCTGACCCATTACACACTTTTTGTTCATATTTTACGGGCTATAACTTCATACGGATCAAAAGTTATGCCCTTTTAAATTAATCCCTTTTCTACCCTCACATCCACCGGAAAAAAAAGGGTAAAAAAACTTAAAAAGATGAACAAAGAGATCTTAATCTAAATTCTAAAGTATGCCAATTAAGTGCATGAAGATTAATTCGTTTATAACCCCATACCAAAAAGATGATATTGATAACAAATCTTCAAAACCTAAAATTCTAAAAAGGGAGTTGCAAACAACACAACTTCTCTGTTTTTAACACACATGCACTTCAATTCTTTACACTAAATAAACTCATCAACTAGATGACTAATATCAAACTTCCCATTGCAGCATTCTACAACACTTACCACCTCTTGGAACACTGTGACACTGCATGGAACCACCAACCCATGCTTCTGCTCGAACCCGAACTCGTCCGAGGCCTTATCTAACAACATCTTGAACAAAGGGTGCGACAAGTAGCCCGTTGGAACCACGAACCTACGTCTCTCTTCACCTATGTAAAGTGCAAGAAACCCTGTTGGAGTTGAACATGCTTCTTCTTGGTCCTTGAGCAAGTGCTCGTGGTGCGACGGTTCGGTGCTAGTGATAACTTTGACTTTGACTTTGACTTTGACTTTCTTGGCTAGTTTCTTGACCGAACCCATCTTTCCCAACATCTTGTTCTTGGGACTTTGGAGAATTGAAAGAGAGAATTGAGTGATGAAAATGGAGAAGATCGAAGATGGAGTATTATGTTATATGTAGTGTGTAGCAAGAGGGAGAAAGAGAATGTGTCAAAGATGGTCAATTTGTTGACTTTATAATAAGGGCTTGTGAGCCTTATGAGTTATGATTGTGTTGGTATTCTTGTGTCATGGGAATCTTTTTATCTTACTTTGACATATCATCTTGCTTAATTTGTCTTGTTTAACCTGTTTGATTAGTTATATTTTGTTTGAAGTAATACATATATAATGAAATTCATTGGTATATTTTTAAGTATGTAATGAACGAGTTAGAAATGTGAAGCATTAAATGTTTGAAAATCATTTATTCTTCCATTACCGATTATTAAGAATTATAATTTTAAAGGTTAATTCATGTATATATTAGATGATACAAGAGCGAACGAGTCGAGCAGCTCGTGAACTATACGAGATGGCTCGCTAAAAGTTTGATTGAGTCAAGCTTAAACGAGCTTGAGACCGGGTACAAGCTTCATATGCGGAACTTGACTAGACTCGCGAGTTTAAACATGTCTGTTATTTAGATAAGTATAATAATTTTGTTATATATGTGTATATATATATTACATGACAAGTATTATTATATATATAACTAGATTAGAAACCTGTGTAATACACGGGTTGAAATATAAAAATGACAAAATTCATAAAATTGTAAGTACTTCTCATGACTGGAATTACATATAATAACTACTTTAAGTAATAAATCAATAATATTGAAAATGAAAAAATATAATTATAATTCATAAATTTCTATAATTTGCAATTTAAGTATTCAAATTGATGTTTCCATAATATTGAAAATTTCTTAATTGTATTCAATTGAAAGTTAAGGATTTGAATTATGTTTACATAATTTTGTTGACTTAGTTTAGACGATAAAACTTTAGCTGACTTAATAAAAAGATGACATGTGACAGCTCAGATAGTGATTTATTATATAAAGGATAAAGATAAAAATAATTTAATAATTTATTATGTTATATATAAATCATAATATATATCTATATCTATACTCTATAATAATTAAAGATTTTTGTGTTACACTTGTCACTCTCCTATGCATCCTCATCCTTTTTTCCCGCATTTTTCTGCTATTAATTATATAAATTTCCTTTAATTGTTTTTTTCTAATTTTTTGTTTACCGCCTCTCTCTCCTATTAAATAATAATGATTTCTATAATTATTTTTATAAAACGTTTTTATTTAAAAAAAATATGTTTGTTCATAAAACGTTTTTAGAAATTGAACATTTTCTTTCATTCCTTTTATAAAATATTTTAAAAAAAATAACTATATAACGTTTCTAAAATTTGTATTAAAAAACTATGTAATATGTCTTAAATATGTAATAGGTAATATGTAAATCTTTATTAATAAGTATATAACATTGCATTTATTTAACCCGTGTAATACACGGGGTTTCTAACCTAGTATACATGTATAAAGAAGTAATTATGTATATATACTTAAATAACTAATCTATACCTAATAAATAAGTAATTGGTTGTGCCACGTGTCATAATTCCGTGAGCTCAACATTCTTTTTTTCCGTTTATTAAATATTTTTATTATTACTAACTATTTAATATTTTATAAATCTTCATTATTATCTATTTAATATTTTTTTTTGTTCAACCCCTGTAATTGACTAGTTTCTAACCTAATTAATAATAAACGAGTTGAGCTCGATAACATAATCACATATGTTAGCCCGATATATTTTTTTACAATTATTTTTTTTCATTACTAACTATTTAATATTGGTTTTTTACATAATTTCCCTTATTAAACTTCTAAATTACATATATCCCCAACCCCTAACTTTAATTACATATTTTCTCAATTAACTTAAATTTACTCAATTGCCTCTCACAAATATTTATGAAGTGGATATATGTAAATAGTACTTTAATTGGTTCATTAAGGGTAAAATGGTAATAAAATAAGTTATTTTAAATGAATCGGATAAATATGTAATATATAGGTTTTAGAAAGGGGAAATATGTAATTAAATTTTAGGGTTAGGTAAATATGTAATAAAGGAACTTAGGAATGAGATATATGTAAATGCCCCTTTAATATTTACTTTATTAATTCCTAAATTTTTATTACTATTTAATATTTCCTTTATATTTTTTAAATCTTCATTACTAAATTTTTAATATTTTATTTATTCAATCCGAATAAAACACGAGTATCTAACATAATATTATATATATTTATATTACATAATAAATATTATTCTTTACATAATTATAGTCTCGTTTAGCGCATGATAAAATTTAATAAAACAAAGATTAGCCATTCAAATATTTGAAAAGACAATGAACACCAAAATTATCTCAACTCTCAAGATAAAAAATTCAAAACTTTGAAATTCTTTTCACACCAGAAGGATTATATTTTTTTTGGATCACTGACGGGCCACTGACCCACCTGATTATTTCCACCTCTCTTAGGAGGAAACTCACCATAGGTGAGAAAACCTCCTGGTCCAACCTGGACCTTTTTTTTCCACAAGTGGGACTTGAACCCAAGACATCCACATTTTAATGAAATCTTGGATATACCTTTACCACTAGGCTAAGATATCAAACATGTAAAATACAGTTTCCTTATTTGTATCTAACCAAAAGGATTATATACGCTCGCTTTTTCTAGGACTAGAAAATGTTATTATTACGAAATTAAAAACTCAAATATTTATCAAACATGTAAAATACAGTTTCCTTATTTGTTTCTTTGTACACTTATCTCATAGAATCTCTTTCCTTAGCAAATTAACTGAATTTATAACTTTTATATATATTGCTACTAAATCAAAGATTTTCGTATCAAATTTAAATGTACATTAATACATAAAATAATCTCATCATATATTCAGAAGATCATATCAAAAGACGTAAAATATTTTACGGTTGCTTGTTTATGCATCATAGAATCATAGAGTATGTGAGGTTGGTGTGTATCTGGATGGTTATTAATGACGACGATGTATAAATGTCATAAATCGTGGATTGGCATAATAAATGTTATTTTTTCTCATAAATTTCAAAAATTATTTTTCATATTTAAAGAAAATATAATATGCATTATTTAAAAGCCAAATCAAAGGTGATAGTTAGGGTTTTTTGGCCCAAATCAAACGATTTTTGTCGATTGCTTTTTGCCTCTCCGGAACCCTAGGTGGTGGTGGTAGTGGTTCTTGACCGCTAAATTGTTAGGGTTTCTGAGGGTAGTTACGCCTCCCTCATCCGACGATACAACGAACCGGAGACATAAGTGCAACAATGTATGATGAGGCAGTATCTGAGTTAACAGGCAAGTTGTGCAGCTCTCTCTTCGAAAACAACAATGACATCAACATGAGCACAAATCCAGCGACAATGATAGGGAAAGTTCCGCGTACTACCACAAAGAAACGACCGTACAGGAGTAACCCGCTGCAAAATTGATAAAGCCACCCTCACTGAAACTGAAACAACCTCCCAAGTCACCGCCACAACATCTGCAGCCCCAATAACCCCTGACAAACAGATCCAAGCAGCAAGGCCAATCATCAGCAAAACGTCTACTCCTCGCTGATACAAAGGATGCAGGGTCAAAGAAACAGAACACCACCAACAGTAAATACACCACCTATGCACTACAACTCTTTTGCCTAGACCTAATGTAGCTAAATCTAAGGTCCTTTTGTAAAGGGTTATCATCAACTAACCAATATCTACGGTGGCGGATCTAAGGTCCTTTTAATTTAGAAAAATAGTTTGTCTAGAGTTTTAGAAACTTGGGTTTTAAAATAACAATGACTAAACAGAAAATTCATGAGTAAAAAAAATAAGGGTATATTCATTATTTTATAAAGTGGCCACCATTATAAGAAGAAAAAAAACACAAAAATAATAATATAATTAGTAAAATCAAATTATACCAAACACGTAGGTTGAAATTGCCATAGGTTGTGGAATAGAATAATAGATAATTAGATGTTCAACCATTAGGGTTGGTGTCCAGTAATATAAGTAAAACCGTTGAAACATCTAGGTTTCCAGCAATGTTTTCAGAACCGGACGTCTTAGAGGTTCACTAGTCGGACCGGTCGGACCGGATTCAAGAACCGGATGACGCAATAAATAATATAAATATTCATAAAAATATATAGAAAAATATAAAAATTCCAAATACTACATATACAACCATTTAAACAATTTTGAGTCAAGGACGAGGGTTGTAGGTCTGTATGAATTTTAATTCTTTTGAATCTTTAATTTTAATTTTGATTAGGGTTTTGGAGGACCTGTGGCAGCGTATAAGTTAAAAGGAAAGAGCCAAATTGAGTTAAAATTGTAAATAGAAGTAAGTAGGAGGACTATAGGATAAAAAAGATAAAAAAATAGTAAATTTTTTAAAAAAATAAATAAATAAACTACCCGGTTCTACCACCGGTTGGCGGTTCGACCGCTGAACCGGTTGAACCGCCCGGTTAAATCAGCAAACGGTCTCAGAGCATGTAACCGGACCGGTGAAGGTCCCGGTTCCCGGTCGGACCTGTCCGACCGACCGGTCCGACCGGCCGGTCCGGTCCGGTTTTCAAAACATTGCACGTAAGTAAAGAAATTCGTCATTCTTAAAAATAATATTAAGATGCCACTGGCCTTGTGGCCTACTACAATTTAATTCATTTCCGATAGTTTTCGTCTATTGTTTATTTATGGTTTTTTTTTATTAAATTTAATAGATCTTGTTTAACTAATAGATTCAAATACTACTTTTATCTAATGATTTCTAAATTTATTTATTTTTTAATTTTAAAACATTTAAGTTTAGTTAATACAACGTAACATGTGTTATTAGGACAAATACTAGACATTATATACCATCAATATCGTGCTGTCAATTTATTTATAGTTTATCTTATTATACAAATAGAAGGAAAAAGAACAAGTGTCAACACATGAGATTACGAACATTATTTTGAATTTAAAATAAACCATTTTTTTTTCAATCTACATACTCATACAATCATACAAAATTCTTTCAAACTTAACATACAAATTTATAAAAATCATTGTTACCTTTTTAAACTTTAAATAATCGACGTCGGTCTTGTATTATTTAACACATTACCTTTTTAATATTTTTTTACTATTCTTTATATAAATACAACATTTATAGAAATTAATTAATTTTATGATTATATTTTATGATATAAGGTTAAATCACACACTTTTTAATATTCACTAATTACAAAACTTTTTTCTTTGCTTATGAAAATTATATTTATCGTTAATTTATGATATATTATATAATTAGTTTTTTGATAAATACATAAATGAATCTTTTAGATTTTTACACATTGTAAATGAGAGGTTATGTCTCCTTGTAAAGAAACGGTAGTTTGAAATTTTTTTAAAAACGCTAATATTCCTCGTTTATGTAATCTACGATTATATTTTCACTCCAGAAAACTAGAGAATCACCGATGGACACTTCCGTCGGAAATCCGTCGCTAATAGTATGTCAGAAATATGGACGTGGGTAATTTGATTACCATCGAATTAAGGAGGGATTACTAACGACCCTCTTAGTGACAGATTATCGACGGGTTTAAGAATTTCTGATTATCCATATTACCAACTGATTTACCGACGGGTGTTCTTTTAAAAAAAGTTATTTAATTTAGTATTTTTATTTAATTTTAAATTTTTAATAAAGCATTTTTTAAATTTGTTTAAATTTATAACAATTCATTTTTTTAATTTAAAATAAAATTTATAATAATTTATTTATTCAAATTAATTTAAAATTTATAAAAAAAATCAGTTTTTAAATTAATTAAATTTACCGACACGTATAAATAATTCAAAATTAACCGTAAATCAAAAATATATAATTATAAATTTAAATACAATATATGTTTAAAATACAAATAAAATATAAAACTAGCTAAACGGGAGAGTTTTACGACTGGTCTTGGGGTGTGGTAGGCCCTCCGGGTCGTCTATTGGCTTGAGCGTTAACTCACCAATTATCTCACTGACTCCTCGAGTGACGCAATCCCGTTCAAACCAACTTCCCGCTCCTTGCGAACTTTCTCCAATAGTCTTTGCAACTTGACTCTCTACACACATTACCCCGACTAGTGCTCTACGAGCCTTACAATTTGTTACTAGGTTCGTTACAACGCGTTGTTATGATTGCAAACCAAATAACGGGGAGTACCAACGGATTATCATACACGAAGCCGCAAAATATAAATTATACATATACATTACACGAAACCACAAAATACTTATTTGCACATGTTACAAACAATTACATTTTGTTTTACAGAATTTTCAAAAAAGTTACATTGTATTTCAACAACTTAAAATAAATAACATTATATTCCTTTACCTCTACATGTGCACTCACACACATGCCTATGACTCGTCGTGGGCACTCGGGCAACAGTTTCCCGTCTTCTACTATTTTATGCCCAGAAGCCCGATGACTAGTCGCAGATACCAAATACACACAATAAACCACATTTATAGGTGAACCCACGAGCTCCGAGGACTAGACGTGGGTAACACATACAAATAAAAAAACCTTTATATGTGTGCATGACGGATACGTGTCTGGCATAATATGTATCCGTGACGGAGTATTTAAATTATTAGACAACCAATTCCAACAAACTCGCTAACAACGATATGCCATTTGTAACTCTTCTTAAATACAATGTCCAAACAAGGATATGCCATTTTTAAAATATACAGAGATGAACATTTTTAGGCTTGAAAGACTCTATGGCTACCGTGTTGGTTATTTATAGAATATTTTAACACTTATTTTTGGTTGCCTTTTTTTAGACAACAAGTTGCTATAATTTTAGAAGGTTCTGTCGACGGAATTCCGACGAATTATCTGTTGGTAAAGTGGCCTACCAACAAACGCTTGGAAAGCCTAGAATGAATCTTATCAAAAATTCAATCCGAAAATACTTCGACGAAGTAGCAACGGAATGTCCGTAAACAACATCCTAAACGAACGAGCATGAATATTTCTAAAAAAGGTCATCGCAGGGAAATATTGGTCTCCCTGTTACTTCTGTTGTTAATCACCGACGGATTGGATATCCGTCGATAATCATCGATGGAAAGTCGACGGTGTATAATAAAATCCAAAAAACTAACTAAAAATCTGGAATTATACGGATTCCGTCAATGATCCTTCAAAGTATTTCTAACGGATAGTCTAGTTTTCTAGTAGTGTTTGATACGTTATAATAATTAAACTAAACTAGTTATGCAAAACGTTTTGTAAAGGTTTTTTTGTAATAAATTATTTTATATTTAGTTAGTTTTTTAACTCTCCCTATGTTATATGAGTAACAAAGTAGTTAACTATAAGAGATTAATTCAATAAAATGATGTCGTATTGAGAATATTTGGTTGTTTAGATTATTAAATACATCTTATTACAACGTCTAATCCAATCTGTGGGACCGTGAGGCATGAAATTAACGTACATAAAACGGAGTTACGCGTTATCTAACAACTTACGTACGTCGTTATGCTTTCTTTTCTTTTTTTTTTAGTTTCATGCCTTTTTAAATGGTTTTGCTTTCGTTTTCTATTTTTTTTAAGCTTAACTTTTTTTAACAGTTTTGTTACGGTTTAGTTTTTTTTGTTATAACGTTTTTGGAATCTTACAAACTATTTCGTTATAACGCGTGAGTTTGCATAAAAATTTTGCTTTTTTTATATAAATGTCCGAATACGTTTATTTATTTCGTACACGATAACTTTTTTAACCATTTCATTTTTCTATATAATATCGTTACTATTATCAACGCTCAATTAAATATTTAAGTTTCTTTTATGTATTACATGTTTTAACGTGCCGCAACGCACGTGGCTCTTCAAAGACTTTTATTTATTTAACGGGTTAACTTTTATTTTATAAAGTTTTAAGTCATTTAGCGTCCGTTGTTTAACGTTAAGCTGCACGCAGAGGCCGAAACGCGCCAAGGTAAATTAGTAGTTAACGTACATTATATATACTGCAATTACATTTCCACCGTAACCCGTGAATGGGAGTTGCCATGCATCACTATCTTTTTTAGCCGAATTTTGTTTTTCTTTTAAACATTTTTAATGATAGTGTTTTCTTAAATTCAGAATACACTCTCGTAAACACTATCGTGACGTGCGTATTTTATTTACGTTTCTATATAAATTTTGTTCCAAACAATCGTGTTAAATATAATATAATTTTTTTTAATTTTCTCTTAATTATGAATTTGGTCGACTACAATATATTTTTATTGTTATAATCAATTATTATTTATTAACGCTCATTCTCATGATTTAGGTGCTCTTATGAGGGTTTTATTAGGTTAGTTAAATCTAATGCTTTTGTAAATAATTTTTTTTTATTTGGTAATATTTTAAGTTAAGTCACGCTTTTATGAACTCAAGGTTTCCCATCTAAAAGTCAATAGCCTATATCAAATGAGCTAATCCCACGTTAAGGCTATCCGTAGTGGTTTTACGCCACTTCACGTCAGCGCCACATCAGCACAGGGGTTTTCACTACCCAGAATCACTAAGATGCGTAATGGTTTCACGCACCGCATTTAATTTTTAATCATTTAACTAAAATACAAATAAATTTATTTAAAATATAAAGATAACAAAATACAAATTTATTTAATTAAAAAACAAACATATTAAAATACAAAAAATCAATTGCCACTCGTACGATTAGTCCAAATATGCTCCGTCAAATCACCGCGTAGGCTTAGATGTGTATCTCTGTCGCGTAATGCGCTACGAATTGCGTGTTTCTCTTCTGAGCTTAGTTGTGCAGGCGTCATCTGCGGGTTATCATCATAGTTTTGGAAAATTGTTTGGCTCTTGTCTTCCAATATCATGTTATGTAATATTATGTAAGTGTACATAACATTCCTTATTTTTTTTCTTTGGTTCAAATACGGCACGGATTTTTAATTATAGCCCATTTTTTCTTTAAAACTCCAAACGCACGTTCGATATCTTTCTGTGCCGATTCTTGTGCTTTTTTGAAAAGTTCTTTTTTTCTCACCAATTGGGCTAGTATATGCTTTTACAAACGTGGCGTACTCTGGATATATACCATCGACAAAATAATACACGTGCTCGTATTCGACATCATTAACAATGAATGAAGAACCAGGTGCGACTCCGTCTATGATGTCATCAAATTCGAAATTTTACTTCATCATATATTGGATTGTCACTAAAGTAATCACGTATTAGAAGTTCATTAGCTGCTTCCCGATCTCGCATTACTTGAACTCGTCGTGTTTCCCTCTATGAACTCTCGGCTTCTTCGAGTAAGTCGTACGCGTAACAAATCGCTTCAGCAATCACTTCATCTTTTTCCGTTGAACCCGACGACGTAGAAGACAATTCCATTTTAAATAGTGGAGTGTTATTGGTTGAGAAAATATGAGAATTAGTGAGGTTATTGGTTGAAAATGTGAGAATGGATGAGGTTATTGGTTGAAATGTGATATATATATATATATATATATATATATTAAAATTAAAATAATTATTTTTTTGTATTAATGGCTAATAACGGCTAGTTTGACTGGGGTCCCACCTAATTCAAAAGCGCCCGTAAGTTGCTCCACGCCCCCCCTTTTCACACCTTTTTCATGCATAGAGGGCGGTGTTCTTAGGCGTGAAAAACTTATGTGGCCTTACGTCCCAAGTCTCACGCCAGCACTACGGATTGCCTAACTTTAGCTGGAATTAACCAGTTTGATTGAAATTGATTTTGCTCTGGTCTTGAAGTTGTCTTTCCAATTCCTTCAACCAATTAATTTATTCAATCATGTTTGGAAATAAAATATTTATGAGTAAGGGTAGACGTAACCCTCTCTAGTGCTTCTCATAGCCCCCTTGAAAACATCACAAGACTAAACCATTTTTTTTTATTTTTTCATTTGTTTTATCTTTTAATGGTTACTAGTTTTGTCTTTATTATTATTATTATTATTATTATATAAAGATGTTTTTATAAAATCATTAACCATTTTTTTGATTAAAAAATGATACAAAAAAGTTAAAAAACAATTAAAAAAAAGAAACTTAAAAAAATGGAAAAACATTTTTTTAATTAAAAACATTAAAAATTATATATAAAAAGATAAAATAACACTTTCTCAAAAAATAAAAACAAACGTTTTTCAAAAAATTAAAAAATACTTTCTCTAAAAATAATTAAAAACCTTTAAAAAAAATTAAATACCGTTCTTTAAAATATAGAAAAAAACGTTTCTATAAAATAATAATAAACAATAAAAAGACAAAAAAAAATTGTTTGAATGATATTTTTTTTTATAACAAAAACTCCAACTAGCAAGAAGTTAGAGAGGCCAAATTACAGAACAACAAATAAATAAGAACAGGGAAACAACTAAAATTGAAAAGAACACTAACTTCCCCAATCAATTGAACCAATGGAAGACCTGCTTTTCATCCACATAAAATTTGAACTCTTAAGATCTTCAATAAGCCAGCTGAGTGAAAACCTTTGCTCCCCAAAAAACGACTCCGTTTCTCAATTTCCAAATACTCCAAAAGGCTGAGAGAATTATAACATGGACGGCTTTATTTATGGTATTGGCAGCCCCAACTGATTTGAAGTAAGATAGGCCCAATAAGTCCTTAACAGAAAAAGCAAAAATAGGAGGAATGTTGCACCATGAGCTAACATAGGCCCACAACATCGATGCGAAGTAACATGCTTTGAAGAGGTGCTTCGAGTCCTCTGGAGCCTGACCACATAAAGGGCAGAGAATTGAGTTTAAATCAACATTCCTTTTTGCCAAGGCAAGACAAGTCGGGATCCTGTCAAGTTCCGAACGCCACGCAAAGATATTAACTTTTAGGGGAACCCAATTAGGCTAATCCTCAAGTATTTAACCGAGAACCCACCTTAAACGTCCGGTTACCAGACCCAAGAAATAGGGTGCACGTTTAGCCAATTCAATATTATTTACATATGCTTCTCACGTCTCTAATCTCATGATTTACTTTTATTTTTATATTGTATTATTATAATTTAAAATGAAACAGAAAACTACTTTCACCTTTTAGTGTTGATTTGCATAATAGTTTAAAACAAAATATGAAGTTTTGAATAAATAAAATATGAAAAATAAAGTAGTAAATGAATCAATGACATTTTAAAAAGAAAAAAACATTAGAAAGAAATTGAAATCTGGTCAAATCATCAAGTCTTTTTCGTCGGTTCAACTTGTCTGACCAGTAACCTAACAGAGAAATGGAGGCGGTTCAAACGGACTCAATCGCACCGGTGATGTCGCCCGTTCTCATCGTGACGAGGTGGTTCAATTCGGTTATGTAAAGAGTTTCAAATACCTACTCATTTAAAAACATCCTTCAAGTAGGCAAGACCAAATATTTGTTTAACTTGTTTCTAAATATTCTAGGTAATAACCTTAATTTCGATTTTCAAATATTAATTTTCTTCCAACCATAATAATAGGGGACTACTAACCACACATGGAGAATGCTAATCGGACTTAGCCATATACGCATCGTATAGGGCAATACGATGCGTATAGCCCTTCACAATTTCTCATGCCCGACATTCTCTTACAACCTGGTCAATTAAACATCGTATACGCATCGTATAGGGCAATACGCTGCAGTTTAGGGTACAATGTACCTTCTGCCACTAGTCACATCACCTCGTACCCTATACGCATCGTATTGGGCTATACGATGCGTATAGGGCCCAAATTTTGTGTATTTAACCATGCATAATTCTCATTCGAACCGAACATATGCTTTCAAATTCAAAAATTGTAAACATGTCTTGGTGGTGGGATGGTAACTACGGTTTTCAGGTATATTCTAACGAGTCGGTGGAAAACAATCCGCAAAGTTTTGGCGTTCAAGAGGTGAATCAGGAGGAGGTCTCGTCCAACGTTTATTCTCATCAACGGGTAAGGCTTCCAGATTTGAACGAGCCACTAAGCAATCCCGAGTTCGTATACGGTGAATCGTCTTACCTTACACAACCCACGAACGAATACGTATACGATGAAGTCTCTTACCCGACACAACAAACCGATGACTCCTAAGACGAAGAACAAAATAATCAAAATATGTCTTATAAAACTTCGACGTTCATCTATTCAGAGACTGGGCTGCAGCCTCTACCCGGGGAGGCGCCGGATATTGAGGATCCGGATCGTATTTCTTTTTCTATTTTTGGGGTCGTTTACCGTTAGACCCTCCGTCAGTGGGCCGTCACGACGGGCTTGTACTACGAGCCTGAGACGGTCTCGCCGCTATTCACCGAGGCGGTGACGGAGGTTGACAAGGAGGAACTCCTTGTTTTTTGGGGCTTGATTTCATATAGTCCTTGGTTGGGTACCAAGGGGAGGGTCTCGGGTATTAGAGACCCTTTGTATAGATATCTGCACCGGCTTATTTCGACGTCGATCGCACCGCGTCTGAAAAGCCGTGAGTGGTGCACTGATAGAGATCTTTTCTTCCTTTTCTGCCTGCTTACTGGGAGGCGGTGCGACCTGTCCACGAGCATGGCGCTTTTTTTTGCTTCAGCCTATATGCGACAGAGGCGCGGACTTTTATATGGCGGTGCATTCATCACGCATATCATGCGGTCGGTCATACCATTTGGCCACCATGAGCCTCAGATGTTACCGGCCATTCCCCATGTCCGATTAGATCGTCGCACGGCGAGCGGCATGCGCATCACGCACCGATTCCCGCAGGGCCTTCGGTTCGTAGGGGCCGTCCAGGACCAGGTTTGGGTCCCGGTGCCGTTGTCGCAGATGCCTGGACAGGGGGACCGCCTATGCCTCAGCCGCTGCAGGGTATGGCGATTGAGGACGAGCCGCCACACGTCGAGTAGGTCCACGAGCATCCGTCACAGCATCCCCGACACGTACGTCGGTCTGTTAGGCTGGATAGGGCTACCCAGGCATTGCTTGATGGCCTTGTTGCCGACTCACGGCGACAGGGTCCTCAACTAGATCGCATGGAGGACCTGATGACGTGGGCGGTTGGACAGCTCGTGAATCAGTCACGAGCCGCCGGCATCGAGCCACCCCCACTACCACCGCCACGTCATTATCCGGACGACCCCGTTCAGGGTGAGGCGGGGCAGGTCAGGGTGACGCCGGAGCCGATTAAGTTTAGTTCTTTTATTTGTATTTTGTTTATTTCGTTGTTATGTATGTAAAACATTTTGATGTATATATTTAATTTTATGATGTAATGTATATAATGTTTAGTTTACTTGTTTGGTTGTAATGTTTAATATTTTGTTTGGTTTGTAATGTTTAATATTTTGTTTGGTTTGTAATGTTTAATATTTTGTTTGATTATACTGTAAAAATATAATAAATGTTTAAAAAATATAAAATATATAAAATTTATAAATAGATAACAAACTTATATCAACAAAATTATATAAATTAAAATATAAAATAATATATTATTATAAAAAAATATAATTAAATAAATAATCCTATACGTGGCGTATAGGTCTATACGTCACGTATAGGATTATTTAACACCAAATCTTCCAACTTTTGAAGAAAAATATTGAGCCCTGCCTCATACGAGGCGTATAGGGCAATACGAATCGTTTGAGACACAGAGAATGACACGTGTCATTCTGGTGTCAGAGACTAAACCCTATACGCCCTCGTATTGACCTATACGAGGGCGTATCGCGCGACGACGGGTTCAATTAGCAATATTCCGTGTGTGGTTAGAATCAGCCTAATAATATTATGATTTTTGTATCTAATCATCAGAAAAAGACAGATGGCATGGGCCCAATGATGGAAAGCAATATGCCGTGGTACTCACAATAACCATTTTGAGAAGCAATTTTTTATTGTGTTGAAATCTGAAAGGGTGTTATTATTTTACACTTTTGTATCCTAGGGTCGTTGGACTATTTTTAAATCATTTCACATGTTTATCTGTAGCAATTTTTTAAATATTTAATTGTAAATATGATTATTACCTATAATATAGTTGACAAAATTATTTTTACAAACAAACAAATATACTCAGCAAAATCCCAACAAAAAAATAGGATATGGGGATAGTGAGATGAGGGCAAACCTTACCTCTATCCCATAGGGTAGAGAGGCTGCATCCAGAGAGACCACGGCTCGAAAAACATACTAAACATGCATACAATAAACAACAAATAACAAATATCCAGTATCAAAAGTATATATGAGAACAACATATATAAGTTCGTAACATAAGCAGGCAAAAGAAGCATCAGGCATACTAGTCCCTAGATCTAAAATGTGAAGGATACAGAAAACCTACAAGAACTACACGTCATAACCATATAATCAAGTAGTCAAAACTATCGTCAAAAGCCAAAACTAAACGAAAGCATGTAAATCAATACTTTGCTAATCTATAAGATAATAAAGTGAATCCATATAGGAAAAAAGATGTTATGAGGGATTTAAACGTTTATTAGACCAACCGTATTGTAGTCGCGCCCTTCGCCACCTCACCATTTTCGGGACCGAACGAGGGTGTGAAGGAATGACGCCAAAGAACCTTTCGCCAAGCCCTTAACGAGCGTAAAGGAATGCATCGAGAGATGAGAGAGAGAGAGTGAAAAATTCTTTTTTTTGTTTTATTTTCTACCAATCACGTTCTGTCAAATCACCCACCTTTTTTAGTTAAACCACTACACTTTTATGAAGTTAAACCCTATTGTCTGCCGTCTGCGTAGCAGCGATTTAGTCTTACTACGCTACTCACTAAAGGTTGACACGTACATTTATCACCATCTAGTTAGATAATTGAAATGTTGGACAGATTATTGAAAAATCATTTAATATTTATTATTATGGTAACTTATTTTAATACGTAATCATAAAATTTTCTACTTATACGTACAAATTAGAATGATATAAAACTTGTAATCTTTCTCTTGAACGTTGAAAGTTGTAGTTATCAATTCATCATGCCTTATCAATCTTTTGAATTATTTTATTTCTTGAAAATGATACGTAAACTTATCCTTCATCCATGCTGATCACCTATCTATAAAAAAGGTTTTCCTTTGTTTAATTTTCGTTCTTTTTTCATTTTAAAAGTAATATTTTATTTTTTCAAAATAAGTTTTTCTCTGATTTTTGTAAATTTGTTTATTTAATTTTTTAACTGTGTATTACAAAAAAAATATAATTCATATCTTCAGTTATAAATAAAAAGAAATTTAGCAACGAGACATGTCTTGGTTGGACTTATTATTATTATTATTATTATTATTATTATTATTATTATTATGTTGTTATTAATTAGTGTTGGTAAGTTGTTTTTAAATATAAAACTTGGATATCTCTTCTTCAACCATGTTTCTTAAGAAAAGGTTTGTTAAAGTTGTTTGTTTTTTTGAATATATTTAACTAGGTTATAGACTCGTGTATTACACGGGGTTGTATAATAGAAATTATATATTTCTACAATGTGTAAAAAAAACATAGAAGTATTTTTATTACGTACAACGAAAACAAAAATAGGAAGTTGCTGCCCTTGCTGCATCACCTGAGAACCTATCAGTTTGGGGGAAATTCACACAATTTAGTATAAAAATAAACATTGGAATTTGAAAATAAACTTATTCCTACAAAAATCATATTTGTAAAACTTGTCGCATAACAATGAATGATACTGCATTATGAAATACCTGGATCTGAAGGGTTTACGCTATTAGCAGCAGAGCTTGACAGCATTAAAATATGTGATGATTTTTAACCAGTTTAACCCATTCGACCTATTTCTTTTTTAGCTATTGTTTAAATTTTACCCGTTTGATATGTGAAAAACATAAACATAACCCAAATTAATAAATTATAAGTAACTGGGTTGAAATTGCCACATTTGGGATATAAATAAGTGATTTGTACATTAACCATACTAACTAAGAAAAGACTGAAAACGAATTAAAAGACAATTAAAAAATTAGGCAATACTCTTTATAAGTTAACAAATATTGCTTACCACTCGATACGCCTCAGGAGCAGGCATATAAGGGCAAGTAACAGGTTCCCCGATAACAAAAGGATGCTTAGAAGCCTGCACCATGATATACCATACCATCAACATTAACAAAATAACGTAAAATGGCATTCAATAACCTGCAAAGGTGACCACCTCTTAGCTGGATCAAATTCTACAAGTCCCTTCAAGAAATCAATCAGTGATAGTCGCAATCGACTTTCGGTAGTATTTTTTTCATAACATCACCATCATATATTTATAAAAGATTTGGGGAGAAAAAAATCTACTTATTTAAGGATATAAAGCTAACCTCTAGCCAAATCTTCTTCTTCCAGGTCTTTTTTTGTTAGGATACTTTTTCACACTTCCTTCAAGATTCATGTGATTGAAGTACTCCTTTTCAATTGAAGGTTTGTTCATCTCTATTTGAATAAAAAATTAAAAAATAATAAAATAAAACGCAGCAAAGTGCCCATATAAATATAAAGTCAACAATGTTAGGAGAACAAATAATAATTAATAATACTATAACAGCAGATTTTGAATTAAAGATGCTAATAACAATATAGCAGCAGGTTTTGAATGAAAGGATACTGATATCCTAGAACACCTTCAGGTGATCTGTAGTATCAACTCTGCAGAACAAAATTATAAGAATTCAAAGCAATTTTAATGTTTACACAGAAATATTAAGCAATTTTAACCTGCTTTGAGAATAGCTGCACTATGCTTAATGATAATCCCCGGAAATCATTTAACTTTCTAAGTTCATACCTGATGTAACATCATAAATAAAACCAAAAACAAAAATCAAACCCAAATAAATATCACAAATAAACAAAAAATAAAAAAAGCAGACCCAAATGTGATGCTTTATATAACGAACTGAAACTTACAAATTTGCATCGTACAAAGTACTCAAAAACTCAGACAACGTGATGCTTATCGTCAGGATCAAACTTATTGTTTAGCTGAAAATTACCCGAAAATTAGGTGACACCCAAATGTGATTAATGAAAACGATATATTTCATAAAACGTACTTTCAGCCACATTAATTGCCTACCACAATATTTGCTCAAGTATAACTCTTTAAAAATGTCCTGCAAAATTATACAAGTTCCAGCTTATTATATTTCATAAATATATAATCAAACGGGCTAAAAGTCACATGAAGATTATTTTATTGCATATAAAACAAAGATTTTGATTACTACTGTGGTGATATTCCATTTGTAATCATAACTAACATGTTAGCTAATTTATAAGAAATTATAACTAACTCCGCTGAAATGTTAATACCTTTATTTTGGGTGCAAGGTGTGCCATGAAAGCTTCTGCTGCATTACCAGCATTATTCACCAGTTGAACCCTCTAATGCCTGTCCTCTGCCAGCTCAACAATTGTTGGTAGTAACGATTGAGGTAAAAGATCGATCCCAACAACCTGCATCAACAGCTAACATGAGAATGGCTGAATAAAATCATGAAATCCATAATTAAGTTTCCTCAACATAAGATAAAGCTAGCTATCATTTTTAAAATCAATCCTTCTAAACATAATATAACTGCATAAAAATTGTAGGTATGTTACATACAATGGTAAAAAAAGTAAGGTAAGTTGTATACAATGGAAAAAAGGTGACTGTATGTTCCATTTTGGTGCACTTAACCAAATTAAAAGTATATATTAAATCATATGAAGAAGGGCGTATACCTGATTCACTTGATCTAGCTTATTGATAATATTGGGGCGTACATCCGGGAACTCATCCTTCAGAAGTGAAAGAAATAAAGGAAGGAGTTGTTCAATTGTTGCTTCCTATAATTACCACCAAACAAAGGATCAAAACATCGCTTTTTATTTCATAAGAGGTAAAGGAATTTTGTGTTCATACATATTCACTGATCAAAAGATAAGTTGTATAAAATCCTTACTCTTCCTAAAACTGGGTCCATTCTTCCATTATTACATCAGATTATCCTACCCACAACAGTTCACTTGTGATAAATGAGGATCTTATGACCATTATCAATCTACAATCTTCAATGCCGATATCAAAAGAAATTGTTTATAGTTTAAACCATAAAGTTCTGTCAGTTTTAGCAGCAAAATGAAAACAGCACCGATTCACCCCTAAAAGTAATACTTTATCACAACCAAGGGAGCCAACTGGAAACCAAATGTAAAATTAAAACCCATCAACCTCTAAAATCCCTTGTTTGATGTTTTTTAGACGGGAAAGTATCAAATTAGTCAATGAGATAGCGTTGGACTATGTTAGTCAGTCAAAATCATTGATTTTACATCATATCCACTCCATTATTCGAAAAATGAAATTTAAGAGATCCACATATCAAAGCACGGCATATACAATTAATCAAATTAAGCAAAATACTGTGATGTAAAAGACCGAAATTAACGTGGGATGAGAGGATTAGGCTTGATTTGCTAGATTTACACCTCTCAGAGGACATGATCAATGATAGGATTTCATGGAGACGTCGTATTAGGGTTTTAGGATGAGTGACCCGTTGTGTGGGAGAGTAGAGTTGTTTAGCAAAGATTTTGCGTATGTCTTGTTTCTTGTAAGTGTGTTGTGTTTCTTGTAGGTGTGTTGTGTTTCTTGTGACTAATATACTCTAGTCATACACTGCTAATTGTTAGATTACTGTTAGATTTATTTTACTTTATTACTCATTAATTTTATTTATATTTTTATCTTTTTCTTTCCCATGGAGCCGGGGTCTAAACGGGAGCAGCCTCTCTATCCCTTGGGATAGGGGTAAGGTTTGCCCTCATCACACCCTCCCCAGACCCTACTAATAGCGTTAGCTATGTGTGAGATTATACTGGGTACGTTTGGTTTGGTTTGGTTACTGTGATGTAAAAGACGGAAAAAATTAAACAGACAAAAAATTTAGGGTTAAGAATGTCTTTAATCGGTTCAGAATGTCTTTAATCGTTAAAATCATCAATCAAAACCAAACGGAATCGATATAATTTAGGGTTTTAAAAAGAAGGAAAAAATTAAACAGACAAAAAAAACATACCTAATGAGATGGATTTCATAAACCGATTAGTTTGATGATTATGTGGATATCAAAGATAGTCGGGGAACGCACCGAAAAGAGAAATCAGATGATGTAGAAGAAACATTAAAAACAGAAATAAATTAGTATGCGAAGAAGGATTATGCGTTCACAAAATGAAGGAAGAATAACAAACGACTCGGAGACGATGATGTTGAACTCTGAATCTGAAGTTGATGATCCACACTTCAACAGGAAGCGGCAACGGTAGGAGTGGTTGATCTAGGGTTTGCAGATGAACACCAAAAAGGGGGGGTTATAACCCGGATCCACAACAGGGTGGGTCGATAAGATCCGCGTGTAATTTACCTCTGCTTTTAGTAGAGGCGGGAAACCCAAAGGAAAGATAGGCTAATTGATGGACACGTGTCCACGATTATTTTTATTTATTAGACAGATGGTTGTGGGGCTTTATTGAGAGTGGATTCATCCTCTAATATCACGTCATGTGGCGCTGACTGGATGCTGACTAAGCAGTGGATAAAGCCCCTGCTGAAGCACTTGAGGGTGTTGTGGTGCAGGTGAGCGGGGGCTTTATCGAATTAATTTTTTGTTCCTTCCAACGGCTCCTTCTCCCGCTACCACACCCACGCCCACCCCCTAGCGCCCCATAGCGCCCCCAGCCACTTGACACCCTTGCGGTGTTCGCCACCAAGGTGGCTCGCGCCCACCCCCTTGCGCCCCCAACAACGGGCCACAACGATGGTAGATTCCTGATTGTACATCAACTTAAACTCATACGTCAATATTTATGTCTTTAAAAATAAAATAATTTATTCATACCAACTGGAGTATGCACGACGCTTTAATATTTTATATTCGTGAGACCAATTTTATGAAATCTAATAAAATTATATATATATATATATAGAGAGAGAGAGAGAGAGAGTTTCAAGCAAATTAAAAGGAAAATTATACATGAAATAATCTAAGCCGTTGATTTCATTAAGAATGACTGAGAGGGAGAAAAAGAAATCTTAAAAACGTTGATGTTGTCTCTCTCTTAAATCCAGTTTCATAATTTCTTACACTCAACAACTTATATATACTTTGTTATTTTATATAAAATTATACTATAAAATCAAGAATATAAATACGTTTCTTTTAGATTTTTCACTACAAAAATAAAAAAAACCCACAGGATACGAGTTTTTATAGACAAATTTAATTTTAGCAATTTAAAAAGGAAGAAATTGAAATGAAAAGAAACCAAAGAAATGGGCCTAGGGGGTTTTGGGCTGCAGTGGAGCAGACCAATAACCTATTAGCAGGCGGATCCGTGTGGGACTGTGGTACATGGAGCCATCAGCCATGAACTCATGGAGGCGGAGTTTTGAAAGCATTTACTTCCTACCACGAAGATGATTAGATGAATCTTTGTTTAGGCTCGTGGCGGATCTATAACAAAATTTCAGAGGTAACGAAAAAAAAAAATTGACCGTACTTTATGTAAATGAAACAAAAAAATTTTACCGTAATTTCATGTAAACAATTTTTTTTTACAGTAACATGCGACTGGCGAGGCGGAGGACTTGGGTTTTTTATAAAGTATTAGTTTTTTTTATAAAATTTTAGACTTTTTATGAAGTGATTTTTTTATAAAGTATTAGGTTTTTTATAAAATTTTGGACTTTTTATGAAGTGTTGAGCTTTTAAAAAAATTTGAGGAGTAACGTAATTTTTTCTCAGAGGTAACGTAAGGGGCAATCAGATACATAAAACCGTAAAAAAAAAATTCACTGCGCGTAAAAGTTGAGGGGTAACCCCATAAGGTAGGTCCGCCCCTGGTTTAGGCCATCCGGTATACAATCGTGGAGAGGGATGTGGCACTCAGTGGCAGAGCTTGAGAAAAAAAAACATGAGGGCCGAGATTTTTTTTCCTATCAGGGGGCGGGAACTATAAAATTTGCGGCCGAATACTATAAATTAACACTACTGAACATTTTTTTTCCTATCATGGGGGGTGAAACTATAAAATTAGCGGCTGAATACGTATAAATTAAAAAAACACACACATTCTATCAACATAATTCTATCAACATAATCCCAAAAAATGGACCCAGACCAACCAAACAACGCCAACCCGTTTTGGTTGTCTTCTCCACCTCCCGCTCAATAACACCAAATGTAACAACAACAAGCGGGTTCGACGCAACAGTTCGGCATTTGAAACTACCAAATGCAACAACAAAAACCTCCTTCAATCCAACAATGCTATCAGCCACATTTTGACTCGCCACCCAAGACCCAATATATACCCGAGACCCAAACCATACCGGAGACCCAAACCACACGCAAAAAGGGGAAAAAGACAAGATCATATGGTTTCAACCTACCCTTAACGCGAGCTTGGGTCGATATAATCGAAGACCCAATAATCGGAAACACCCAAACGCATGGGAAGTTGTGGGGTCGGGTTGTGGATCGGTTCCATGAATTAATGGGTCAAGGGGAATACCGGTCACTTGGCACAATCACTTCAAAGTGGCGGGGAGATACGTCAAAGAGTGGCCAAATTTTGTGGTATACATACTAATAAAATGAACAACCGCAAAAATGGTGAAAGTGATGTCGATATCTTGAACGATTCACTTGAAAAATACCGAGAGTTGGAAAATCAACCTTTCAAACTTCTAGGCCTTTAGGAGATTCTTAAGCGTTGTTCGAAGTGGACAAAGGTGCCCGAGATGCTTCAATAAAGTAGTGGATCGAAGAGAAAGTCGCCTGATAGGGAAAGGACACCAACTAGTGGATCAGATGGACGGTGTTTCGTTGATCTCAACGAAGTTTCCGACAACTTACCAGAGGAACCAAAACGCCCAATCGAGAAGAGCAAGACAAAGGGGAAAGGAAATGCGAAAGCTACGGCATCCTTGCCTACTGATGAAAAGTTGGATAAAGTTTGCAAGGTTGGAGAACTTTATCATTAAATACGACGAGAATGAAAACAAAAAAATCAAACTTTGGGAGGAAGCGAACGAACGGGAGGATTTAAAGGTGTTGACGTTGAAAAACGACCAACTTTTTGGTGAGAAGCTTGAAGATGTCTTAGCGCTACAAGCGAATATTCGGGCACGTCTTAAGAGAAAATGATTTTTAAAATTTTATGTAAAGTTTTTATTTATTTTTATGTTACGTTATTTTATTTTTATGTTATGTTTTTTAATTTTTATTTCTCAACGAAATTGATATTTTTAATTTTACATTTAATTTTATAAAAAAATCATAATAAAATAACTATTAATTTGTAATTAAAAAATAAATATGACGTGGCAATATGAAAATGTGGAATCACGCCCTCAAATGTGAAGAAATATAGAAAAGCTGTGTAAATTGATGTGGCGTTGATGTGAAAGTGTGGACCGTGGAGGGGAGTATAATGTTTAGAATTTATTTGTTTACCTTAATCCTATCTAATAAAAATGATCACAATATTTAATAAAGTAAACTAGAAGGTTTGAGTCTGCGCGTTGCGACGGGAAGTCCTCAATGATACCAATACCTAAATGCGTGTTTGAGAAAACTAAGGCATAAAATATCAAAACGTGTGCTTGAGAAACATAAGGAATACCAAAAGTAAAAAATAAAGTAAACCCGAATAAGGAAAAGAAAAGGTGTTCTCGCATACGAAAAATTGGGAGGAAAAAAACAAATGAAAAATCCATTCAAAAATAACCAAAAAAAAGGTAAAAAAAACCCCACAAGGTTTGAACCTGAGTGAGTGGGTGGAGGGTGAGAAAGTATGAAGCACGCGTCTGCCACCAGACCAAGGCCCTGTCAATGCTATTTTCCCAACAAATAATATTAAATGCAAACAAAATATTGAGTAAAGTGAAAGAAAAGTAGGGGACTCGGAACCGGGTTAAGGAGAAAGAAGGCGAGCACTTACGTCACCTTCACTCAACCATGCTATCCACCAACGCAATTGTATTTTAACGGCGCCAAATATGTATTAAAATAAAGAAATATTTGATTTTTCCATAAAAAAATAGGAAATTCGATGACACTGTAGCCACCGACGTTACATTTTAATTAAGTTGCTAATTACACAACTGATCCTTTCAATTTAAATGAAAGTTATGAATTTGATGCATCTGAAAGTATGCGTGAATATATTCTATCGGAGGGAAAATCCTCAACATACACATGAAATAACCTTAGGAAAGCCTATATCAAGCTTTTTGACGAAATCAAATAAAATAATATTATAAAATAACTAAAAAGTTATTATTTTTTTCTATTTCGTTAAATTTAAACCATCATTGTTTTATATCTAGTGTTGAGTGTTGCTTTACACTTTCAACTTGCAATAAATTTTTTTTCCAGTCGAGTGTTGCAAAATTCTTACATTGTACAAAAAAAATCAAAATGTTATGAAACTAAAAAAACAAGACAACAATAAAAGATATGATGCATTTATTTCTTTGAATCAGAGAGTCTACTCTTTTATTGCCCCTTTGAACATCTATATAAATGAATGAAAAGGTGAAAACAATAAAAATATCTTCTGACAAAATAGATTGAGTGTGGCAATGTGTTTGCCTATTCAATAATTCACAACACTCCCCCTCAGACATATTGTCACACTTTCTCTCGATCAACAATCCATACACTTCCTATCTTATGACACTTTTTGAACTTCAGGGTTCAACTTTGAAATACTGCTTCATTAAAAACCTTGCTAAAGAAAACCCAGTGGGAAAAAACTTTAGCTAAGGAAAAAAGAGTGCAGTGTATAGCTCCCCCTCAAGTTGTCATCTGCAAAGTATTACATTATCCGTACATGTCTCATTCCAATGTCATGAACGTGTTTTCTGAAAACCGCCGTAGGTAGTGCTTTTGTGAAAAGATCAGCTGAATTGTTGCTAGATTGGATATATCTCATTTCAACCTGTTTGTCTTTAATAAGTTCCTGAGTGTATGAAAAGAATCTTGACGGTATATGTTTTGTTCTGTCACTTTTGACATACCCTTCTTTTATCTGTGAGACACAAGCTGCATTGTCTTCGTAGATTGGGGTTTGATTTCTATCTTCCTCTAGCCCACAAGAGGTCAATATGTGTTGTGTCATAGATCTTAGCCATACACATTCTCTAGAAGCTTCATGTAGTGCAATGACTTCAGCATGATTTGAGGATGTTGCAACAATTGTTTGCTTCTGAGAACGCCATGAAATTGCAGTTCCTCCATTCTTAAATACGTATCCAGTTTGAGATCTTGCCTTGTGAGGATCAGATAAATAACCTGTATCTGCATAACCAACCAAACCTTCTTTCGAATTGTTAGGATAAAATAAACCTAAATCAGTTGTTCCTCGAAGGTATCGAAAAATATGTTTAATCCCATTCCAGTGTCTTTTGGTAGGGGATGAACTGAACCTTGCTAGTAAATTGACTGCAAACGAAATGTCAGGTCTCGTACAGTTAGTAAGATACATAAGAGCTCCAATTGCACTGAGGTATGGTACCTCTGGACCAAGAACATCTTCGTTATCTTCGCAAGGACGAAATGGATCATTTTCTACATTAAGTGATCTAACAACCATTGGGGTGCTTAAGGGATTTGCCTTGTCCATATTGAAACGTTTTAAGACCTTTTCGGTATAATTTGACTGATGTTGAAGTATTCCATTATTCATATGCTCAATCTGTAAACCAAGACAATATTTGGTTTTTCCAAGGTCTTTCATTTCAAATTCTTTCCTTAAAAGAATAATTACTTCATGAATTTCTTTATGCGTCCCAATTATATTTAGATCATCAACATATACAGCTATGATCACATATCCTGATGCCGTCTTCTTAATAAATACACATGGGCAAATTTGATTATTTGTATAACCTTTACTTATCAAATAATCACTCAAACGGTTATACCACATCCTCCCGGATTGTTTCAATCCATACAAAGATCTTTGTAATTTGATTGAATACATTTCTTTAGGTTTTGAACTTAATGCTTCAGGAAATTTAAATCCTTCTGGAACTTTCATATAGATGTCATTATCAAGTGACCCATACAAGTAAGCTGTAATGACATCCATAAGATGCATTTCTAAATTTTTAGAAACTGCTAAGCTGATTAAATACCTGAAAGTAATTGCATCCATAACAGGAGAATATGTTTCCTCATAGTCAATTCCTGGTCTTTGAGAAAAACCTTGAGCTACAAGTCTAGCTTTATATCTTGTAACTTCATTTTTCTCATTTCGTTTTCTCACAAAAACCCATTTATACCCTATAGGCTTTATTGTCTCAGGTGTATGGACTATAGGTCCAAAAACTTCTCTTTTCGTGAGAGAATTTAATTCTGCCTCAATTGCATCGTTCCATTTTTGCCAATCATTTCTATTTTTACATTCTTCAACAGATCTTGGTTCTTGATCCTCATTGTTTTCCATTACTTCTAGCGCTACATTATATGAAAAGTTATCATCGATGTCAATTTTGTTTCGGTTCCATACCCTTTTAGACATGATATAATTTATCGAGATCTCTTCGTTGTCAGGTACCTGTGGTTCATCTGGAACCTTCATGTCTAATGTTTCTTCAAGAGACTCCTTCTCTAGAGTTACTGTTACCTCGATTTGACCATCTATATTATTTGCTCCATTTTTCCTTCGAGGGTTTTTATCCTTGGAACCAATTGGTCTTCCACGCTTCAGACGTGCATTAGATTCATTACCAATATGTGGTTGTCCTGTCGGGACATCTATTTTAATCGGAGCATTAACAGCCGGTATATGTGACTTAGTCACTCTTTTTGGGTCAGTGAATACGTCTAGTAATTGATTTGCTAATCTTTGTAAATTAATTATCCTTTGACTTCTAGTTCAGACTGTTTTGTTCGAGGATCAAGATAAGATAATGATAATTCATTCCAGCTTATATCACTTTCCAGCTGTTTTTCGTCTCCCCCTAATGTTGGGAACGTTGATTTATCAAAATAACAATCATCAAATCGAGCCGTGAATAAATCTCCCGTTGATGGTTCTAAATATTTGATGATAGATGGTGATTCATATCCAACATATATCCCTAGTCTCCTTTGAGGCCCCATCTTTGTGCGTTGTGGTGGAGTAATTGGGATGTATACGGCACAACCAAAAATCCTTAGATGGTAAATATTTGGTTCTTGAACAAAAACTAATTTTAATGGGGATGAAGCATGATAACTAGTTGGCCTAATGCGAATTAGCGCTGCTGCATGCAAAATTGCATGTCCCCAAGTAGAAACTGGTAGTTTTGATTTCATAATCATTGGTCTTGCAATCATTTGAAGCCGCTTGATAAGTGATTCAGCAAGTCCATTTTGTGTATGTACATGGGGTACAGGATGCTCTACACTTATCCCAATGGACATGCAGTAATCATTAAATGTTTGGGATGTAAATTCACCGGCATTGTCCAACCGAATTTTCTTGATGGGTAATCTGGAAAGTGTGCTCTTAGCTTTATTAGTTGAGCAAGTAGACGTGCAAATGCCATATTACGACTTGATAATAAGCACACATGTGACCATCTAGTTGATGCATCAATTAGAACCATAAAGTATCTAAATGGTCCACTAGGGGGATGTATAGGTCCACATATATCCCCGTGTATCCTTCCCAGAAAATCAAGGGATTCATTCCCCACCTTGGCTTGTGATGGACGGGTAATTAGCTTTCCCTTTGAGCATGCAACACATGTAATGTCTTTAGTTTGAAGAATCTTATGATTCTTCAAAGAATTCCACATGAATTTTCTATAATTCTTTGCATCATCATTGATCCGGGATGGCCTAACCGGTCATGCCAAATGATAAAGTTTTCTCGGTCCATTGACTTTTGGCCTATGACCAAATTAGATTCAATTGCAATAATTTGAGTACAATATAAACCAGATGTAAGTGAGGGTAACTTTTCTAATACATGTTTTTTACCCGAATTTATATTTGTGATTCTAAGGTACTCATTACGTCCCTCACACGTAGTCTCAACATGATATCCATTTCGACGAATATCTTTAAAGCTTATCAAATTTCTTTGAGACATTGGGGAAAATAGTGCGTTGTTAAATTTAAGTTGTGTTCCACCAGGCAACACTATATAAGCTTCTCCAAAACCTTCAATTAATTTTGTACTACCAGATATAGTACTGACACTTGCTTCTTTTATGATTAACTTAGAGAAATAATTCTTTTTCTTGAGAATTGTATGTGTGCTTGCACTGTCTATTATACATGCATTTTCATCACTAATATGTGAGTTTGTTAAATGGTCCATATGCTTCAAAAATACATAACAAAGTCTTATAAATAAACTTATTTAATATGCTTCTAAATAAAATAGGATTACAAACATAATGTCCTAAAGGAAAACATAAAGATGAAATAACATAACTAAAAAAATACAATTATTCATGCATAAGGAAAATTACAAGCATTCAACTGATTTGTATCAGTAGTGGAACCACCAACATTCAGATCAGTTGTATTAATGAGAAAATCATCAGCATCCATATGAGTTATATTAGTAAGGTCTTTATGACCATCGGGGATATCCACATTGTTACCCTCATATGTGAAATTTGTCTCTATTCCTTTTCCTTTGATGGATTGCTGGTAAAGTTCCACCAAGTGTTTGGGCATGCGACACGTACGAGCCCAATGATTATCGCTTCCACACCGATAACATGCATTTGGTGTAGTTGTAATATCCAAGGTTTTCCGACATACCATCTTTATGTTATGATTCGACTTTCCTTTGTAACCCGCCCATCTCAGGAACGAATAAACATATTTTTGGATTTGATTCTTAGTAAATATAAAGTGAATATACAAATATATAAGGATAAATGAATTATTACATTTTTTAGTACTTAAAGATGTCAAAAAAAAAGTAATTATAAAATTTAAGATTTTATAAAAATCATTTAAAAGTCCAGGGGCTAATCTGTCATTTCTGAAACTTGTTTTAAACAAGGAACTTAACTTTTTAACATAAATTGATACAACTGGAAACCCCAAGGACCTGTTCTGCCATAAACCCAAACCTCCGAAACAGATCCCGATCGCGAGTTCGAAACCCGCTGAAACCGGTTTCACTCACCTTTTCCCCGAAAATGCGTTTCCGGTCAGGTTCGATGAACCTCGATCTCCTATACCCGCATGCGACTCAAACCCAAGATATTCAATGCATCAATTCAATGCCAAACGCCGCGTGATACGATTTTGAACTCGTTTTAGCTCAACCGTAAACCCCCACCTAATCGGACATTAATTCTTGAAATTGGGTATAAATACCCATTGCTACACTTGGACAACACCACACCCAACCCATTCGAACCCCTAATTTCTTCGTATTGCACCCCCACTGTTCGATCGATTCCAGCGACCGCCAGTTACAAATCCGAGCTCGTTCTCCCTCAAATTGGAACCGTTTCAAGTAATCTTTGTACCCAGTATATTCGTTACAACCTATAGATCGAAAGCCCTCTGTTTAATTCCATTAACAGAGGGCAATTCGAGGTGTAATTGCAGGATCAGGAAACTAGGGTTCATAAGGGAAGGGGGCGATTGAGGATTTTGTTTACCTTTTTTTTCTTCAATATTAACAATAGTGAGCCGTAGCCGGAGTGGCTAAATGTGTGAGCGTGTGATGACCCGGGGCAGAGCCGAGTTCGAATCCGGCCAACCCCAGGTTTTTGCATTTTGTTTTTATTATTTGATTTCGAAACCGTTTTTAAACTCTAATAAATTTTATAAAATCTGAGATGCCTTTATAAACTTAGAAATGAAGTTTTATCCTACTTTCACATCCTAAACATAATTTTAACTATTTAAAACTTAGTTAAAAATTCTTAAAAAAAAAGAGAATTTATTGAATTCTTATTAACGATTTTTCTTAAATTCTTAAAAACTATTCTAAAATTTTATAAAACTTATGCTTTTGTCACAAATTATTTTTCAGAAAGGTTTATAAACTTATTTATAAATTTATAACTCTATAAAATTTTATAAACCTCGTTGTTTATATAAAGCAAGAGAAATAATTATATTTTAATCGTTTCCTATATAGTTATGAGTTTATAAACTCTTTAAAAACTAGATGAATGTTTAAACGTTCATGAACTTGTAAACCTTATTTAAATAACTTAAGAAACCTTATAACAACCTATAGTTTGATCCCATATTTAAAACCTTATAAACGTATAGTCAAAACGCATAAACTTCATAATAGATTATACTTTATAAACTTATGAAAACTTGGTATTTATTTAAACTTATAAAACATTATTTGGTTGACAATTATAAAATAATTACTTAGCACTTAATTACTTTAATAAACCTTAAAAAATTTATTATTCTATGTAAGTTAATTATCCTTTTAGATAATTAATTACCTTTAATGATTATTTACTCTTTAAATAATTTCTATTAATCCCAATTTACTATGTAGTCTTTAAATATTTGGTGTTTAATAATTATTTTACTCTTGAAATAATTATTAACATTGATCCTTACCTTAAACAATTATTATAAAACTTTAAATAATTGTATAGTCTTTCGTTTAACAAAATGTACAAATCTATTAAATTATTATTACTTATTGTATGTAATTTATAATTTTGAGACTTTTTATCTTAAATCATTTTAAGCTATAAACCTATTAAACTTTGATATACAAGCCTTGTACCGTTCATTTAAAACATTTGTTTTAAACTTGATTTAAAACTTCATAAACATAATCATTCCCGTCTCCCATTTGGAACCCTATTCAAATCTTGAAATCCTAGATCTTTTGCCTTAGACTTGTAGAAACAAACTTGAAACTTTAGACTTATATTCTTAGGCTTATTGTGAGGATATTCTCCCTCAAAGTCTTGCAAACACTTACTCTTGTCGGATACCCTTCATCATCCAAGTGAGTATACTTAGCCCATTTTTCCTTTCTATACTTTTGGGGTGAAACATGTTCAAAACTTTAAACTTATACAATTCTTGTACAACTATGACTAGATGCTTATTCTTATGTTAAACTTGAGACTTGTATGCTTAGATTAAACTTAAAACTAGCACATTCATTAACTTTGATCAAGCCTATGGTAACAATGATAGATCTATTGCATTTGACCAATCCACCTTGATTGATTGACCCCTTCGGGAGGGGGGGGAGCCCTTGGTGATTGTTACTGAATTAAACTTTAAACTTGAGACTTATAAGGGTAACCTGCGGGTTATGCCTAAACTTGGTTAGAGGGTTGAAGTGCACAATGTTTAAGATACTTGTTCTCATACTTACATTATAGAATGCATATATCATAGTGAATTGTAATTCTTTCCAAATACTTGTTAAACTGTGTCAAAACCTTTGTATCTCACCAACTATTTTGTAGTTGACAGATTATTTTACAAGTTTCAGGTTCTACATCATGAGACTTATTTGTGATCACATAGGATGCTTTGGACCTAGACTACTTATCAATTAAATGTTGTATTCTTGTTATGTTTCCTTGTATTGAATCTTAAATTATTTATTAATGAAATATTGAAACTTTAATAGTCAACCTTGTGCTATTGAACAACCGCGTCCGCCCCGACGTATAATCCGCCGTCGGTTGGGGTGTGACAGTAGTTCCATGTTTCCTTTTATTTCTTTCATCTTTGGGTTTCTTTTCGTGTTCATGGGACTTTTGGTGGGTTCTAGTGTTTTTAAACTGAACACCATGATAATTTCCCCGACTATTTCCACGTCCACGCCCACGACCACGACCACGATTATAACCACGACCACGTCCGCGACCTCTAGTTTGGTCATTATATGTTGCCACATTCACTTCTGGGAATGGGGCTGTACCAACTAGACGAGTCTCATGATTTTTCATTAAGAGCTCATTGTTTTGCTCTGCCACAAGTAAACATGATATTAGGTCACTATACTTAGTGAAACCCCTTTCACGATACTGCTGTTGTAAGACCAGATTTGATGCGTGAAAGGTGGAGAATGTTTTTTTCTAACATCTCCTTATTAGTAATACTATCCCCACATAGAATCAATTGTGAGGTGATTCTAAACATTGTCGAGTTATACTCGCTTATAGACTTAAAGTCTTGCAACCTTAAATGGATCCATTCATAACGAGCTCTTGGTAATATTACTGTTTTCTGGTGGTCATACCTATCTTTCAATTTGATCCAAAGGACAAGTGGATCCTTAATAGTGAGGTATTCAGTTTTCAATGCCTCATGAATATGATGGCGTAGGAAAATCATCGCCTTTGCTTTATCTTGGGTACTTGTTTCATTTCCTTCTTTGATTGTATCACCAAGAATATTAGCATCCAAGTGTATTTCAGCATCCAACACCCATGACAGAAAGTTTTTTCCCGTAATGTCCAAAGCCAAAAATTCAAGCTTTGCAAGATTTGACATAATGGACTATAACAAAGCATTTAGATTAGTATGTCACTTTATAAAATTAAATAATTATAAAACTTGAAACAAGGTTGAACAAATAATAAGATGAATATTAGGATCTACATACTCATAAAAATTGAGATAAAGTACATTGTTAGAGCTACAAATAAATAAAAGAATAAGAAAATTCCAAAATATTCAGGTGGGAGATTGAAAAGGAGAATATGACGAAACATAATCATTATAGTAGCTAACACTAAAGCTGGGTTAATCATCTTTGAAAAATATCTTGAGTAATCTTGAGAAGAGTTTCTTCCTTCCCCCCCTTTTTTTTAATGTGCAAGTAATGAGATTGATAATTGGTAATTTATAGTGCTAAATTTATAACCTTTATCAATGGTTATATTACCGTTTATATAACGGTTATATACATATAAATATTTTAAAAGTAAAGTAAAGGAAAAAATTGAGATAAAATTAGATAAGATATAAACTCACTATGTACAATAATAAGAACAAAATTGTTAGTATGAATAAATTAATGTTAGTTACCATAATTAAAAAGTTAGTTGACATAAAAGTAAAAGTTAGGTGCATAAATAAAATGTTAGATTGTTAGGATCCTCATAAATTTTGTTTATCATAGTATTTATATCATCATTTTATATTTATAAAATCATTGCTTTGCTAATGATAAATACCTTTATCCTTTGTTGATCTTCTTAGTGGAGAGAGCACTTGCGCTGATAACGTATTATGAAACTAAAAAAACAAGACAACAATAAAAGATATGATGCATTTGTTTCTTCGAATCAGAGAGTCTACTCTTTTATTGCTCCTTTGAACATCTATATAAATAAATGAAAAGGTGAAAACAGTAAAAATATCTTCTGACAAAATAGGTTGAGTGTGGCAATGTGTTTGCCTATTTAATAATTCACAACACAAAATAAATATTCAACTTTTAATTTGGGTCTTTGGGCTAAACTTTACAAGGCCTAGTTAGTAAATGTCAAATAGAGAGACACGTCTTCTTTGTTCGTCTTCTCCTCACTCGTCACCGGTCCGAGCAAGTGCCGGGTGGATAACCGCTCAAGGCTCATTATTGGAGGTCAAAAATATATAAATTTTTTACGTATCAGGTGTCGATTAAAATATTTAAAAATTAAAAAATATATATTACAAACGAGCGAATTAAAAATTACGTACTTTAAGTATTACCCAAATTTCATAATACGTCCTTTAACTAAGGAAATTACAGAAAACGTCTTTTATATTTAAAAAACTTTGCACGTTACGTCCTTTAGACTAACGGGCGTTAAATTTCACCGTTAAATCCAGTCATGGTGAGGGTATTTTCGTCCATTTACCATTTTAATTAGAGCGAATTACAAATTACGTCCTTTAAGTATTACCCAAATTTTAAAATACGTCCTTTAACTAACGAAATTACAGAAAACGCCCTTTATGTTTAAAAAACCTTGCACGTTACGTCCTTTAGGCTAACGGGCGTTAAATTTCACCGTTAAATCCAGTCATGGTGAGGGTATTTTCGTCCATTTACCATTTTAATTAAAAGAAAAAAAATAACCCCCTCTCTATCTCTTGATTAAATCTCATTGCTGAATGCTAAAATACAGTGATACCACCCTACCACTACCTGAAACCTGCCGGCCACCACCACCTCCGAAAACCCACCAGCACCTCAAGAGCAAATGTAAATTCAAATTCTACCTCTTCTAATTTCAAATCCAGCCATAACTTACTCGTATATGCTTCCCATAAATCAACCACGCCAGAAAACTCACAGCCCACGTCTTCATAGCGGAAAAACTCACAACCCCTGTCTTCCATTGAAGCTAGCTTAGATCTGTTAGTGATTTTTCAGATATGAAATTCGAATAGGGGGTGGAGACGAGAACTTGCACGACCTGCAATTCCGATGAAGGGGACCAAACCAACCAGCACAACCTGCAATTCCGAAGAAGGGGACCAAACCTACATGACTTGCAATTCCGAAGAAGGGGACCAAACCTACACGACCTGCAATTCCGAATTGGGGTTCGACAACCATTGTGTTAGGGCAGAAGATGAAGACAACGGGTTTGGTTGGATGGAGACGGTGGTATTGGAGGCATTAGGGAAGGCGGCGGTGGATGGTGATGATGATGGTGGATCGGCGAAAGCCGGAGGATGTTGAAGATGGCGGAAGCCGGACGTTGTTGAAGATGGCGGAAGCCGAAAGTTCTTATGGTGGGGGTATTAGCCAAATTTCACATTTAGCCCTTTAAGGATCACATTTTACATTTAAGGGTTTAAGTTAATTACACATTTAGTCCCTGTATAGGTGAAATGACACATTTGCCCTCATGTGCCTTGCGCATGACTTGATTTAATGGTGAAATTTAACGCTCGTCAGTCTAAAGGATGTAACATGCAAGGTTTTTTAAACATAAAGGATGTTTTCTGTAATTTCCTTAGTTAAATGACATATTTTGAAATTTGGGTAATACTTAAAGGACGTAATTTGTAATTCGCTCTAATTAAAATGGTAATACCCTCAGCATGACATTTAACGGTGAAATTTAACGCCCGTTAGTCTAAAGGACGTAACGTGCAAGATTTTTTAAACATAAAGGACGTTTTATGTAATTTACTTAGTTAAAGAACGTATTCTGAAATTTGAATAATACTTAAAGGACGTAATTTGTAATTCGCTCCAAGACAAACTTATTACTAGTTATATGTTCTAGTCTTCTAGAGGGAGTCCAATCAATTAATAAACAAATTAAAACGTTAACCCAATAACATAATGTAAAGAATCCCAATTAACCCAGTTATGTTTAAAAAAATTAAAAAAAAATATTTTATTTAGGTTTATAATTGATTATTCAATATTCATGAATCATGAATGGATACGAATAGTCGGCTTCTCCCTGCCGACATGCCCCTTCGTTCGATTACCTTCCATTCTCTGGTTCGATTACAATTTACACATCAGGCAAAAAAATTTTTTCCAATTGTTATGTAATTGTTTTGAATTTTAATGTTGAAAGTTCATGTTTTGGAGTCTGGACTTTTGGGCCTTCGGTGTTTTGCATTTTGGAATTGCAGACAACATTCATGAGACCATGAGCCATCGATTTTTATTTTTATTTCAATTAATTAATTCATCAGTTGTAATGGATTTGTTTATTTGTTTTATAATTAATGGTTTCCACATTCAACACTTAATATTCAATTGTAAATTGTTTATCTATCAATCAGTTCAATAGTTCTTAGTTATATACTTAATGTTTAAATTTTAATTTTTGT
Source organism: Smallanthus sonchifolius (assembly GCA_023525975.1). Taxonomy (NCBI): domain Eukaryota; kingdom Viridiplantae; phylum Streptophyta; class Magnoliopsida; order Asterales; family Asteraceae; genus Smallanthus; species Smallanthus sonchifolius. Next base: position 9,481,524 of record CM042025.1, read on the forward strand.
GTTTTAGGTATTGTTATATGTTTAAATTTTAATTCTTTATCTAGCTTAATTGATTGGGTTTATGTTATATGATTTTCATAAATTATGCCCCCAAACAACTATCTAGTAGTAAAAACGTAAAAATTATCATCGTATTAGTGAGTTATATATATATAAGTTTGTATTTTAGGGGGTCATTACTACTAGTCGCACAACGCACCCAAAATCTCATAAATGACCATGCTCGCCGATCACCAAATAACATCACCCAAGCACAACGTTGTTTCCGCTATCGTAGGTTAGCGGAATTTTTTTTTCTGGTTGTCTTACTCTTCTCTCTTCTTTTTAACTACAACCATGATTTAGGGGTCAAACTAGCAAAAAACTAGTGTCATTAAATACTATTTTCAAATTAAAACTTCACCGGTTGGAGGGTTAAGAGACTCTCCAAACCTCCTTGTAGTTCCGCCGATGATCAGATCTATGGATCATATATGGATAAAACATACTAAGTATACTATATACAATTAACACTCCTACTTAACCAGTGCCCACATGTACAAATAAAATCTATCTTTGGTTTCAGAAGAATTTGGTAAAGATATATGAGAGTTGAAATCTTGTCTTGACAAGAATCGTCTAAATAGATGGAGGGTTGTTTGAGTGCCTACTACCTGATTCTTGATCATATGAAAGACAGGCCTCTATATGTTTTGTCCTCTCATGAAATACTTGATTATTGGCTATGTGTTTAGATGATTGGCTATCACAATATGACAATATAAAGTCGTCAAAACAAACATGGGTTCTCTAAGAGGAAGAACCAATATCATATATGACGTGACATCTGTTATGGTTTTATACTCTGATTAGCACTCGATCTGGATATTGCGTTTTGGTTCTTACTCTTCCAAGACACCAGATTTTCTCCAACAAACACACAATATACAGTCACAGACCGTCATGAAACATGATATCCTGCCCAATATGCGTATATGAAAATCGTAATATTTGACCATCTCCTTCCTCGGTAGATGCACCCACAATGTTGTGACCTTGATCATAATACAAAATCCTTCGACCCAGTATTGCTTTAAGACACATTAATACGCAAAAAGCAACGTCCCAATGTTTGGTATATGATGTGGCCATGAATGGACTCAGAACACTTATGTAAATGAAATATCTGGCTGAGTAACTATCAAGTAGTTAAACTTTCCAACCAACCATCTATATCATTATGGATCATTCATTGGGCTCTCGTCCTCTCGAAGAAACTTCTCGCATGAAGCATTGGGCTATCAATTGTTGAGCAACGAGATAACCAATACTCATATAACATAGCAAGGGCATACTTTCGCTGAGAACGAAGTATTACTTGTGGAGAACAAGATTCTTCTATACCAAGGAAGTACCCAAGTCGACCTAAGTCATTGATCTAGAACCTAGAAAGGAACCATTTGATCTCAGTAATCCCGACCTCGTCATACCTTGTGATTATGATGACATCCACATAAACAACCACAATAGTCATTTGGCTAGGGTGGAGTTTGCAGAATGCATAGTGATCATATATAATACGAACCATCCTAAACTATCACATAACACTATAAAAACCGACTAAACCATGCCCTAGGAGACTGCTTAAGTCCGTATAAAGCATGTCGTAATCTACATACTTACGAGGCCTCCCCCCGAAAAAAATAGGTTGCTGCTCCATATTTACCTCGTCATCAAGAACACTATTAAGGAAGGTGTTATTTACGTCAATTAGCTGATGGACTGATTAGTGATTGATAGCGGTGAGAGCAATACATATGTGCACATATGACATTTTGGAAACCGGGAGAAAGTCTCGTCATAAGTATATCAGAAGATTGAGAATAACCTTAGAAACTTGTAAGGCTTTCCGCGGATGTAAAGAGCTAATTTGAGTTTTACTATGAACACCCAACGATAACAAAAAATACGCTTACCTTAACGAAGTGTCTCAAGATCCCATGTAGCCCTGAAAGGCACCCGTCTTGTCTTCCATGTCCTATCACCATCCTGGGTGAGTAAGAGTCATCTTCACATCCTTAGGAATCAGGTAAAAATCAAGAGTATAATATAGGCATGGGACTCATGTGAGAGGTGAGAACATGCAACATAATTCTGAATAGAGTAACGTGTGTGATGTCTAGGTTCATTGCAAAGATAATATCTGACAAGGGTGTATCAAGAGTAGTATCTAGCAAGGGTGTATCTGGGGTAGTATGGCAAGTGTGTATTAGGCTAAATCATAGAAATGGAAATGAGGACACACTAGGGTCATGTGGCGTCTATGTTATCTTGTCCTTACGTCGCTGGGAATACATGAAAAGTAACGGTGAGAGCTCTATCGGTAGGCCAACTGTAGCAGGAACATGATATGTGTTGTCTGAGGCCGGAGGTCTTGGTGAGGGATGTTAAAGAAAGCAAACCATAACCGATTTAACCAAAAACCAAACCAAATTAATCGAACCAATTGAAAACCTGATGGTTTGTTGTGGTATTTTTAATAACCGGCTATAGTGGTTCGGCTATGGGTATATATGTAACTGAAAAACCGAAAGTATACGTGCATACATGTTTATAAGACAAACTATAGATCAAGCTAAATAACTAAGCCTAATCCGATAAACTAAAAAGTCAAATGTATTAACTAATAAGTGTGATTTTTTAGCCTATTTCTTTTCTTGCTTCTCATAAACTAATTCATTAGCCCAATTTTGTTATAGTCCAATTTTGGAACTCATGTACTATGAGGGTGTGAGCAAGTAACAATGTGACATTGAACAGTAAGCAAAGACATAACTCAAACTCACAAAAGTCTAAACACTTAGAAGTCTTAGACGTCACGACCTCGACACATTCGGCTTCGACATCTCACAACCTTTTCATGTCACCTTGCGAGCCACGACTATACGTAAAATGATTTTCAAATTGTGTGAACATAATGAAAAGTCAAACCCGCTACCTTCACCCTCCATGACTCCACAAGATAAAACATGTAAAGTAATTTTAGACTTTACGGTTTAGTTTATGAATTGAAGATACCTGGTTTAAGATTTTAAAGTCTCGATTTCTAGCGATTGATATATACCTCTATGAACAGTTAAAATATGGTTTTTCAAGAATTCAAAAACATTTATTTGAACAAGTTAACTTGTTTGAAGGCCTTTGTTGATTTCAAAATAGATAATCAACTCAATTAACACTTTAAAACAAAAATAAAAATGAAATAGATAACTATGCATAAGTGATGGACCCAAAATTATTTTTTTCAGGGTAATTTTTCGAATATGTGTGATGAATCTAATCAGAATACAACTCTTCTAAACAATAAACTCTTGGACCAAATGTCGGAAATCAAACATGCCTCTACAACATTTCATCACCATAACAACCTCTTGAAAAGCTTCAACACTACATGGAACCGCCAACCCGTTCCTTTGCTCATACCCAAACTCTTCACCAGCCTTCGCTAACAAAATCTTGAACAACGGATGAGATAAGCAGCTCGTCGGAACCACAAATCTTTGCCTTTCATCGCCTACATAAACCGCGAAAAACCCTCTAGGGGTGGTTGTGGACACGCGGTCTTCAACATCATATCTTAACAATCGTTCCTCTTTAACATACAACTTATCGCGATTGAGGTATATTCTTCTACGCGTAACTTTCTTCGCAAGTTTCTTAATCGAAGAAAACCGTGTTTGGAACATGTTTAGACCAACAAACACTTGATAATACTTTGATGTCATGGATTCAAATTGAATCTATTGACGATGAGGGGTTTTATAAGGTATATATAGGTTGATAACTAAGGTTGACACTCACTCACCAAATTTATGTAATGATTGGTTGGTTAAGATGTACTTGTCACTTAGATGGCATAGATTATAAATAATGTTTAGACTTCAAATTTTTTGGCTGTCAAATGGCATATATATCTTAATATATTTTGTTGTTAGTGTGAATCAAATTAAAAAAAAAAACTCAATTTAATTTTTTTATGCAAATTATATTTTGTTTTATCATAATGGGATCAAAGGAATATAGTTGGACGCGACGAAATTGAAGCATTCATGGGCTTGTTTTTTTTGTTAAAATAATTGTTTGGTGAAAGAGTTGGTCCTCTATTTTCTGCATATTTTAATTTATTAAAATCGAGTAAAGAGAATATATATGTATAAATTAGACAAGCTTTTGATTTTTTTTTTAAACTTGTTTATGTAGTTTAAATATAAAATTATAAATAACAACTCCTTGAGAATTTTTTTGAACAATGACATTACTATTACTATCCTTGTTAAAAGGAAGAAGTATGAATAGTAACGGTCCATCTAACGGTCCTTATTTTTTTATTTTCACGATTTGCGTTTAATTCAAATATTCCATATTCATTTTCGAGCCCTTCCCACTTTTTTTTATGTTGTTTAATCCATGAATTCAATTTTATGTTGTTCAAGTCTTCCCGGACCTCCGTTGTTCAGTGGGCTTCGTCCCTTGATACAACAAGGTCTTTAGCACCAGAAGTTATAAGATCATTAAACAAATGTGCACTACATATTTTTCAACTTGTTTGATGTTTCAATATGACTTCTCATTTGATCACCAACTAAACCCAAATACACTAAATAGATTGATGACACTAAAATCACCCACATACCCTAGTCTTTATCCGAAGTTTTAGTTAATGAAATATTGGTGTTTATGTTCATCATGTACTTTTTTCAAAGTTTTCCGATTAAGACATTACCGAAAACAAATTGTAAAAATCAATTACGTAGATTCGATAGCTGCAGGGTACGTATGCATGAGCATATAGTATATAAAAGACCGAAATAACTTTTTATGAAATTTGACTTCGAATTTTCTTTATTCATATACTATTGTTATTACATGTAACACTACTAGAAAACTGAATATAACTTATTGAAAATCACAGACAGTTGGAGTTGATGACCATCATCAAGTCATGCAAAAAACTAATTAACCTAGATAGCTAGGGTATCGTATCCACGAGGAGTATGTGGTTGGTATTATACGTTTCATTTTATTGTGAAAAAGAAAATACAAAGCTTTGAACACAACCAAGTTTTGGTTTGATCGCACAATTAGTAGTCTGAGTTCTTTTCTGAATTAGAAGAGTACGTATATATATAATCTTTAATGAAACAAGTAAGTGATAGATAACTGGAGGACCTACACTTGTACGTCTAATCTTGTAACAAATACATGAAAACGCCAAATTCTCAAATGCATTCAATAAACACAATGAAATTCATGTCAGTTAAAGATTCGAACTCAAATTGAATAAATGACTCACAAACTTTACATCCGATTGTGATCACGGGTGTTTAGCCACACATACTTGTAACAAATGTTGATATAATGTGATCTCGAGAAGCAATGGATGTGAATTTGTGATCAAAATACTTTGCCACTAAGGTTTTAGTCGCCCTCCTTCGTCTCTTGCCACCCAAGGGTGAATGATACCTCCCCCTTGAATTCATCATCAAAATATTTCCAAAAACTACCCAAAACTGCCTAAAAACCGTCACCCATCGTACCATGCGCTAGCCACAGTAGGGTACGGTGGCCTAGAATCGCTAATTTTGGGCTACGGTGGCATGGCTCTGCTTTAGTGATGACCATCGTTTGGGTCATGCAAAACCTAGCAAACCTAGGTAGCTAGGACAAGTAAGGTATCGTATCCACGAGTAGCATGCGGTCAGTGTAATAGGCTCTGTCTGACTAATTTATACTAAACCTAATTAAATTACCTAAATTAACCTAAGAATGGAAAACTTGATCGATTAGAGAAAGGAGTGACCACTCGGGGTTTCTGATTCAGCAAATAACCATTCAATCTTAACTTAACCTAGATAGGAGATCACATAGACATGACCTAGTTTACATTGTTCAACCCAATTTAATTCTAAAGAACATAACACAAAGTCAAATTATTCCCAATACAAGAAAACTAAAAAACGATAACAATTGCGTTAATGTTAAATAAAATCAAACTGTTTAAATAAATCGAACAGACAATTGAATCCAAAAGAACTTAACGGGTTCACAAAATTTAAATCCAAACCTAAGTAAACTAAAACCAAACGATTACCTACACGAATCGTTCACCCGGAGGTGACCACAAAAGATTAGCCAATCATAATAAATAGAAAATCAAATGCTATCACCACAAGACATTCCATTCACAATTAATCAACTAAAAAATCGATTTTGTTCAACACTTTAACGTAATAATAAAATACTATACCTCCCGATTTACGGCACGTGATCCATTCCAAACCACAACTGTGTCTTCTTTCTTGCTCTCGTCAATACCAACGACCCAAGGGGTATTCCTTTCTCCTCGATTTGCATGCAAGACCAAGCAGCCAAAGAGGCTGCTGCCTCCTTTTTTCTTTCGCTAGCCGCCAACACCCCAAAAAGGGTTATTCTCGTGATGCGTCAAATTCAACCACCGCCCAAGAGTCCAACCCATACTCCTTTGAATTTTAGCCCACGTGAGCAGTTATAGTTATGAGCCCAAATTGGAGTATCTTTAATTTCTTTCTGGCCCAAATGTAATCCACTTTCAGTTTCAACATATGTTTCATTCAACTAAACCCACTTGAAAATCAATTAATTCACATGATCCCATTTTCCAATTATTTGTTTTCTTCATTTAGCAATTTTAACTTCACAATTTATATAATCATTTCCTCGATCATTAACCTCAAATGCGAACATGAACACATCCTTGAAATGGTTCTTTAGATAATTCATTGTTTTAGCTCGTTTTGTCCAATACAACCTGAACACATAAATATACTCAAAGTAAATTATTTCATATATAAATAGGGTTAAAAACATTTAATTATATAAAACTATGACGTGTAAATTAACCACTCAATATTTACGGTGACAAAACTCAAAATTGCAGTTTCTAAGACACCATAGACTATCGGACCATAGTAGCCTATGTGGCCTACTTTTCTAATTTTCCATTGTGGCTTGTTTTGACCCGTCCAACTTGTATAGGTCCCGGTTTTGGTTCCAAATGTCCGCTAAATAATGCTTGTTTTCATACATTATCAACCTGAACGGCCAATAAAACATAAAGTAACTAGTTTCACAAGATAATATGTATTAAAACATAGTATAATTAACAAATTACGCATACGTAAAACCAATACATCAGGAGTCCGTCGGTGTTTTCCAACGGATCCTACAAAAAAAAGGTAAAAACGATAGTTCTATGATGGTAATCCCTCGGTAATTACAGACGGTTCATCGACCAATAGCCTAAATAAGAAAATAAAAGGCTTTCATTGATGGATTACCGAGGAACCACCAGCACGGGCAAGTCCAAATTTTGTCATTGTTGGTGGGAATTCATTTCCAACGGTCTTTCCCACTGTAACATGTTGGTAATACTCAGTATATGATTTCAGATAAGATTCTCACCCAAGCTTTTCAGGAGTTTATCGATGGGAAAATTTTCCCGACGGGCATTTGGTCGGGACGGGCATTTGGTCGGGAAAAGTTACTATTTCATAATATAACACTCTTGGTTTCTTCGTCTTCACAGTCCTCTCTGTTTTCCACATGCATCACATAAACAAAAATAATGAAATATTGCGGGTCAATGCATTGCATTTTTCCCTTCGCGTCTAAAATATCTCAAAGTGGTTCCGAACTATCAATGTTTTTCTTTTCTTTCATCCTATTTGCATGTTGCGTTGACTTTCATTTTTCTCATCCACTAGATTCGTCACTTGATAAATTCTCGATATTTAGTGACCCCATCTAAGATCATCAACAAATACAAATACACATACATGGTCAATACATACTAAAAAACACAAGGTATAATGAATGTTCCCATTTAAAATAATGTAATTCGATATAAATACATAAAACTATCTTCACCCAAGCAATGCAACATTTGAAACTTATGTATAACTGTCAAATTGACATAAGTCGTATAAACAATTGCTTATAATTACTAACTTATTGTACAATTGTGATACAGTTACATATTGTTTATGTCGTATGCGTATGAACAATTGTTAGAATGTCGACTTGTGTATGCATAAGACTCAACAAAAGCATGTAAGGTTGATCATGGGCTTTAAATCATTGTTTGTTACGAGTATAATACGTTAAAAAGGTATTTAGGTTTGCATGTGCAATAATATGTAGCAGGCGCGAATAAGGGCACAAGCCTGACCAATAGTATGAGCAACAATCCAATGTGATTTGTTATGAACTATAATATGTTATTGGGCGGTATATGTTTTCCCGTTTCACATATTTTTTATTTTGACAACGAAACTAAAAAATCGTTCCAATGGTAAATCGATAACCGACCAGTAGACCTATTTTTGGTTTAATACAGTACGATTGCGGTTTTGTCACCCAACTCGGATGATCAAGACAGAATAACGCTTAACACTGATATTAAAAGTTCAATTTTTACATAAACAAGAACACTTTGGTTTTATCATTAAAAACAAAGTCGTTACACTTGTTGCAAAAACCTTAAAAATATTACACTTGATTCATTTGTTTTTTAAGTGCCCTTTATATGATGGGCTAAACAAGCAGTTTTCAGAAAACCGAAGGTCCATATCAAATTAAGACATAGTACAGGGACTCAGGCCAAAATTAAAGGAGAAACAGAAGAGGCAAAATTAGGGTTTTGCCCGTGTTAAACCTCATTTATTTTCAAGCAATCAGATTCCGCCCTCTCATCGTCTCTGAACCATCGTCGTCTCCGAACCATCGTCGTCTCCATTTCTAGGGTTTCAGCATGAGCAGATCAGGTCAACCTCCAGATCTCAAAAAGTAAGCTCTCAGTTTCATTCAAGTACACCGTGTCGATTTCGTTATTTCTCGTGTATTTTTCCATCCGATGATACAATTTCTTACTAATTTTTCATCTGGATTACAGGTATATGGACAAGCAACTGCAGAGTAAGTTTCCGATTGATAATTAAACGTTTCATCTCGAATGCCTTGTATTGTTTTTTACTATGCGTACGAAGCAGTAGTAGATTTACTATATGATTTAGATGATCGAGTACCTAGCTTCAAATATGCTTATAGGCTGCACTTGTGTATGATTGAATTAAGTTTTTTGTTGGATCTCTCTTTAGGGCACAAATTGGCCTTTGTATAATGACTTTAATTGTTTCCTCTGAGATATCTGTAGATGCATAACTGCATATGTTTAAATTATACCTATGGAGACATGAAGGAAAATTAGGAACATGATTAGCATTGTTGGGGTTGTTATTAGTCAGGAATCTGTGATTTTGTTGGAAAGTAAAGATGTTAAGTATGATTTATTTGTGGAGTGGTTGGTAGTAGGAAGCAATGATATTTGCTGGTAATATGTAAGGGCTAAGGGGTAGCTGGTGGGAGTGTGGTTGGTAGGTTGTGTTTTTAAGTGTCGATGCGAGTAATTATATATGTTATTGGCTTTTTTAGATGTGTCTGTGTTATGTTGATGTAAATGTTTCATTTTTGTAATTGAAGTTGCTTTGAAAACGAGTTCAATACTTTAATTGTTTCTGATCTTTGGCTAGTTTACCTCTCATTGATATATCAATATTTGTAATTAAGTTATAGTTAGTTTTATTATTTGTAGAAATATGTCGAAACAATGTGATGTTGACAATTTGATATAGTTTATCATATTATATACTTGGCAGACTACCATCCTATAAAGAGCCACCATTTGAAGTGAGCAGAAGTACAAAACTAACAAGTAAAATGTTGTCACTTTTTAATTCCGCTTAACGTCATGTAATCACATTTAGTCACTGCTGCGTCCTGCTTAATATGGTTGAATGATAAGTGGATTTCAAGGAATCAAAGTGTTTAAGAATTGCCGATGCAGGCTTCTAGATGTTTGGATTATCATATTTCTTGAACACTGGTTACACTCTTTTTTTAAATTTCAGAGGTGCCCCTGTTGGGGGATGCATTTCTCTCACTAGGTGTTGTGGTCAAGGGTGGAGATTGGCCAGTTTTTAGTACAGGTTGAAATGGGCCGGGTTGGCCTGACTTGCTTACATTTGTTTACTGTTTGACTTGTTGCCCTTTTAGCTGAAGTTTTTTATCTGTGTTTGAAAATGGTCACCATACTGTCTCAACTATTATCCTATTATGTATTTGGCAGACTACAATGCTTTAAAGAACCACCATTTAGTGTGAACAAAATTACAAAATCTAACTAGTAAAATGGTCACTTTCAAAATCCACTTAACGTCGTGTAATTATGTTTAGTCACTGCTGCATCCTGCTTAATATGGTTGAATGATAAGTGGATTCAAGTAATTAAAGTGTTTAAGAATGGCTGAGGCGCCTGGATTGTTGTACTTCTTGAAGACTGGTTACATTTTCTTTTAAATATCAGAGGTGCCCTTGTTGGGGGTTACATTTCTCTCACTAGGTGTAGTGGTCAAGGGTTGAGATGGGTCAGTTTTTAGTACAGGTTGAAATGGGCTGGGTTGGCTCGACTTGCTTGCATTTGCTTACTGTTTGACCTGCTACCCTTTTAGCTGAAGTTTTTTATTTGTGTTTGAAAGTGGTCACCGTACTGTCTCAGCTATTATCTTTAGTCATTACTCATTAGTTGACTTTGACCTGTTTCAACTATTTATCTTAAGCTATCTGGCCTATTTAAGACAAAAACATAACCCAAATCAACCCATTTATTGGTGAAAATGGTCTACCATACTGTCTGGTGTGCTTCATTGTATCATTTTTGCCAATTATTTCATATTAATCAACATCTATGCTAATTTTCCCTAATCTTGTATTTTAGTCAAGCTGAATGCGAATCGAACAGTGGTGGGGACTCTTCGTGGTTTCGATCAGTTCATGAACTTAGTCATCGACAACACAGTGGAAGTGAATGGTGAAGAGAAGAATGAAATAGGCATGGTGGTAAGTCTCTGGTTCCATCAAAATAGGTGGGTTACAGGTAAATGGGTCAAAACAAGTAATTTGGGTATGGGTTGGGTCAAGCTAAACACTTCTGTTCAAAAAGGTTGTTTATTATTGTGCTTATTATTATCAGTTTAGTGTCATATGCTTTTGACCTGTTTACCTTTTAGCTATTTTTAAAAAAATTTCACCGTTTCCACTCTAACCCGAATTGATCCTTTTATGAACAAGTTAAGCGAGCCATTATAAATTGAAATAATTTTCATTCTTGTGCAGGTTATAAGAGGCAATAGCGTAGTCACTGTTGAAGCTCTGGAGCCAGTCAGCAGAGCTCAGTAATTGATGTCATGTTACTCTTTCATTGTATTTTGTTATGGTTTATTTCCTATTTCAAAAAATAGATCTAGCAGTAACTGATATGATAAACTTGTTAGAGTATGATCGGTTCCCTCTGATACTATTATTGGTTCTTTGGTACAAACAAGTGAGATGTTTTTCAACTTTCTGCTTTCTAAGAAGTTGAATTACGATTGGTTGTCGACTCAGGGGCAGACCCACTATATGGCACCGGACCGTGACGTCGAATTGAGGTGCACAAAATGGGTTTTCAAACCGAACCGGTTTGATCAAACAAAGTCAAAACCGGTTTGTGCACTGAAAAACCCAAACCTATGAAACTGGTTTGGGTAGGTTATGAAACCAGTTTAGGTTCAAACCTGTTTAAAAAAAATGTAAATATAGTTGACCAATGGAATATGTATCTCTATAAATGATTTGTGCAATAGAACAGTAGAAGATATATATAGTTTACCATCGTTTAATCTCTTGTATAGAGGCATTTGATAAAGCTATATGCAATGGTTATTGTGTGAGCTATAACTCACTGCCGTCTCAGCGTCACATTCACTCACTCAACCTATACTATGGTCTCCCTTACTCATCCTTTTTAATTAATTATTTTTTAATGTAACTAATATTTATATTTAATTTAACAATTACTTACTAAATAAAAGTAAAAAAAATATAAGATTAATAGAACCTTTTAAAATCGTTACATAATATACAAAACCATTGAAGTTTATATTTATTCCTCCCGGGAGGGCGTTGCGGTTCTTCCGGTGCTTCCTTTGACAATGTGCATTGAAACCTACTGTGCTATGTCATTGTTCTTTTTGAAGACCGGCTCATTTCTGGCACCGACGCCCACTTTGGAGAACGCCTTAAAACTCCCAACATAGTAAAAGGCTAAACGACCAGCCCTGCTCGGTACCCGTATTGGGAAGTAACCATGTTATTTAAAAAGGCTAGAGGATTGTGAGTTAAACTACTCCCAACATGGTAAAAGGCTAAACTACTAACATGACAGTTATTCCCGATGCGCAACCAAAAACTCACAGAGGATTGTGAGTTACCTAAAAAAAATATTAAACTAATTAATACTAATAAAAAATAACAACAAACCAAGAAATAATAAAAGATTACCAATAACGGGATCCTCCAAGATATCGATCCACTCTCATGCTAAAGCTATTTCCTTGTCCACAATTCATGGTGTTGTGGTCTTAGGGGGTTGTGATTGGGTTTCAGAGGCGCACTTTTTAGAACTTCTTTTGGATGTTGCCGGTTGGATTTTAGGGATGATATCGGGTTGGGTATCTGGAATAATTCCGGGTTTGGATTGTTGGCTAATTTTCCAACCGGTAGATGACAATTGTGCCAGTGAAAAAACGGATGATCGAATTGCAGGTGATAGACTTGCGAGGAATCGAGTCGGAAAACATTTGAGTTGGGATTATTTGAATCCATTTTGTGAAATAAGTTCGAATTTTTTTTATAGAGAATGAGATTAGATTGTTGTGTAAAAAAATAAAGATTATGGTGATATTTATAGGTAAGTTTTAAAAAAATAAAATTATTTTATTTTTATTTTTGTTGGCAACTGTCAAAACATAAATTTTAAAATAATATTTTATACCGTTGCCAACGATCAAAAAATGTATTTTAAAATACATATATTTTTTAATACCTTAGTGGCTTTTGTCAAATATTTTTCATCATTGTGTAATATGTTCATTTTGTCAATTATTTTTCATCATTGTGTTATATGTATTCATCATTGTGTTTTACGTTTTCCAACTTATTGTGTAATTTGCTCATTTAATCAAATATTTTTCATCATTATGTTATATGTATTAATCATTGTGTTTTACGAAATTATCTAAAACATAAAACACAATGATTAATACATATAACACAATGATGAAAAATATTTGACAAAATGACCAGAGCAGACCTGACATTACATAATGACCAGACCTGATATTAACAATGACCTGGCATATTACACAATGACCATTATGCCCTCTCTTTAAAAACAATAAAAGGACACATGTCAGCCCAAGAATCCTTCTTACCCTTCTTATTTTTAAAACCCTTTTTACCATAACCTAACCCTATATATATATATATATATATATACTTTAAAATTACAAATATATAACAAAAACATATATGCACAAAAGAACTACGTTTAAACTATACAATCTGATTCTATTTTTTATCTATTAAATTTTGGCATAAGCTACCAAATCATATTAAGTTATGACATAAAACATATATTTTTAAATAAAACTTATAGAAACGAACGAGTTAAATGAGTTAATCTACAAACTAGGTCGACCTAACTGTGACTCGTTTAGCTAATTGTGTTTATAAGTTTAACCCGAATCCGATCCAAACATGTATAGATTAAACCCAAAATGATCATAAATTCAGTGTTATTTTCGTATCATGTTAAAAGTTTACACCATGTACAAACACCTAGTTCCTTTATTATTTTCACTCATTATTGAAATATACATCATCAAGTGAATCTTAATATCAATATATTTGTGTCATAACATTTTACTAACATAGTAAAAGAACCATGCTAGGTTTTAAACAATCACGTGGCTCTCTCACTCACGTGTATGTAAATCTGCCCAAGGTAACAATAATAATATATTCTTCTACTGTCACAAAAATAATTCATCTCATATTTCTAGAATGATGCAAATACTTTAATTTATCTTTTTTTTTTTCTGGCTATAAAATATAAGAAAACATATAGGAGACAGATTAGGAATATAATAGTAATAATTAGTACTTATAAACCAACTTGATTTTTGCAATTGACAATGCCCCATGCATGCTTGAGCACTAAACCAACCCATAAGTGTGTTTAGGTAATGATGCAATTTGGTTCCAAATCTAGCCATAAATAATGATTAAATGCAACACTTTTACCAACATGCTTACACATAACAAGTAACCTTTCTGGGTGGGAAAAATGAGTTATAAGTTAAAGTAATTAACACTACTCTTACTAGTTACTAGGGTTAGGATCACAAGAAACCAAAGAAATCTTGATCACCAATTTTGTACATGATAAAGTGAAAAACAAGCTATCAAATTAGAAAAGAAGTCCTAAGTGTTACCAGAAAAGGATATATACATAGAGGGAAATACATATACACCAATGAATATTTTATTTTTTTATATAGGTGTTACTTTTCAAAAATGTTGTCTCAGTGTTACTTGAGTGACAGATACATATATAACACATATGAATTTTTTTACCGGTGTCACATGACGACATACAACCTACATGCCGCTTGTCCTTTTTAATTATAACGTTTAATAACAAATTTTTTAGGTCAAAATTTTAGGTTCAAAACTTGAAGGTAGTTTTTATGCTTTTAAATTTACTAATGAGAATAATTTATGCTCATGGCAATAATCAAAATGTTGTTATGGTTTAACATAAGAGAGGATGTTTTCTAAGGTCTATGTAGTTTAGTTTACAATTAATAATATTTATTTGATTAAGAGATTATATGAACATTATAGCTATCATTCACAGGAATGCATTTTTGAAGATTTTTAAATCATTTTTAATAAATTTTATAAATTATAAGCTATTCAACTCTATTCTATTCGAATTATTATTATTATTTTATTATTGATATTATTACTGCAATTTTCTCAAGGTTTTATAAAATTTGAGAAGTAAGCATAATTACAAAAAATGATGTGGTAAAAAATGCACTACTCGTCACCCAAGGCATTGTCATCGCTCAAGAGACATTAGGCATTTTCAGGTGACACATTTTTAATAAATTTTATCTGCTAAATATGACTACAAGCTGATAATTTTTCAATATTGTTTATCTACTAAATGTTATCTTAAACATAGTTTAAACCATATCTAATTTAAGCGATTAGTTTATAACGATATGCTTAATAAGTATGCAACCAAAATTTAAATCTGTACTGACGAACCTAAACTACCAAATACCAAACAACTCGTACCCACACAACCATATCATTAAAAACATGCGGGGGAGGCCTTCGATGAAGAAGCACAAAAACAATCAATTGTCGGTGTTATACCTAAGGTAACATATTTTTACCCATCTTTGTCACATGTACCTTTTGGATAAACTACTCTACTATAGGGATGTCCAAAATGCTCGACGCTCGAACTCATTCGAAAAATGCTCGAAAATATGCTCGTTCGATGGTTCGGTTTGTAAACGAACCGAGCACGAGCAAAGAAACGCTCGCTCGTTGCTCGTTCGATTTGGCTTGAATTAATTTTTAGTTTATATATATATATATATATATATATATAATTAACGAATTAATATTTTATACATTTATAAATAACTCTTTTGGTCCAATCAATTATGGAACTTCTTATAGTGATTCAAGAGTAGCCAACTTAAAACCTAAAAAGAAAAAAACCTCTTTAGTAATTACGTTACTTCACTAGTTGACGCTCAGAGACTTCTCCTCAATTCATGTCTCAAATCGTCTCTACCTAAAATCTCTAACCCTAATCGGACGTCGCCCGCACGAGAAGCCTTTGCGGCTCTCTGCGATTCAAGTCTCAAATCGTCTCTCCCTCTTGGTCAGTCGATTAGCCTTTGCAGCTCACGATCAGCGATGCCGAGCGACAAGCAGCTTTTGCGACTCTACAATTCGAAGGGCACACTACACAGTAGGGCTGTCCAAATCGCTCGACGTTCACTTGAAAAATTTAATGCTCGGATAATGCTCGGTTGTAAACGAGCCGATCGGCTCAGTTCGGTTTGTAAACGAACCCAGCACGAGCATAGGTCCGCTCGGTTCGGTTCGGTTCGTGAACAACCCTACTCTACTAGTCATGTACAAACCCTAATATGCTATAAATGGTCAAATTACTCGATGCCTAATTTAATGAACCACCATTGATCCACTTACGTCATAGCACTTATTGTCTAATGGATGCTACCCATACCACCTCTAAGTTTAGATATCCTCTCACATGGTTGTCATCACAACCCAACATAAGTCCCATCATGACTTATAAGATTTCAAACATTAAACAAACCAACTTATCATGCAACACCCTATAAATATAACGAGTTAATATTAATAAAAAAAACCTAATAAACTTTTATATTTTATACAAAAAGTTTCTTAACCTAATTTTGGTATTTTAAAATCCTTAAATTTGTTTAAAATACACATACTTGTAAAACTTTTTCTAAAATGTCAATTAATAACACAATGATGATTACCTATATAGAGAACTAAATACAAGTTATCTTATATAAATAAAACGAAAATCCACTTCAATACTTTTCAACGCTTAAAACAATAACTTATCAAATCTTAACTCGTTTTCATAGTAAAATGTTATTTTCTTTAAAGAATTTTACAAGCATGTGTAGCTTAAATAAGTTCATGAAACTTTAATATCTTAAAATTAGGTTGAGAAATTTTTTCGTACAAAATAAGTACGAATGTTGGTTTTTATAATATCATATTTTTAAATATTATAATATTATAAAATTTAAAATTACCTAAAGTTCCTAAACCCATGGTTTGGCAAGAGACCGTTTCCTCTGCTTTTTGTCTATTCCAGTGTTTAACAAAAGTAAACACAATCTCATTTAGATCATTTTCATCCACACTACTTTTCCAGAGTTGTAAAACATAAATACAGAAAAACATAGAAGTATAAATGCACAATGTACAACCCGATACAACATAACAACCCTATGGCTATCAACCCTCTCTCTGGTGAAGAATTACCCAAGATCAGGATAAAGTGTACCTTATTGGAAGAGAAAAAAAAATAAAAAATACTTTGATTATTTAATCTTTTGATGCTCACTTCTCACAAATTCACCAAACCCCCTCTCTTCAATCCTCACAAATTCACCAAACCCCATTAAAAAAAACCCAAGATTACCATCAATCCATTCAAGATTTCAATCCTCCCTTAGAACGCAAGTCATAATTTTCAAGAAATTGAATAAAAATCAAATCTTTTTGGTAAAAATGACAGAAATACTCCAATCCCCACTTCAGATATCTTCTTCTCAAAGCTCTTTGTTATCAATAGATGACAATGATGGGCTACTCCAACAAACAAATCATTATTTTTCTCCTCCTACATCTTTCCTTATTAACCCTTGTTCCAATTTGTATTCAGTGGCTGTATCTGTATGCAATACAGAAGAGAGAGAAAGAAGAAAGAGGAGAGAGAGGGAAGAAGAGGAGAGAGAAGCTTCATTTCTGGCTGTTGTGGTGACTGTTTTTAGAAAATCTTTTGTGGGTTCTTGTAATAGTGTGAAATTTCAAGATTTTGGTTGTGATAATAGCTCAAAAAGATCTTCAAAAATGGAGATTGGAGTGCCTACAAATGTTAGGCATGTTGCCCATGTTACATTTGATAGGTTTAATGGGTTTCTTGGGTTGCCTGTTGAGTTTGAACCTGAGGTTCCAAGAAGACCTCCCAGTGCCAGGTTTGTGGTTCTTGATCTTCCTTTCTTTTGGATTTTGGAGAATCTGTGCATTAGTGACTTGTACTGTACTACCCTTTTGCTCATTTTTCTGTCTTGTGTTTTGGTTTGATGAATCTTGATTCTTGAATAATGTATACTATTTGGGAAATTGGGTGTTCTTTTGTTGGAATAAAATGCATATTGACTTTTGAGGTCAAATGCTTACTGTTTTTGATATTGAACAAAATCAAACTCAATTTTGTATTTTGAAAGTAGGATGTATGTCTTCTACTTTTGTCTGTGATCTACAATATTTCATTTGTGCATTAATTTGGTAACTCATTTTTCTTAAATCTTGATTTTTGCACAATGATTATTTGTTCTGTATGCTTGCCAGCCCTTCGACTAATTGGGATTTTGGACCTTTATTTGGTGGAAATCATGTAAATTGACTTTTTTAG
This sequence comes from Smallanthus sonchifolius, assembly GCA_023525975.1. Lineage (NCBI taxonomy): Eukaryota > Viridiplantae > Streptophyta > Magnoliopsida > Asterales > Asteraceae > Smallanthus > Smallanthus sonchifolius. The sequence continues at coordinate 9,499,771 of CM042025.1, forward strand.
GTCAACCGCTTACCAATTTCAGACATTGAAATTGAATGCTGACTTTTTTTTTTTTTTTTCGAAATAAATGATAGCCAGATCAAACTTATTTTTTTAATAATGAATGTTACAACTAGGATAATGCACCAATTTTGACATTGAAACTGATTTTGGACTTTTTTTGGTAGAATAAAAATGTAGATAGACTTTTTAGGTCAAATGCTTACCAATTTTGACATTGAAACTGAATGTTGATTCTTTGAATTTCTGAAAAAGTTGATAATGAACATTACAAGTAGAAAAGAAAAATCCTGGTTAAATTTTTTTTTTTTAAAACCGATTTGTGTATATGGAAAAATAGTAAGAAAGATCTTAATCTCTGTTTGTAATTTAGCAAAGATTCACGTAATAGTTGTTGAATCTAAAAGCTATGTTAAATAGTTCAAATGGGATATTGAATCAATATTACTTTTAATAATAAATAATGATAAAAACAGATTTTATTAGATCGAAAATCAAATTTAAGCATTGAAGCTAACTCTTTTTTGTCCTTGCAGTACAAGCGTTTTCGGGGTTTCAACCGAATCTATGCAGCTCTCATTCGACTCGAGAGGAAACAGTGTACCCACGATTCTCTTAATGATGCAGAGACGTTTGTATGCTCAAGGTGGCCTTCAGGTGTGTTTGTGTGCATATTGCATTGTTGAGTTGTAACGAACAAGTTCCCGACACACCATTGTACAACTCGACAATGCATCTCCTGACTTCCAAGATTGCAACTTTTTTTTAATTTCCCATAAGTTTCATAGCATTTTGAACTAAAAACAAGTGATTTATGGCTTTTAAATGTAGGCAGAAGGAATCTTTAGAGTCAATGGTGATAATGGACAAGAAGAGCAAATAAGGGAACAATTAAATAGAGGAGAGGTGCCCGAAAACATAGATGTTCACAGCTTGGCAGGTCTAATTAAGGTACACCTTTTTCTAATCGGGTAACGGGTAAAAAACGGGCGGGTTGGGTTTAACCTATTTAAGGCATACTTTTGACCCGTTCGACTTGTGCCCTTCAAGCAAAGTTTTTTATGTGGTCCATTTAACCTATTTAAGATAACTGCTGCCTATAATCAACAAATGTCAAAAAATAGACATGTTAGTGTACGTAGTGGGGTCCGCGTCTATATGTCTAATGTTATGTTGTTCTCAGTGCTTATCTTTTTATCAAAAGCTTGTCTAGCTATTATTAATCACTGCCATTTTTTTGTTTTCAGCAGTTATTAATTTAGACAACATGCCTTCAACTAATTATATTAGCCTCTTGAAGTGTTGTTGATGTATGTACAGCTGTTCTTTAATTGGAACAACTATACCATGTGTGATAATGTTTTTCTGTCTTTTACCTTCTTTGGGAATTATTTTGTAATTTAATTAAGTGAAATTGATACAGACTTAGATTTTGGCCTGTTTGACCTCAAAAGTCAAATCATCAGTTGTTTCATATAAAAAACATATTACTACTCAATATATATGGAAAAAGTAATTTTCGGGCAGCTTGAAACGGGTCGGGTTGATTTGCCCATCAACACTGTTGTCTTTTCTGTAAGTTCCATAAATTATATGCATATTATAAATGGTTATGAAAACTCTTACTAGAATAATTATTCTAAATTTAAATAAAGTAATTTAGGAGGTTGTAAGAACTTGAGTATGCTTTGGGTGATCTTTGGACCTTTTGGACCGGTTTTATCTCTAACAGGCCAAACAGACAAAAAAAGTTAGCTAAAGGAAAAAGGGTCGAAAGTAGCTTGAAGTGTATTTTAATGCATAAAACCTCTTACATCATTTTATTCAAAAAATTATATTGTTACGGAAGTAATATAATTTTTGTACTCACAATGTTATAAAATATTGAACAAAAAAGTATTTTTCTGATCAACTGATTCGACCCATACAAAAGTACACGTTTTGACCCAAACCCGTTTTCACTTGATACCTGACCTGCCCATTTAGCCACCTCTACTTGAGATTGTCCCCTCAAAAATAATATAGTGTAATTTTTGTTCATGTGTAGGCTTGGTTTAGGGAACTACCAAACGGTGTATTGGACTCGATTGAGCCCGAACAAGTGATGCAAGCCCAATCAGAAGAAGAGTGTGCCCGGCTCGTGAGGCTGCTCCCACCAACTGAAGCTTCTTTGATGAATTGGGCTGTGAATCTAATGGCTGATGTTGCACAACTTGAACATCATAATAAGATGAATGCGCGTAATATTGCTATGGTGTTTGCTCCAAACATGACCCAGGTACATAATAAAAGTTCCTAGCTTTAACACTTGCTGTACATCTTGGTACAACTATTTATGCATATATTATACAAATTACAACCTTTGGTTTTGCAGATGACGGATCCTTTGACTGCATTGATGTATGCTGTCCAGGTTATGAACTTTCTCAAGACTTTGATCGTCAAGACTCTAAGGGAAAGAGAAGACGTTATAGTCGAGGCAGGACCTGCCTTACGGTTTGATCGTTTTGATGAGAACAACGGGCCCCACTGTTCTTTCAAAGGAATGGTCAATGAGACCAGCGAGGTGAACAAAGATGATCAAGACTTTTCAGTCAAAGAACCCACCTTGGAAAGCCATTTAAATCTTTCTCAGGATGATTTGACTTCTAAAAGTCAAAATCAAAGTCAAACTACTGTGTTGGAAGAAGAAAATGGTGTTAGGGTGGTTGAAGGTGTTGGTGCTGAGTTGGTAGAAGCTGTTAAGACTAGAAAACCGCAGTCGAGCAACTCGAGCCATAAGAAGGGTTTGAGAAAAAGTGTAGAGAAGAGCAAAGGAAGCACGATTGTGAGCCGTTTGAATTCAAGAACCGAGAGGATTGAAGCCTGGCGGTGAAGCGGTGGATGGTGGTGGACAGGGGTGGTGGTGGGATGGGTATCTATTTTGACCTGTGGTCATAAAAAAAGTCTTTAACTTTATGTAATTTGGCTTGGACATGTAATTTGGTATATGGTATGCATACCAATGGTTTGTTTTATGCTTTATGTCCATTTGGGGTTGATCCTATTAATCTCTTTTGTTGGTTTGGTTATGAGATTAGCTTTAGGAATTTATGTGTGTTTAGAATGAGTATACAAGGTGATATTTGTTCGATTAGCTGAACCTAATTACCGCATACTAGCTGGGTGAAAAATATCAATACATAAAATTCTTAAATCTTTATGTATATATTTTATAGGTGTAAAAATGTATTACATATGCTAAGGATAGAAAACAAAATTCAAAATATGTGAAAATTAGTATATAATTGGGTTTAAAAAATAAGTTAATTACTATTTAATGTAATTTGATTTTCATTACTATATGATTAAAAATAAAAGTTACATAATTAGATTTCAAAGTTTCTTATAGTAAGCGATAAATTAAAATAAACGTGTTTTATTAATATAATTAGTATTTTCTTTAAAAATATATTATTATTAAAAGATAGACGTGTATTTAATAAGAGAAAGATGCGTGAAAAAATTATGAGAATAAATATGGAGGTGACACGTGGCATGTAAAAACCTTTATTTATTAGATACTATAGATTATATAATTTAAAAATATATTATAATAGTATTTTAAAGTTGATAAAACTTGAAATTACTAAAATTATATAATTATTAAAAGTGTAGTTGAGTATTTAATATTTATTTCAAGTAAGGTAATATTTATTCGATTACCTCAACCTAATTACATGAATATAGTAGCATATTATATAATTTAAAAAATATGTTATAAATAGTACTTTAAAATTGATAAAACTTGAAATTACTAAAATTATATAATTATTAGAAGTGTATTTGAGTATTTAATTTTTATTTCAAGTCAGTTGTTGGGTGGAATTTAACATTAGGTTTTGAGTAATGGGCATACAACGGGTCATTTTAACCACATAAGATTATAAATGGGTATACTCAATGCCTAATGAGTATGAGACACGGTCTTGTAATCACATATAAGACTGAGATTTTCAATGTATGTCCCATACCTGACCCATTGTCATCCCAACAGTTCTCTTGCAACTAGGCTTGTAAATGACCCGAACAAACACGAATGAGATTTGTTCATGCTCGTTCGTTTAACTTTAACCGAACAAATAAATGAACACAGACACATAAACGAACAAATTTTCTTGTTCGTGGTTCGTTTATTAAGAAAATGAACATGATCGTGTTTGTTTATGTTCGTTTATTAATATTTTAAATGCACGGTTCACGAACATAAACACACGAACGTTAATTAAAAATAAATTTGAATATTTAGATTAAAATTTAAAATATCATTATCCTTATATTCAAAATTTTAAAAGTAAACAAAAATATCAAATCGATTTTGAACTAGGCTTAAGGGTTGTAAAATATGAAAATCAAATGGAATTTAAATTAATATTAGTAATAAGTAAATCTGAATGAATAATTAAATGAACGTAAACAGACAAACATAAGTGAATGAATATAAACGAACGTAAATGAGCGAACGGAACATGTATTCATCTTCATTCGTTTATTTAAATGAACAAAAAATTATGTTCATGTGTTATTTTATTTATTAAATTAACGAACATTCTCTTGAACTATTTACTCATTCGGTTCATTTAGAAGCGTACTTGCAACGTTATGAATTCATAAAATTTTAAATCTATTATCAAAACTAATTTATGAATCATTTGGTGAATTTGTTTGAAAAGAAACTTGGTTTTCATTTCCTGATTTGATTTATAAATTTGTTAAAGAAATTAACAATAAATGATAAAAATACTCTTTTAATTATTTATGAACTCGAAGTACTACCCTTAATGCTCGAAGTACCATCTATTAATACACGTACACGTTACAGAGGAAAATAAATTATTTATTTATTTAATAAAATAAATAAATAGCGAAATTATGCGAAAGAGGAAAAGCTAATAATAATTACTAAAATGGAGAGCCGTTGATGTTGAGATTACGGTAGTCCGCCGATACAGGTGATCAAGAACGGATAGAAACACTGGATTCGCTGTGGATAATAAAAACCAGACTCAAAATATCCATTAAAATTCACAATTCTGGACAGAGAAACAGAGCTCAAAACTCCCCGTCAATGGAGGCTTTAACTTTCTCTACAGTTTCTTCCCGCCATTTCTCCACAACTTTCCCCAAAAAGAGTCCTTATTATTCCACAGCTTCATCTTCCCCGCACGCGCTCTCTTTCCGCTCCTCCAATTCATCATCTGCGGTTAGAGATTAAATTATGTTTATACTCTGTTTTATTTTTTTAGGGTTTTTGGGGGTATAATTGCTATTTTTGATGGGGGCAGAGGGAGCTATGGGGGATTGTGAATTCGCAGAGAGTAATTACGGTCAGAAGAGAGAGACGTGGAGTCATCAGAGCAGAAATGTTCGGTCAGCTAACGAGCGGCCTTGAATCCGCTTGGAACAAACTCAAGGGCGAAGGTCTTACTTCTACCTTTGATTTCATTGTTTGTGGGGATTATGTCATTTATGAAACTTCTGTAATGTTTTAGGAAATTTAGAAGTTTGTTTTGATTGATGATTGATCAGACCTGTTTCTAGTTTCTTTTGGGGCTACTATTGGAAGTCTAGGGGTGCTAAACGGGTCATGTCTACGGGTCTAACCCGACACGAACCCGAAAGTTTGACACACACCTGAACACCACACAAACCTGAAAATTGTGTCAAACACATGAAACTGAACACGACTAGAATATTCACGGGTTGACACGAGCACGACCGTTTAACTGATTTTTTTTCCCGCATATTATTACTTTAAAATTACCATTTTACAAAAAAAAAATACGAATGTATATAAAATGTCCATTTCTCTTCTAAGTTTTAAATTGTGGCATAAAATAACCAATTTAATTTATAACATAAAACACATTTAAAAAATAAAAATAAAAAGCAGATGGGTTAAACGGGTAAACACGTGGACCCGACGGGTTGACACGAACACAACCAGTACGGTTTCAACCCGAAACTGACCCAAACCCGTGAATTTTTCCATGTCGAAAATTCACACCCCTAAACACCAGCCCCATAAGTGTACACAGACCCCTGTTATATCATACGGGCCGTATGACTTCTGGTGTTTGTATAGTGTGTTAGTGGTGTTTCTTTAGACGCGGCCTTTTTTAGAGTTTATATGTGACTTTTAGAAATTCAATCATACATCTTTCAGACTGAAGTTGACATGATTGTAGGTTTGGTTTCTACCTTTAATCATTTTTTAATATCATTGATTAGCTGTTGATGTTAATATTTTGTGGTATTTTGTGCTTCAGAGGTGCTAACAAAGGAGAATATTGTGGAACCCATGAGGGACATCAGGAGAGCTCTTTTAGAAGCAGATGTATTTCCAAACTTTTATTCTTTTTGCTGCATCTGTATTATATCACAAGAAATGTTTATGATTAATAAAAAACAGTTGATCTTCATCTAAGTTTCTGATTCTGGTTGGCAGGTTAGCCTTCCTGTTGTAAGAAGATTTGTTCAAGCTGTAAGTGAACAAGCTGTTGGTGTTGGCGTGATCCGAGGAGTCAAACCAGATCAGCAATTGGTCAAAGTATGGTTTTTTTATTTAACATTCAAAAATTAATGATTCAGTCTGCACATAATATAATTTCTCCAGGATAATCAATAAAATTATCAAGAAATTTGCTTTTGCAGATTGTAAGTGATGAACTGGTGAAGTTAATGGGAGGAGAAGTTTCTGAGTTGACTTTTGCGAAATCGGGCCCCACAGTGATCTTATTGGCTGGTCTACAAGGTGTTGGGAAGACTACTGTTAGTGCAAAGTTAGCTGTTTACCTCAAGAAACAGGTACATTGCAAATTAAACCAACACAACACACATTATTATGAAGATTTGTGTCTAGTTTCTTACGCCTTTTGTAATTATAATGTGAAACAAACTACAGGGAAAGAGTTGCATGCTGATTGCTGGAGATGTATATCGACCGGCTGCAATCGATCAACTTGTTATTTTGGGTAAACAGGTAGAGTTGCATGATCAACTGGTTATTTTGACATTTGATTATGGATACTAATTACAGTATTTCTTATTATCACACATTGAAACACAGAATTTCTGTAATTAAACTTGAATTTAAAAAAATATAATATTTATTTGATCAATCTATAACTGTACACGGTGACAGGTGGATGTTCCTGTGTATACAGCCGGAACTGATGTGAAACCAGCAGAAATAGCTAGGCAAGGTCTTCAAGAGGCTAAAAAGAAGAATGTAGATGTTGTTATTATGGATACAGCAGGAAGGCTGCAGGTTATTTAACATTTTAATTTATTTCCCTTTAATTATTTCAGATATTGAAAAAGACATGAAACACCCTTTAATTTGTGATTTGACTTTAATTATCAGATAGACAAAACTATGATGGATGAGTTAAAAGACGTGAAGCAAACACTAAATCCCACTGAAGTTTTGCTTGTTGTAGATGCAATGACTGGTCAAGAAGCTGCAGGTTTAGTGATTATTGTGCATATTAATTTTTTAATTATATTTTTAAGCATACTAACTTTGGTGATATTTTGCAGCCTTGGTGACGACTTTCAATCTTGAAATCGGGATTACTGGAGCGATTCTAACTAAATTAGATGGAGATTCAAGAGGTGGAGCGGCTTTGAGTGTGAAAGAGGTTGGCCCTCTACAATGATAAAATACATAATTTAACTAAAAATATAATCTTTTTTCCACTTTTTTATTTTATTTTATTTGGGCATTTTAGGTATCAGGAAAACCGATAAAGCTTGTAGGGCGTGGAGAAAGAATGGAAGATCTTGAACCGTTTTATCCAGATCGAATGGCGGGACGTATTTTGGGCATGGGAGATGTTCTTTCATTTGTGGAGAAAGCACAAGAAGTTGTGAGTGTCATATTATCTGAAATTTCCATGTAAATTATAATAATATAAAATTAATTATATTATAATTCTTAGATGAAACAAGAAGATGCTGAAGACTTGCAGCAAAAGATCATGAGCGCAAAATTTGACTTCAATGACTTTTTAAAGCAAACTCGCGCTGTTGCACAAATGGGTTCTATGTCGCGTGTTCTTGGAATGATTCCTGGAATGGGAAAAGTTACCCCCGCACAAATTCGGGAAGCAGAAAAGAGTTTACAAATTATGGAAGCAATGATTGAAGTCATGACCCCAGGTTCATATACTGAAAATTATTTTTTATTGAATGGGAAATAATTGAAATTAACATTAAAATACATTTCTGGAGTTATTTTCAGAGGAAAGGGAAAAGCCGGAACTGCTAGCAGAATCCCCTGCTAGGAGAAAGCGAATTGCTCAAGAATCTGGAAAAACTGAGCAACAAGTAATTTTCTTGGTTTTATGTCATATTTTAACTTTAAATTTGAAATCCAGTGGCGGAACTTGAACAATTAAATTGGGGGCCGAAAATATTACACATAGAAAAACCAATTTTTTTGAGCTTTTGGTCTGGATTAGGAGGGGCCCAAATACTATAACTAATATGAAATAAACCTATGGGTTGAAATCAATACTTCTAAGCAAAAAAATGTGGGGGGCCTGGGCCACCTCTGGCCCCTATTAAGTTCCGCCCATGTTGAAATCAAGCATTATAATTTTTTTTGGTGTTATGTCATATTTTAGTTTTGAATTTGAAATTAAGCATTATAATTTTCTTGGTTTTATGTCATATTTTATATTTAGATTAAAAAAAATGAAAAAAAATATTGAGCTAATGGATGTTATATTTGTATGGCAGGTGAGCCAACTTGTTGCACAGCTTTTTCAAATGCGCGTACGGATGAAGAATTTGATGGGTGTAATGCAAGGTGGATCTGTTCCTGCACTCAGCAACCTTGAAGAGGCAATGAAATCTGATCAAAAGGTGGATCAATCAATTACTGCACCAAAGTTATTTTTTTTTTGAAGAATTAATTCCATAATTGCATACAAATTGATTTCATATTCTCTGAAACTTTAGGCTCCTCCGGGTACCGCCAGGAGGAAGAGAAGACCAGAGTCAAGGAAACAATTTGCAGGGTCATCAGGGAGGCCCAATCCGCGCGGTTTTGGTGGTGGGAACTGAGTGAATGAATTAAAATCTTGAATTTGCTACCAAACTCAAGGTACAAGTTGTTTTTTTTTTCTTTCTGTAGAATAATAACATTCGGCAGTAGATAGATTATTATTATTATTATAGCCTTGAAAAGAGAAAGGTGTAAAGTAACTATGGAGAACCAAATCTTGTTTATTATGATTCTATAAAAATGGTGATGTTAAAGCTTTTGAGTAAGAACTATTTGAATTGCCACTATGGAACTAGGAAATGTGTTGGAGGTCCACCTTGTGTTTGGCTGAAGTAACAAATGAAGTATTATGAACTCGTATCCTACGTTATTTTTTATGTCTTTCGTCTTTGTTCTGTCGCACTTAAGTCTTATATTACGAGTATCGCGTGTATAACACAAGTTCTATGGGAGACAAGAAAAATATAACATCCTAAATAATGCTTTTCAGTTTTCATATAACATTGAAACTAGAGTAAACTGCAATTTGCACCTTTGTGGTTTAGGCCCACTGACACATTGCAACCCTGTTTAAAACAAAGTGCAATTTGCCCCCTGTTGTTTGGTTTCTCTCTCTCTTTGCACCCCTGTCGTTATCTTTTCTAATGAAAAGACAATAATACCCCTGACCTCACCCCAAATTTACCTTCTTATTCTCCAGTGAACACCTTCTTCTCCGGTGAACTATACCGATGAACTATACCTCCGATTAACATCTCCGATTATCACATTGGCCAAAATATTCAACAAACAACGAAAGAACGATCTAAAACACGGAAGTATCTCTTGTGGTGATTTGTGTTTGGTCCTATTTTCAATAGATTTGAAAGATCACGAACCGTCTCTTTATCAATAGAAAGCAACGATTTAGTGTTCTTAACGCTTCATCTACCTTATCATTATTGAGAAGTTTCTGTTCTAAGATCACGAATGAGGAGGATTTAACCACAAGAACTGTCATACTTGTCAGTACTTGCAGACTCTCATCCCAATTTCCATCAAGACCAGTTGGATGAAATTTGAAACCATAGATGAAGTTAGTGTAATCTTGGATTCCGACTCGACACACACACGTGTCTGTATAGCCCAGAGATTGTACCGATTCTGCAATAACTCTAAGGAATTCCTCTTTATTAACTCCCTTTGTACCAATTGAATCCGCCATTGATGAGTTTTTCTTCAGATGAGGACGATGGTGGATTTACAGTGATAAACCCAAGAAAATCACTCAGATTCTGTTGCTGATTTTGGCCCACATCTCCGACCTTCATCTCCGACCACAGGGCAACTTTTACTCTCCGACCTTGACGACAGCGGCGGCGGTGTTGGAGTCTTGACGGCGACGGCGGCGGACAGGAGAGGGGAAGGGGGCGGCGGCAGACGGGAAGGATGAGGGTGAGGAGTGCAAAGAGAGAGAAACCAAACCACAGGGGGTGCATATTAGGTTAGGTTTTGGGTTTTGGGTGAAATGATCTTAATACCTCTAACGGAGTTAAAAGATTAACGGTGTTTGTAACGGCGGGGTGCAAAGAGAGAGAAACCAAACCACAGGGGGCAAATTACACTTTGTTTTAAACAGTGTTGCAATGTGTCAGCGGACCTAAACCACATGAGTGCAAATTACAGTTTACTCTTGAAACTAAAAAAAATAAAAAATCTTATTAGTGAGAAGTTTACATGCAGTTTTATCGACCACGCGAAAACTAAAAAGATACATGACAATTTAAAACAAACCCAAATTCCAGCAAACACTAGAGATGCATTTGCAACAACAAATCAACATCAAATGTTGCAACAAATCCAACTTTATATCCCGTTGACTAAAAAGTCAAACAACAATCACATGAATCTAACAAAATAATATTTGGTTATAAAACAACATCATAACCCACCAATTACCTTAATTTATCACCAAATCGGTTATAAATTCAATTAAAAAAACATGATTTTGTACTAACCTCCAAATTCCCAATGCCCAAATTAGTAATTTAACAACAAAAGGGGCATTGAACCAACCCATTCTCATTGCATTCTAAACACTTGATGCTCCTCCTCCCATCACCACCTATCAACTTACAACTCCCATTGCACACCGTACACATCACAAACCTCACACCACCGCACCCTTTGCAACCGGCCGCCGCCACCGTCGGAATCCCCTCTAGCAAAATCCCCAATTTACCCTCCTCCTCCAACTTCATTATCTCCTCCGATCCACCAATCAATCTCCCTTTGACCAACACCACCGGAACTTTGACCTCTTTCTTGCCCAATAACGACCTTAATTCTTCCTTAAACCCTGAATCCATCGAAACGTCGCGCTCTATCATACGAACATGGTGCGATTCGATGATCCCACGGACGGTGTTACAGTCCTCGAATGTCTTTCGGATTCCCCGCAATGTGGTGGTGTAAATCACCACCGCATCTTCCCCTCCGGGAGGGCATTTCTTCTCGAAAACCGCCAGTATCTCCGTCGATTCCGTCGAGTTTCTTGATTTCTGACTTGTGGGTGTTCCTAAAACCACCTTTTTTGTCTTCGGGTCAACAAGATCCGGGGCAAACAAAGGGCCAAGATTCTTCCTCCTGCCGGAATTCAAACCAGATTCCACCGGCGATTCACACCCACCCTTCTTCGATATCCGCAAATTCGGTGGTAAAGTCGACGCCTTTACAATTGTTGTCATCGGACTATACTCCGATCTCTGCGACCCCATTTTCTTGTTTTCTTTGCCGGAAAATCTCTTTGACACCTTCGGAGAAGACCCCATCTGATTCAAGAACTTCATCGGCGTTTTCAAATCGATTTCCGCAAACCCTCGCCGGAATTTGGGGCTTTTCCTAGCCGGAATTTGGGGTTTTTCCTCGCCGGAATTTGGTGTTTCATCATCAAGATCCTCCATGAGCTCCCAGGCGTTGATGATCTCCGGCGGCCCTTGGTGGGACTTTCTCGGCGGGGAGTTGTTCTGCTCCGGCGCCGGCGGTTGCTGATCTTTATCAAGTTTGAGAGCGCCATAGGTTGAAGAAGTGAGGGAAACGACATGGTGGGTGTAATTTGATCCACCGTTTAAAACAATTTCATTCTTAAGATGTTTTTTGATGTGTTTGGAAGATACGCAACCCATTGGAAGTGTGTGTGTGTGTGTTCGTGTGTGTGATTTGGGATGGGGATTTGGTGTTGGATTTGGGATGTCTCGATGTTTGTTACAGGGTAAGAAGTGGGGGTAACCGTTGGTGGATGTAAACGGTCTGAAATTTCAAATCTGGGAATTTTACTTTTTAGTCCCTCATGTTACGCATATTTACGGTTCGGTGCAATATTAAATAGTAAGTTTATATGGAATCAATTATTTTACAACATTTAAGGTGTCTTTTATTAAAGATGAAATAAACGAATTTTGTAAATTAAATTTAATGTTATAATTTTCTTAGGGATAACAAAAATTAAAAATAATATACATTTAAATCTAAAATATATAAAATTTACAAACAATATTACGATTTTCATATACTTGTTTTTATTAATTAAATATGAGTTGTAATAGTTGTTACATGTAATGATCATTTAGTGCCTTTTCATAGCTTTAGGAATTAGTTATTTTATATGATTTTCAAAATCTTTAACAATGCTTTCATGATACAAGTTTTTTTATCAAATAATACAAGTTTTTGGTCATGATACTATGAAAGTGTTTTCCTGGTATAATCATTTTTTAGCTCATTTTTTATATATTATTTATAAACGTGTGCTTTTTATATTAGTGGGATTGTGTGGTTCAGAAGGTTTATTATATTTTCACGTAATCAAATAATATTATTAACTGGTTTAGTTCATGTGTAATAAATAGGTTTAATTCCGGAAAAGTTATGTTTCATATATTAGTTTTACATCATTAATATATTCATATATTAAATTTAATTTAAATGGATGTGAATGATGTAATTAGCTGTATAATGGGTGTATATTTAAATGAACTTTAAAAAAAATTAAAAAAAAAATTAAACGTCCAAATTATTTTCACCGTAAAAGTATTAAAGAAATCTTCAAAATGGTTTAACTTGTTAAATAAAAAAAAATACGTTTTGCTATATATAAATATTATCATATGTAAATATATTTGATTTTAGTTAATTGCAATGCTAAATGAAAATAAATTAGATGGTAGTTAGTAACTTTTCTAATTTACTTTTTGATTTATTAAGAGTTAAACCATTAAAAGCTCTGAATGGTTCAGCATGGTTTCTGTGTTAAACCATCAGTGGCGAAACTTGAAGAAAAACGCAGGGGGGAGGGGGCGCGGCGTAGCCCTATAATTTTTTTTCCTATCGCTATGTTTCGGGTTATATGTTCAGGTCGGCAATTCGGTTTTTTAAGGGAGGCATTACGGGATCCTCTTTTTTTTTTAAACAAGTTTTAAAATTTTACACAAAACCCCCTTAAACTTTGAGGAAAATATCAGGGGGGACCGAAACTTAATACCTATAAAATTTTCAGCCGAATACGTATAAATTAACACTTCTGAGCAAAAAATCAGGGGGGGGCTAACGAAGCTGTGCCACTGTGAACCATTAAGAGGCTGGATGAACTATTAAGAGACTGACAAAATCTGTAACAAACACCCCCTACCTCTGACTGAATCATTAAAAGACTATTAAAGAGCCCCTTAATACTTATAATATAATTTAAGGGGTCTATTAATAAATTAATGACATTATTAATAAAAATTAGTTTTAGTTGGATTTAATTAAATATAAAAGTGTATTATATATTTTAATTTTAAAAAGGAACAATCTATATCTATACATACTAATAAATCAAGGTTTTGGGAGGGACGTTTGTCATATTTCTAAGCCTCTACATTCTCATTTTCCCGCCTCTCTCTCCTATTAATAATCAACTTCACTATTTTAGTCAACTAAATCAATTATTTGTTACAATTTTTATCTACAGATTTTTAAATTTAAAAATGTGTTTATTATCAGTTAAATTGTTCTATAATATTTTTATGAATTCTACCAACCGAAAACAATTTTATAGAAATCTAAGATCCAAATAAAAACTCTTTAACCATGTATTTACATATTCACATTGTTTCATTTTGACGAGTGTATGTGTTAACAGATTATATTATATTTTATTCAACCTATGTAATACACGGCCTTTTAAAGACATGATTTTTTTATTACTAAGTATATAACATTACATTTATTCAACCCGTGTAATACATGGGATTCTAACCTAGTATAATATGATAAAAAGATTATAAAGAGATTTTAAAATAAAAGTTAATACATGTGACACTGGAAGTCAATTTTAATTCCAAACCAGGTGTATATAAACTTGCACACTTCGACGGTGAGTTTGTAAGTTTCGGTTTCAACGGTGTGTACATTAGTACTAACCTCGCGAAAAGAATTCACGTTGAAACGTTGTTAAAAATAAGAACGTCTCAATGGAAAAACCAGAAATTGAAACGTACATAAATAAACAGGTCATGACAGTATATTCAGAAATCATTAAAGAGTTACGTCGTTGTAAAAATAAGTGTTAAAAACACAAAAGCGAATTTAGAAAAATCGTATAGACAAAAGATAAAACCGTGACCTACCCAATGCGCGCTGCAGAGGGGTATTAAAACTTGTAAGGCTTGATTTGGACGATAAGTACACTGATATTCACCCCGCGAAAAAAATTCACTTCGAAACACCGATAAAAATAAGCACGTCGAAACGACAAATCAGAAAATTTAATAAAACATCATATTTTAAAGGTAATAAAAACCGTAAAAAATGAAACCTTGAAGCAGCTATGATGGTTCGTATGTTTGTGCTTTGATAACTTGTACATTAGCACGAAAACTAGGTTTTGACGTAGATAAAAATGAGCACGTCACAATGGTACATTCAAAATGTTATAAACATCGTATTTTAAAAGTTATAAGAAAAAAACGAAGTAATTATAAACATAAAAATAATAAAAAACTAATCTACGTGTAAAAGGCCAAATTAAAAAAATTAAATAAAAAACAATATGTTATAATTTAATCTTTAAATTGTTGATGTTAAAATTATGTGTAACTATTATAAAATAATGTTTTAGTAATCGGTCCGATCATCGAACTAATCGTTTTATTGGATGGACCGGCTAAACCGTTTTCAAAAATCGTTACGTGTAACTATTATTAAGAATGTTTTAATAATCGGACCGATCATCGAACTAATCCTTTTATTGGATGGACCAGCTGAACCGATTTTAAAAATCGGATGACGTCATAGATAATTTAAAAGTTAATAATATAAAATATCGTTCTAGTATGAATTTGTGATGTTAAGTAAATATGAGGTCTTGAATAAACAAAATATGAAGCCTAAAGTAGTAAATTAATTAGGAAATGAGATTCTGAAAAGAAAACACTAAAGAAAAATAAAATCCGGTATAACCATTCGCTCCGATCCTTACGGTGGACAGGGCGTTCTAGATATAGAGGTGTGGGTTTAGTGGGTTGGCCAGGGAACACCGCCTCAACGCCTGGTGGGTTCAATGTTGGGTTCGTGAAGCCGCTTGTGTGACATGGAAATGTGACCGTTGAAGCCAATGTGAGTTGCTAGGATATTTGTGGGTTCAACTAGGAGTGCCCCTCCAACTAGGGCTCAATTGGATTCAAATGATGTGACATGATATTATTGGATGATGAAGAGGGTTCAAATGGGTTTAACTAGGATCACCCCCTCCACCCTTACAAGTTACAACATTAAGTAAACGTAATTATCTAAAACTGAATAAATTTAAGTTATCTTTTAAAACATTATATGAACCAATTGAACTCAAGCTATATACTTTATGAGTTATAAAGCGTCTATTATTCATAGTAGCATGCTCAACTTCTACTTTTCGTTTTATTGATTTATCTAAAGTTAACTTCTTTATAAAACTTATACGAAAGTACATCAAATTCCCCTAATCTACCATTGTGTTGAGGCATGAGCTTGCCGAAATCAAGTGTTAGAGGGACTTTGGTGTTGTATCCAGATCTTTCCTAATAGCAAATTGCTCGGAAATTTAAAATAGGTGTAAATTCTCCCGATTTGTGTCCTAGCATACGAGTATGTAGAAAGTTGCAAAACAGAGCAAGCCTACGTCTTAGGATCAGACATAGTTTTTCTATGTTAACACATTTTATTGCTATGAAGTAAGTCTAGCTCAAAAGAATGAGGGTTCAACTTCATAAAAACAAATGTTTCTGTTTATACATCTATACTATATAATAAATAAAGGTTTTTCATTGCATGTGTCGCCTCCATATTCACTCTCATCATTTTTTTCCCGCCTCTCTCTCTTATTAAATACATCTCTATCTTTTAATAATAATATATTTTTAAAGAAAATACTAATCTTTATATTAATAAATCTCCTAACATATTTTGATTAGTGTATGTGTTAACAAATTATATGGTATTCCACGGCTTTATTCAACCCGTGTAAAACACGAGTTTTTAAAAAATAAATTTTTTGTTACTTAATATATATTATTTAGAGTAAACTTCGTTTTTTGCCCCTGTGGTTTGTCCTTTTTAACCTTTTTAGTCCAAAAAAGAATCTTTTAACATATCAGCCCCTGAGGTTGTATTTTTATAACCATTTCAATCCATGATACTAACGCTGTTAACTTTTCTGTTAAGTATAGGAGCATTTTAGTCATTTTATTTTAAGTAAACTATTTAATTTTTTAAGTTCAATAAAAACTATTTTCAGATTTTTTTCATAGAAAAAATTTCTACTTTTTTTAAAAACGTTTTTTTTTTTACTTTTAAAAATTATTTCTTTAGTTCTTTTTCCATAAAAACGTCTTTTTTAAATCTTTTTAAAAACGTTTTTTGATAAAAAAAATTTAGAACTTTTTTCATAAAAAGAGATTTAAAAATATTTTTTAGTTTTTTTTATAAATATTTTTTTAGCTTTTTATAAAAAAAAAATTTAACTATTTTAAAAACTTTTTTTTTTCTTTTTTGAGTGAACTATTTAAAAAAATACGTTTTTAAAATAGTTAAAAAATATTTTACGAATAAGCTAAAAACGTTTTTTATAAAAAAAACGAAAAAATGTTTATAAAAACGTTTTTTATGAAAAAAAGTTTAAAAAAAATATTTTTCAGAAAAGTAAAAAAACGTTTTTAAAAAGATTAAAAATTGTCTTTTTTTAAAGAGTAAAAAAAAACGTTTTTAAAATAGTTAAAAAAATATTTTACGAAAAAAGTAAAACTTTTTTATAAAAAAAACTAAAAAATTGTTTTTAAAAACGTTTTTTATGAAAAAAATAGCGTCTAGCGTATCTTCCGAGACTAACAACTAATCGTTATAGTTCCGTGTGTGGTAACTTGTTGCTCTCAATATCGTGACATCAATTTAACCTAACTAACTGTGTATATTTGTAAATTAAAAAACAACATAATTTCTTAGGATTATAAACTCAAAACAACATCAATTGACTCCTCCCCCCCGCACTCTAGAATTCTCTCGTGTACTTCAAATTCTAGGTATGTAATATGATAAAATGTAGCATCCCGAAAAAGATCGCCACAGTCCTTTCTCATCCACTAGATCTTCCATGAACTGCACTTTGCACCACTTCTACCCAACTTCATCTTTTTTATTCTAACTCTTTGCCTCTGTCACATTCAGCACTTTTAGTTGTTATCGTTCTTCATAATTTTTTTTACTTTACTAATCATTTTCTTGAAGATATATAGAC
Organism: Smallanthus sonchifolius; assembly: GCA_023525975.1. NCBI lineage: Eukaryota > Viridiplantae > Streptophyta > Magnoliopsida > Asterales > Asteraceae > Smallanthus > Smallanthus sonchifolius. Next base: position 9,517,611 of record CM042025.1, read on the forward strand.
ATAAAAATGAACAATAATATATCTAAAATCTTAGTTTTGCGTTAGATCCAAGATTTTTCTTTTATCGGTGTCGCTATATTCCAGTGTATAAGATGTTCATGGAATTTCATTTTACAGTTGGGTCACATCACAAAAATTAACTAAAATTCCAATAATAAGCTACTAGAATAATTTGTTCAAGTTTCAGCTAATCTTATCTTTTTTTTTGACAGCAGAGAGATTTTATTGCAATAAATAAAGAGTATAAAATCAAGCTTCCAACCAGGTGCTAGAAGCAATTGAAACACACCCGAAACATGGAGTGATGACGTGGGTACGTGCATGAATCATGGGTAAGTGCAAGAAGTAGGATGCGCATGAAGCCGGACCACGGTATCATCATCCCTAGATCAAAGATGATGTGGCATGATGGATAGTGACCATTTCGGCATCTTAGAGGAGTCCACGTACCAGATAAAAGGTTATTAATATCTACTTAATGACCTTGAACAAAGGGACTTATCCCCTTGTGTGGACTAATAGTTTTATACCAAAAATGCAAGTCTAAAGTCTGCAGGTAAAAAAGCAAGAGAGATACCCCCAGGAATAGACAAGAAGGTGACTGTAACACCTACCACGAAAATGTCCAAAATTTGACTAAAGGTACAAACCACAAGGACTATAAGTGTAATTAACCTATAAATCAAGTTTCAAAACGTGAAAAACATGAAAATCCAACGGTAACGGACCGTCACGTACGGTAACGGACCGTCACGGACGGTAACGTTCCGTTACGGGCTGAACACGCGAGCAATGGTGACACGCCACATGTCCAGTGACTCATCGTCACAATCTGACGCGTGGAAACCCTATAACTGACCGTCACGCCTGGTAACAGTCCGTCACAGCCGCAAAAGGCCCTGGGTGCGCCACATATCACTTCGTAATGGACCGTCACGCCTAGTAACAGTCCGTCACGCCGCAATTTGACCAGGGGGTGACGCGTATCTGATGCCTCGCAAACCCTAATCTGGTGACGGACCGTCACCATCCGTAATGGTTTGTCACGACTCCTGGACCAACTTTATAAATAGCTGGACGAGTTCATTAGTTTTCTACACAACTCAAACATTCTTCACACACAAAAATCATTTAAGAAGTTCCTTAGCTCAATCCTAAAGCTTTCGGTTCGATTCCCGCTCATTGTAGTGCCCGGTCTAAGAAGAAACGCTCGCAGAGGTGCCGATACACTAGAGAAATCAAAGTTAGGAGGTTGATTCTACACTTTCCAACTTAGAGGCTCATTCCTATAATCAAGGTGAATACTTTATCTCTTTCAAAACTTGTGCCAAACATTTACGTTTACGAAAATGGCTAAATAAAGGTTAAGGGATTAATGCTCAACGTTCTTCTACGAACAAAACATTCGCATCATAGGTATACGTAAACTTGCAAGGGATACACAGGTCTCGGGTGAGAATCCCGGATTACGGCTGGTGCTTATCTTATAACAAATTTAGAGGCGTGGACCTGTCCGTTGTTATAAGGCATGACGCCAGTGTATACAGTGGTGCATACGGTCAGGACATAGACCTCCTGAATGTGTAGATTGAACAAAAAGTTGTTATTATAAAATTAATACTTGTTTGTGCCAAATGACTTTATGTCAAAATAATTGTATTCACCAGTGTTCGCGCTGACGTTTCATTTTCAAAATATTTTCAGGCAATGAATAAAAGGAAAAAGGAAAAAGGGGATACGGGCAGACATAAGATCTGACCTAGGAATGAATGTTGAAAAAGGATAATTTGTACGCTGGATTCTCAAGCCTCGTGTATAGGAAATCATAAAAGATGTAAGAGGAAATAGGATCAATGGATTGATCAACTTTGTATAGTACTATTTACCGTGGCTTGAAACTTGTCCAAAGGAGACAAGAGATGTATTTGATTTCAAACTTGTTTTATAATTAAAAATGATATTTAAATCCCTATGTTTATGAAATAAATACAAGGATTTTGTTTTCCAACTGGGTCTTGATATTTACAAATACAACCCTTGAGGTTGAAATGAATGATGTTTCGATCCTTATGAAAAAGTCTTCCGTTGTGTTTTATAAAAACTCTGAAATCAAAGCAGATACCAATCGAGCTCGCACACGTCCAGGGGGTGCCTAAGGCGGGGTGTGACAGTAACGGCTGAGTTCACTCTTGATGCGCAAGCTCGACTATAAAATGGTGCCTTGTGAACTCCAGGTAATACACTTCCCACTACTACAACACATTACGCTTATACTTTCGATCTCTTTATATACCTTACCATTTCACCTCCAAAGAACGGTTATCTTATTCTTACACCGGAGGCTGATTGCAGGAGGACCCCTCCTGTGGTGAGACTAACGGTGTTTTTTTTGTCTTGGCAGGTACCTCAACGAACCGATGAAACAAAGGAACTTTTAACCCTTCATCCTGACCTATATTTGTAGTTTTAAACAGTGACGGACCCATAAATTTTTTAATTTTAAGCTATATTTGTAGTTTTAACATGAAGCAAAAATTACACTATTGAGTCCACTACTCAACTCCAAGTTGTTTAATTTTAACTTATGCTACACTCATAAAAAAACCAAGAGTCTAGATCTTCAACTAACTTGTCAATAGAAACTTTAGCTAATCTTATCTAAGATGACTTTAAAAGCATGTCGATTAGTATTAAGTTATCGGAATAATTTATTAAAATTGCTGGGACACTCAAGTTAATTAAACAACGAGAAACCTAATCTATTATGAGTTGAAGAAATCATATTCAATTATTGATTATGCGGATTCAAATTGTGAATTAACCATCCACGACACAAACATGAATGAACAATTAATCCTCTTAAATGCATCTTAACATGAAATGAAAATCAATGAAAAAAGGGAAAATTTCCAAAACTAAACATATTGAAAGTCAAATTTCTCATTCTAGACATTGAAAAACAAAATTCCTAAAACTAACATGTACTCTTTTGGCGAAAAAGACGACTGGCACTGCGAATTCACCTTCCACGTATCACCCTCAAATTCTACCGACCACGTGTTCCACCAGGCTCAATTCGCCTACCACGTGGCCAACATGAGAAACAAATGTCTCTCGGCTTTTTCGCCGAGGGAGACATACATTTTTTTTCAAAGTTTAATAGAATTCAATCAAGAATTCTAATTATTCTTAGAGTATCAGGTATACCACCGTAAAGCAACGCGTGATCTTACGTGGCCAACTAATCACGCCGTGAAAACGAAGGAACACCGCCCCCTTGCCGCGTGAAGGGGGGGGCGTGATTTGTTCTCGTGATTTTTTTCACGGGGGAAAAAGGAGAAGAAAGCTGGTCAAAGAAGAAAAAGGGTAAAAATCTTGTGGGTTTTGGGAGGAAATAGAAGTACCTGAACATAAACTCCATGGTTTCCTGGTAAAGAACCTAAACATGAACTTCATGATTTCCTGTTTTCTCTCTGTGAAAAAAAGTAGCTTAATGAAGAAGAAATGGGAAAAGGGTTGTACAGGATGAAGAAGAAATGGGAAAAGGGTTTTTCTTCTCTGTGAATGATGTGGCCGTACAAGGTTAAATTTAAATGTGAATGCTCTTAATTTTTATGAAATGGGAAAAGGGTTTAAAAGAAGAAACATTTAGTTTTTTTATTTTATTCAAATGAAAATTAAAAAATAAACATTTAATTATCACACCACCACAATCACATGGGTATACCCCTTGCCATGTGATTATGGTGTGATTTTTCCAGAATCTGACGTAGCGCCACGTGGCGTGCACTTTATTATCACATCACACCATAATCACATGGGTATACCCCTTCCCCTTAGAAGAAAATCAAAGATTGTTAATAAGTAATTATTAATAATAATTTAGTATGTTCAATAATTATTTAGTTAATAAGTAAATATTAATAATAATTCGTTTTCCGCCAAATTTCGCTGACTTCGTGGTGAGCTTTTTCACCTAAAGAGTGTAAGGTCATTTTCAAGAATTGGACTTTTCAAATATTAGTTTGTGAACTTTGACTTTTCAAATGTTTTAGTTTGAGAATTTTCCTAAAAAAAATCAAAGTCAACTAACATTAATCAATTCGTCATCTGCTACAACCGAAAATAAATAAAGAAAAAAAAGCCAAATCTTAAAAGAATTCAAGAAAACACAAAAATAAGAATAAAAATGTGGCCAAATGAATGGCGCAGGAGATGTTACAAAAACTGCATAGAGGCACACGCACACAACACGCTTCGGACTCGTCTCCAAATAGAAGGTTTAAAGCTTTTGGACCGGTTCGTTTGGATGTATTAGCCATTAGGCCCTAGTCTTATTTAAAAACACATTATATTATTTTAAGTTATTTTGGTGCATATTTTATGATGAATTCTCACTTAGCAAAATTCAAAAACTTCTTGTTCGGAAACATAAGACTAAATTACAATTTTTGTCATTTATATTTGCATAAATTATGAAATTAGTCCTTTAAAGTTTTGACTTTCATTTATTGCCTTTTATTTGAAAAGTTACTTCGTTTCTTGTCCTTTACACGAACGGAGGTTAAATTTTTCAGTTTACAATAAAAACTTATCAGCTCTTAAAATAATAACACTAAATACGTGGGACCCATCATTTAACACTAAAAACCCTAAATAAGAAAATCTCACCCACACCCTCCTCATCCCCTTCGGCATCTCCATGCCCACTTCCCCACACCGGCCGACCACCACCAAAAATACCGTCGCCGACCCCCCATTCTTGTATTTAAAAGAACTTTAACCTAACCCCTTCTTCGCCTTCACGGTTCCACTCTACTCCTTGGCTTCATCAACCACCGGCACTACAACACCACCACCGTCTCCCACCTCTAATCCACTCCTTTCATCGATTTGATTTGAATCAACCCTGAGAACTCCAATCGATTGAATAAAAACCTAGAATTTCAAGAATCTCCCCGGTCACTAGAAGAGGGAACGAGATTGAGAGGGTATCAAGCAAAAATTAAAGCTGGGTTACGTATCTGCTCACTGAAATAGGTTCGGTTGATACCTGGTTTTAAGAACGAGATTGAGAGGGTGGATCTATGTGCTATGTCCGATCTGATTCAATATCCTCGTAGACATTGATTTTTGGTGGTGGTTGTAGGGGCTGTGGTGGTGGCGGTGGGTGGCGGAGAGAAGAGGGAGACCACGATAGAGGGGGAGGAGATGGTGGGGAGGCAGTGGTGGTGTTACTGGCGGCGATGGTGTTCTTTCCATCTGGTGGTGGTGGGTGGCAGAGGCGGCGATGGTGTTCTTGCCATCTTGGTGGTGGTGGTGGTGGTGGTGGCAGAGGGGAAAGAGAGACCTGTCGAGAGAGGAACACCTAATTTTTTTATGTTTATACATATACATATATTAATAAATAAAAAAATATTTTATTAAATTTATAAAACCTAATTAAATTAACCTCCGTATGCGGTGCACATATGCGGTGCACATAGAGTGCCTTAACTGAAAATTTTAACCTCCGTTAGTGTAAAGGATAAGAAACGGGGGAACTTTTCAAATAAAGGACAATAAGTGAAAGTCAAAAATTTAAAGGACCCATTCCATAATTTAGACAAACATAAAGGATAAAAATTGTAATTTAGTCGAAACATAATCATTTTGGTGTCAAGCAAAACATATTTCATAAATCCATTGTAAGGAAAAATTACCGAAATACACATTTGACCAACTAAAATTCTTAAAATAGACATTAACTTTTAAGCTTCAATTTCATAGACATTCTCTCACAACTAACGGCTAAAGCCAGCTAATTACCTGCCATTTATTTCAGTGCAATTTTAATCGCTGGTCCAATGAATAAACGACGTGTGACGGCTAATTAGCCGACTGACACCAACGGCTAAATAGCCGACGCTTTTCTAACGGCTTTAGCCGTCTGGGATCCATGGGTCGGCTTGTTTTAGTCAGCGCATTTGATGGTTCTACTCATTTTTTACGGCTAAAGTCGGCTATTTAGCCTGCCACACGCTGTTTCTTCATTGGACCAGCGATTAAAATTGCACTGAAATAAATGGAGGCTAATTAGCCGGCTTTAGCCGTCAGTTGTTAAAGAATGTCTATGAAATTGAATGCTAAAAGTCAATGTATATTTTAAGAATTTTAGTCGGTCAGATTTCTATTTTGGTAATTTTCCCCCATTTTAATGTTTAAATGATATGATTTCTATTCATAATTTCATATCAAACTCAAGGTAAAATATTTTTATACTTTTCATTTTAATTATTGTTCTAAAAGTTTTTATATAAAATTTAAATTAAGAATCCTTATCTGAGTTTTTAACCCAATTTTAATCCTCATGATTTTTTATTCGTAACAACATAAGATGCCTAACTTTTATTCAGTTCCAAACCAGTGAAACACTACAATTTACTTGCAACTAAACACGCCATGAAATGACACATGATATTTCGTTTGATTTTCTGATCACAAGTTTTGGTCATATCCAATATCTAGTAGCGTTGTTGCTACAACTATTTTACTCTATGAACTACACTTTGAAATTTATTTTAAACTAGTTAATGCTAGTATGCTACCATACGTTGCGGTAATAACATTGACGTACTTAGTGGAATACCGTGTTGTCCAATATCTAGTAGCGTTGTTACAACTATTTTAAAATAAAATAACGATACTTACGTTATACAAGGGAAATACACGAGTATAAAGCTAAAGATGTATACAAAACTGAATGAAAAAGATAAAAATAAATACAAAATTTATACAATTCTAATAGTAGTCTTCCACAAGTTCGAGTCTTCGGCTGCAAAACGACCGAACTAATCTTTAGCAGTGGTTGAGGATTCGTGTTCAACATGAGTCCCTTAAAACGGTCAAACAGATTGCGTGCTTCCTCTAAGACGAACGTGTCTGTCTCTCAGGTTACAACAACCGAAACAGTATTTGTATTGCCGTAAATAAAAATAACAATAACGCTATCTTAATTCAAAAGGTTGAATTGGTAAACTATACAACAATGAACAATCAGTCAAATAACCGGAATGATTTTTGAAAAATTAACTTTTACCACTATAGCTCATAGTTTCAACTTACTAGCATCTTATTTTGCATTCCTATAAAATCATTTTTGACTTTTGACTTTTCAACGATCGTAATCCACACATAATAAGACAGGGCAAATTACGTGTGTCATGATGTCAACATAAACCATAAATCCACAATCCACATTTTAGTTATTAAATATTAAAAGATCATACAAAAATAAATAAAAGTATTAAGCTTTGTAATTTTTTCCATCTAAAGAATATCAAACGAGATTCTTTTCCACAGTTATAGTTAAGTCAGTTGAATTATTTATACATAATTTTTAACAGGCAAATTGGATTTTGCTAATTCAAACTATGATCTATTCACTGAAAATAATTCATACTAACAATTTGTTTGATAATAGTCCTAACTTTCACTTTTGTTGTTACGGACAATCTCGGTAGCATAATCATAATAGATTTACACTTAATTTACACTTGATTTCGCTCAAAATGATGGTTTTGAATGCAATGGAGAAACGCACAAGCGAAATCAAGTGGGAACCGAGTGTAAATCTATGATGATTATGTTAATGGACTGTACTTGACAAAAAAAGTGAAAGTTAGGACTGTCACCAGCCATTGGCGGACCTAGCTATTGCTAGGTGGGTCGGCCGACCCCATGAAAAAAAAATTATTTGTTATATATGCGGTATAATCTTGACCGACCCCAATAAAATTTTGACTGACCCCAAGAAAAAGTAATTTTTAACACCGACCCAAGTAAATTTAATTTTTAGCACTGACCCCCATTTAAACTAATAACTCAAATTGTACTAAAACTTAGCCATTTAAACAATTAAACCTATATTTAATTAACTATTACTCATTTAGACAATTAAGCCCACATATAGTTAACTCATTACCCATTTAAATTTTTAAATAATTTAACCTAATAAAAAAAATCTAAGTAGCGGCAATTATGAATCATGATCCATCGACGTTTCATATTCATGCTTCACACAATCTGAAGAACAATTTGCTAATCACGATTCTCGTCATGCTTCCTAATCGAAGTTAACGCAATCAGAAGAAAGATTAATCACGATCCTCGCCCTACCTCCTCACGATTTAAGGTTCTTTGCTAATCACGAATTCACGATTGTCGCCCTGTTGGTCGGTTCACTGTTCACAGCCTTGAGTCACTACCTTCTCACAATTTCAGGTAACCTTTTTTTCCTCTAAATTTTGGTTTTTGTTGATCATATTATTTTTCTATAATGCTATAGCATATGTGTTATTTATTAATTGTAATTAGTTACAATATGTGTACTATGTGACCCGACCCGATCTGAACCAGACTGGAAAAAATTAATATTTAGCAAGATACAACCGACCTAAAAAATTTTCGACCCCCATGAAAAAAATTTCTGTGTCCGCCACTGTTACCAGCCAAACTGTTAGTATAGATTATTATCAACCAATATGTAATAGTTTGGATTATTATCAACTTATAGGTCAGGGCCGACCCTGGGGTAGGCCGACCCGGGCACATTTTTTTCGAGGGCCTAAAATTTTTACGGGACCTGTATATATATATATATATATATATATGTTTTTTATAAAATTTTAAATACCGGTTTTATATATTGGGTCCTTTTTATAAAACTTAAAAAATTATTGGGCATTTTTTATACTGGTTGAGCCCTTTTAATATTTATAATGGTTGGAATCTCTTTTATAATGGTTGGGCCCTTTTATTTATTCCATGACCATTGAGTCATTTAAAAAAAATTCTATGTTTATTAATTAGGCCCTCTTTAAACTTATAATAGATTTTTTATTGTTTTTGTTTATTACATACTATATTTTTTCTATGTTTATTGTTATAACGTTAATCGTCGTTTAAAAAAAAATTAGTTTATATATTTTGTTCGTATGACATTTTTTTCCCCGGCTCGACCGGGACACTTAAATCCTCAGGACCGGCCCTGCTATAGGTCTTGGATTATGAAAATTCAATTTGCCTTTTTAATAATTTATTTTATTTATTTGAATATATAAATAATTTGTGAAAAAGTATTTAAGTTACATTAAACTTTAATAGTATCTAGTAACAAACAACTCTTTTTACAAAATACACATAAAAAAACAGTATAACTATGAATATAGGAAAATTGTTCAAAAATACATAACACCTTTATTCTTAAATATGGGATTTACAATTTAATAAAATATTTAATTATATTTCTCTGAACGAAAATGAAATTAAAAAAATGTGGGGATAGCAAATACCATTGGATAAAGACAAGTCAAACCATGTGTGATTAATTTTTGTAGCTTCCGTACGTAGTCAACCATGTCAAAATCATAGTGGACCAGGGTCCACGATCGGCTACCTTGGCTTCCAGAACTCAGAAATATTATCCGGTTGAGCCACTATTCGATTGCAGCCGCGGTTTCACTAAATCAGCCTCGAGTCACTTTCATTTAACTACTACAGCATTAAGTATTATGGAGTAACTCATAAAATGTAATTTACTTCAATTAATAAAGTTTGAGTTTGGTTCGTTTCAGGTTCTGTATGAAAATATTAAGTTTGGCTCGTGATCAACTTCATAAGCTTAGACTCGATTTATTTATTATTTATCAACTATTTAGTTATATTTTATGTCGAAAAGAAAAGTAAATAGAGCTTAGTTATTAATCGGTTCCTTAACTAATAAAACCTAGCAAAGAACTCGATACATTTAGTCTATTTTCATTTAATATAACTATGTTCTTTAGTTAAAACCAGACTATATATATATGCAAGCACACGCACAATAGGTTAAAAACACGTGTTTTACATTAATAAAGGAAATATTAAATAATAATAAAGATTTATCAGATAATAAAAAAAATTAAATAGTTAGTAATTAAGAAAAAAATAAGATGAAAAAGAATCTTGTGCTCACAGATGACACGTGACGCAAAAGTTACTTAGTTCTTAAGCGTGTATACATATATGTGTATATTGAAAAAAATTAATTAACACAACCCGGTTTTTTAGGAAAGAACTGGGCTCTACTTATTATTACTTTTAATATATAGCTATATAAACCTTCAAAATATTATATTTATACAAACCAAATTCAAAATATCATATTAATATATTAGACTTACCCATTTTAATTTATTTTATTAAAAACAATTCTTTTTATGACCGTTAAAATCTAAAAACCAACAACCCACTCACACACTAGCACACCATCGTCTTCCCACACTAAAATGAATTACTTTCAAAGGCTCAAAAGGTTATGACTTATGAGTCTAATGAGATGATAAAAATAAAAAAAAAGTAGGTTAAAATAATCATATATTTAGTAGGCTAAAATTGTCAGAAACCAAAAATTCATTTAAATCAGGTATGTGTATGTGTATATGTGTGTATATATATATATATATATATATATATATATATATATATATATATGATATTTTAAGTTTTATTTGGGTGTATATGATATTTTTCTAAGTTTGTAAAAGTATATATATATATATATATAGGGAAGAGTTCAAATGCTAACCAACTTTTTATGTGATAACCGTGCTAACCACTATAAAACAATCACATAATTTATAAATTATTTTTTTCTTTTAATTGTTAAAATAGTATTTAAGTTTCTTGAATAAATATTTTGAACTTAAATACGGAAATGATGAGTCTTACGTATACGTACCAAATAGTGTTTTATATACGTGACACATAGTGTTTACATATATGTAATATTAACATAATAATAATAGTTACATATACGTAACACTATGTTTGAGATTGGTTATCATGATTATCACATAAATATTGCTTAACATTTGAACCTCACCCCGAGTAACAATAACCTAATTATTATTGGGCTAATCTTGTCATATTTTAATAATCTACGGGGTGCAAGGAGGAAGTTGCAAAGTTAGTAGATAAGTAGGAAGTATTTTATTATTTGTTTATTGAGTCATGTTTATCGGTTTTATTAGATAGGATTATCTAGTTGGTTTTAAATATTTATTTAATGAGTTTAAGTAGGATTAGAAAACTTGATTAGCAAGGTTTATTTTAATATAAATAGATGGGTTAAGGATCATTATAAAGGTGTCAAGAATTATAATATTAATAAAGAGTCGATCTTTGAGATCAAAGTGTTCGTTTCTTGGTACTGATTTCCAACAATTATTTACTTAAAAACATGGTTCTAATTCTTTTGATTGTGCAAATAGAATTCGGCTTTTATTTATAACTAGGTTCTAATTCTTTATTCAACACTTTTTTTAAAATAGAAGTTGGTTATATTTCTTTGAAGTGCTACAATCCAATATTAAAACATGTTATATTTTAGGGACAAATTTCGTGCTGTATTAGTATAGTAGTGTATTACTTTATGTTAGTGGTATATTAAATTAACATGTGGTGCAATGGTGTACACGATTTCGTTAATCTTAAATTTTGAATCCTAACCTCACATGGGGTTTGGACAAAAAGTTGAACTTAAATGGTTAAACCCAAGGTCGCTTCATTTACCATCAATATATGGTAAACATTGAATACTTCTTGGTTTTTACATTTTCCCTTTTATAGGATTTGAGTCCTTTCTACGATAACACACATATATGGAGATGCAAAAGAGAACAAAACATTTGTGAGAATTGTACAAAGCAATCTCATTTCTTTTTATGCAAATTTTACTTAATCTTGCTTATGTTAATTTAATCAAAATATATGGAGATGCAAAAGAGAACAAAACATTTGTGAGAATTGTACAAAGCAATCTCATTTCTTTTTATGCAAATTTTACTTAATCTTGCTTATGTTAATTTAATCAAAAGAGCATTTTACTAATTCTAATATTCATTTTCTTTTTATGCAAATTTTACTTAATTATGCTTTTCTCTTATTACTCACTTGAACTTTACTGATAATGTTTTTTTTTCTTTTATTTTTTTTAACGGCCAACTAATACTATAAGCTCGGCCACCTGGGTAAATTCATTGGCGAAAGGCTACCAATGCCCGCGAACGCAGGCCCACCCACCATTCCAGGGGAAACCTAACACCCGAATGCCCACTGTGGAAAAACCTCTGGCCCATCTGAGCATAATGCACAAAGTGAGTCTTGAACCCTTGACCTCCACATTGAAAGGCCATGGGAGTGCCTCTTCTCAAACAAGTTGATCTAGGGCTCATTGGCAAACATAATTGAAACTAAGTTTATCTTGATGTGTTAGGGAACATTTAGGAAAACATATTCTCTAAAAATTGAACTCAAGTTCAAGTTCGAGCTTCATCTATCGAGTTTAACTACACTCGCGAACCTAGAAGAGCTATTTTTCTGATACATATAATAATTTTTAAATAATAATTATAAATATAAATTACATAATAAATTTATTAATAGTTGAGTCTATGTATGTAACGTTTGTCAACAATTGAATATCTTAAAAAAATATTTATGTCCATGGATAGTAGTGACCACTCTCAATGTGGTCCAACCATATTAAATCGTTATGCTCTTGATATTTTTGTTCTTGTTTCATTTTATTGTCCAACACAAATTGTTCTCTAAGGCGACATTTTGTTTGATCCTATAACGATTTATATGATAAATTGTAAATGATTTTTCACCCAACAACTGAATTATATTTGATTAAAAAAAAGAATAACTTAATTTACTACTCATATATGTGTAATTACTTTGGGAGCGGGCCTTGGAGCAACACGTAAAGTTGTTGTTTTGTGACTTTAAGGTTATGAGTTCGAGTCGTGGGAAACATTCTCCTGCACAAAATGTAGGATAAGACTGTGTACATCAAATCACGAATCGATCCGGCTCATCGCATTTTTTTTGTCTGTACAATATGAAAATCTAAAAATAATTCATCCAATTACTAATTATTTAATAATTACTTACATCATTTTCAACGTCCAACCTTAAACACACTACCAACATCACTTAACCTCTTTTGTCATCTAATTACTTATTGAAATTAATTATCACATATTCTCACTAATCGACACTTTAAAATATCATATTCCTACCAAATAATATAGAAAATCAAATACTATATTTATTTAACTTAAATAGAATATTTTAACATAAACCAAATAAAAGTTCGGTATAGAATTGTTGTGTTGTGACTTGTGACATGGCGTGAGTACCATTTGAATTTCTAGAGAGAAAAAAGGAGTCTGGGGCCCGCTTTATTTTTAACGTGTTAAAAAGTCTCCTTCCAAGACAAAATATTAATAAAAATAAAAATAAAAATAAATAAATAAATAAATTTAATTCCCTCTCCTTATAAAACCTCTAGTTTTATAATTATTCCCTTCATATTTCAGTCTCTTTTCATAATAACAAACTAACAGAATTTGAGCTTTGTTTACCTACAATGCAACAGATTGATTCGGAATCACGAAATCCGGTAGGCTGTGACGACCGGAAAATTGGACATGAAGATGCGACGGAAGATGTTGATGATGATATTCCAGATAGCACGGTAGTTGAAGTTCCGTCGGATTTTCCGCCGGAATCGTTCTGGTTATCGAAGGATGCGGAGTTCGACTGGTTAGATCGGAATGCTTTTTTAGAACGGAATGAATCGATGAAAGGATATTCTACTTCGACGAATTTGAATCAGATTGTAAACCCTAGCCACTCGAATTCGAGCTCGCAGCGGTACTCTGTGAACTTGAAATCAAAAGCGGCGATTATCGGTTTGCCTAAAACGCAGAAGACGACTTACGTTGATTCAAAGCGTAGGCAGTGTAAGCCGTTAAACGTACGGATGTTTCCGATGCGATCGTATTCCGTCGGTAAGGCTCCAACGACGATTCCGTTGATGGAGCCGTCGTCTCCGAAGGTTTCGTGTATCGGCAGAGTTAGATCGAAGAGGTGCCGGAGCCGGAGGAAGTCATCTGGTCAAGCTATTGAACCGGCGAAATCTGCAAGTCAGCTATCCGGAACCGGTAGGGCACACAAATCCGGTCTGTTGTCTCGGATAACGTCGTTATTCCGTTCTGAAGGTCACCGCCGTAGGAAAAACAGTAAAACGTCATTGGAAAAATTCAAAGCGCCGGTAGAAAACTCCGTTCCGAGGAAGATCTCCGTGAGTGTAAAACCTGTAAGCAGTGAACCGGGGACGCCTTCCGGACCGGCAGCTTTGGGAAGCATGATACGGTTCGCTTCAGGGCGCAAGCCGGAGTCGTGGGGAGGTTCTGATGATTATGACGTGGTAGGATGCCATTCGTTGGATTCGGGACTCCGTGGAGTATAAGATTGTTGAGCTGACGTGGCAGGTTGAAATATGATTTCTGTGTGCTGGAAAACAGTTAAACGATACGGAAGGTGGTTTTTTATTTTTGTTCTTGACTTGCTTAGTTGCTAGTTCTTATCTATAGCAATAGTAGTTATTGTAAAATGAAAAATGTTATTGTAAATGGCGTAAACATTAAATTTAGTGGATTTTTTATTTTCTGTTTTCACATTTACCATTTTGAAAAAGCATTAAAATACGACATATTTTCATGTTTTTGTTGTGCAAAATAATTTAAATTCGCAAGTTTTATTATGATGTGAATTATACTGAATGCCAAAATGAAGTTTAAAATCGAAAATGTCATGTTTAGCAAATCCTTACAAACTTGCTGACATAAAAACATGTTCAAATAGATAAACATCACTCACGACCATTGTTTGTCACCTCACCTACTCGTTGTCGACACTGACGGCACCACCACCACCCGTTGTACCCGTCGCTGTCACCGACGACGCCACCGCCCGTCACTGTTGACCGTCATAAAAAAATTATATTGGGTAAACCTATTTTAATATATTTTCTTTTCCTAAAACGACTCATTTGAACCTGAGTTTGTTTTAGTCAGAACCTTTTTTAACCCGAACCAAATTAGTTGTCTTTTAAAACAACATGTTTTGATCCAAGATCATTTTACTCATAACCGTTTAACACAATTAAACACAGTTTAGCCCGTGCTCGTTTAACCCGTCACCCGACGCAACCCACCTGTTTTGCCAACTCACTTGTTCGCAACTTCTCAAACACAGCATATGCTTCTTTCTTCTTTGGTTTGTAGGACTCAAAAACCCTCCTTATTTGACTTCCGTAAATTAGCTTTAGCTAATTGGCAATAGTGGCCCATCATGTGTTTTAGACGTTTACCCAACTTTGATATTATAGTTTTAACTTTTATTGACTTTTAGTCGATTAATAACAACAAAATTTATAAATTAAGTCAACATAACTAAAGGAATTCATTCCATTATTAATAATTAAATCCTAATATAATCTTATAAGCATATTTTAGGATATATACTATTGTAGCATGTACAAACTGATACTTGTAGTGTCCATTTAATAAAAGTATGAACATGTCGAGTTATATTTAATGCATCATGACACATTGCCTTTGTCTTTGGTTCGAATCAACCTTTGAACAGATTAAGGCATATCCAGATGATAGAATGAGTTCCGTTCATATCAATATTAACTCGGACGGTAGAGTTGGTTTCATCTGCATCATCATTGTTCCGATCAAAGGAGTAAGTTTTGCCAAAGCCATCGTTAGTCTAGATGTTTGTTCTTATTGTTAGTACGTATGCCATTTATTCTAGATATCGTTATACCTTACCTCTCCGAAGATGTAACAACAAAATATGCTAAAGAACAAGAAAACATATACTTTATATGAAAAAACCAAAAACTAAGGGGGTTGTTATAGATACACACGAATTGTTATTGGCACAAAACCAATACTGGTCATATTGTACCATACAACCTGTATTCCTCTTAGTTAAACGACAAAAGATTCATCTTCCCATACGGGCCATATAGTTCAATAATGTCCAATGTTATACGAGCCGTAATGTCAAATATGACCTCTACATATAGGTCATGTTAAAACATACGGCCCGTATTGGTTTTTTGAATTAAATAATGCATGGATAAAATTATTGCTACAATGTTTGATATTGTTAAAATCAATAAAAGTCGGAGCAAGAAGAACCTCCTAAACAGAAAGAGAAGAAAAATGAGGTGGCTCAAGGTATTAGTTTGATAAAAGAATGATCATTGACCGACATTGTAAAGTTAAGATAAAATCTCATACTATCAGCAACAGAGAAAAGTTGTGATCAAATCTCAAGTGATGACGTTAATGAAGACATGTTTTAAACACGCAATGGAAACAAGTGCTCTGTCATCTAGATGGAGGTATATCTGGACTTCAATGCCCTGCCTCAATTTCTCAAGGTATGCAAACCGATTCCAACCTTCTTATACAATTTAAATCTCCATGATCTATTGTATCCGCATTGGACACATACCCATAGAATTTGTAGTTGGATCAAAAAAATATGAATGAACACAACGAATCCGACAACTATGGCATCTTAATAGCATAATTGTAATAAAATCATATCCATCTCTACACCTTATTAGCATAATTGTAATAAAATCAGGTTTCACTTTCTACATTGCTCAATAACAAACTTCTACACATGAAGCGGTGGATCATCACCACATCTATGCTGCTATTTCACTTGTAATTTTTCACCATATCTACCTTTGCATTGTGATCAACCCAACGGTTTCGGGTCTAAAAAAACAACCGATGTTCCTTAATTTACATCTTTGTCATAGGAATGGCTTGGCTTCTTATCATATTAGACCAGAGAGATTTAAGCTTATCAAACTAATACCTTGAGTAACTTCATCTTTCTTCTCTTTCTATTTAGGAGGTTCTTCTTATTTGTTTGAAACATGCGTTTTTAGAAACTCACCGGAGCTATCTCTTGCCGGTGAAGCATTAACAAGTGAAATAGCATGCATAAAATACATCTACGCTTATAATCTTAGTTATTTCTAGTATTAGTAAAGGTAGAGACGTAAACTTGCAACAAACCGAAAACGCGATGAAAGATCTCGAACGAAACTCACTGGAGATGTAAGTTTGGTTTTCGATGTGCATTATTGTGTTCACACGTAAACCAACTAATTCAAACGATGGTGTTTGACTTATTGGTGTTAGACCAATCTAAATGTGAAAGACAATATCCAAATTTATTTGACGATATAGAATAAACTCTCACAGAATCTGATAAATTTCACGCACATACACTTTATCACCTTTAACCCTAAACCTCAATTAGTCTATTTCACATGTCATGAAGTTAGCAAATGCGTATCCGACATTCAAAAGATGGTTGTCAATGGTAGAAGGGGATGGTATGGAGGTTGGGAAGGTGATATGGTGTGGAGCCTTTAATTACATGCAGACAGTAATACTACGATTTGGCTTCTTATCACATTCAATCAGAGAGATTTAGTAGCTGTCAATTTGTATTTTTTTTCATTAATCTATATATCTAGTTTTATTGAATTTACAATAAATAAAAAATTAAAAGATATAGGGCATACGTGTTGTATCGTACCATACGACCCGTATACCCTCAACCGTATTATAGCATAATACTCGTAATAATGATTGATTTGACTATTTTTGAAGCATACGGGTCGTATGATACAATACGACCCGTATACGATGCAATAATTGTGTGTGTGTATTACAGGTGGGTGAGTATAACTAAAGCCAACACTAAAATTACAAATAATTGTTTATTTAGGATTTAAGCCTTTTATGTTACCCGAATGATTCAATCTATACTATCTAATAAACAAATAAACTAGAAAAACACTTGTCACATTTTTATGCATTCTCATTCACATTTTTTCGCCTCTCTCTTCTATTAATAATCAACTCCATTATTTTAGGCAACTAAATTAATTATTTGTTTCAATTTTTATCTACACATTTTTTTAATTTAAAATTGTGTTTATTATTAATTAATTTGTTCAATCATATTTTTATTAATTCTATAAACTAAAAAACAATTTTATAGTCAGCTAAGATTCAAATAAAAAGCTTTTAATCATATATTTACATATTCATATTGTTCCATTTTGACGAATGTATGTGTTAATAGATTAGATTATATTTTAATCAACTTGTGTAGTTACGGGTTTATTCAACCCAAACCCGTGTATTACACGGGTTTTAAAAACATAAACTTTTTATTACTAATTATATAACATTACGTTTTTCAACCCATATAATACAATAGATTCTAACATAGTACAATATATTAAAGTAGAAGTGCTTATATATGTATTGTTATTCAAAGAGACTATAAAACTACTTTATTTCATTAAAAGGCTATATATAGGGAGTTATTAGTGATATATAGTCTAGTTAAAGCTATAAGAAAAACAAAAATATTAAATAATAAAAAATCATGGTATTAATTTATGTTTAAATTAGGAATGATATCTTCTAAAACGAACAAATATACAACCTGATACCATTTCTCACCCCTATATCTATACTAATAAATAAATGTTTGAGAAGACACATGTCACTTCATGGTTCCTTCTCATTTTTATTTTTTCGACTCTCTCTTGTATTAAATACTAATTTTTTTGTTTCTCTCTCCTATTAAATAATATATATTAAGAAACAGAACAAATTTAATTATTGATAGTTATTATATATTAACTAAATAAGCTTAATATGAAATTAATCATGGATAGTTATAGTTAATGATGTTATTTATCGTTTTTGAAAAATAAATTTGTATTATGAAAAGTTATTATATTATCAGATTAATTTTACATTTTAATAAACGTCATTATTTTAGATAACTAGATCAATTTTCGTTTTAATTTTTATCTACAGATTTTTGAATTCAAAACTTTGTTTATCTTCAATCATATTTTTATAAATTTTACAAACTGAAAACGATTTTATAACCATTTAAGATCCAATTAAAAAAAGCATTCAATCATATATTTACATATTTAAAGATCTAGTATTTGTTATAATTTGTTAAATCTCACTGTGTTTTTTGTCATATTATTATAGCCGAAAGTATTCAAGTAATTTTTTTTTTCTATTTCGATTTACATCATTACTTATTTTAGCTATTTGTAGATGCTTATATATGTTTTGTATATGTGGCAACTTCGACTTATTTTCTTATGAACGGGTCGATTTGAGTTATGTTTTTTCGCTAATGGGTCAAACGGTTAAAATAAAATAAAAGTAGTATAAAATGAGAAGACATATCGATTGAAAGTCTCACTAAGTTTAAATTTTATGCAAATAAATATAATTAGATTGTTATATTATAATGAGAATAATATGAATTTTTAGTTATATTTGACACTAAACTATACCTAATAAATAAGTAATTAGTCACATGTCACAATTCAGTGAGCTCAAGATTCTTGTAAGCCTTTGAAATTTTTCCCGCTTATTTTCTTGTGAGACCAAGTTATATCAAATAAATAAGTAACTGGTTGAAGTTTTTTTCACCTATTGTTTCTCAATTATTTATTATCTTATTTATTAATATTTATTTTATAAATATTTCATTTATTTAATATTTATTTTCTCAATTATTTCCTTTTTTTTCCACTTATTAATAATTTTTTTAATATTTTATTAATCAAACCCCGTGTAATACACGGGTGTGTAACCTAGTATTTTTATTAAAAAAAAGCCATGAATCCTAATAACCCGATGTGGTGGTTTCAACAATACGTCAATCAACAAAACGCCTTCCAAATCCGTGGTCAACCGCTTCCGTTCAACCAAAACCCGTTTGGTTCAGCGGGTTATGTTCCCCAATCACAATGCCAACCAATAAACTTGTCCGAGCCGCGTTGTTCCTGAAACTCAACCCGCACCACAAGCCGACGAAGAAAACGTCGACGAAACACAACCCGGACCTTCTCGAAAAAGCAGAAAGAAAAAGGCCGTTAAAGAATAGACTTCTACACGGACCACTAAAAAGTGGGATACGAAAGAGGAGTTGAAGTTGGCTAGAACGTTTGTCGACGTCTCCGAGGATCCCATCATCGGTAAAATTAATACTTTTATTATTTTCAAAATTAATACTTTATTATTTTTATGGAACGCTCAAAGGAAGACCGCTTTATGGGAGCGTGTTGCAGAAAAATATTTTATCTTGATGGATGTCGGGCCCGATTACCGCACAACCGACCAGTTGAGTTCTAAATGGACTCATATTAATAAAAAGGTCGTAATTTTATTTTATGTTTTTTTTTATTTATTATTTTAATAAAATTTGAATTTATCTTCTATTTATGTTTTATGTTAAAAAAATTTGAATTGTTACATTTAATACTCAATTGGGTATCCCTTACTTGAATATACCCCTTGTCATGAGAGTCAAGTGAGTTTTACACCAATCTGACGTGACGCCTAGGTGAAATATGTTATTTTAAATGAATTGGATAAATATGTAATATATAGGTTTTAGGAAGGTGAAATATGTAATTAAATTTTAAAGTTGGGTAAATATGTAATAAAGAAACTTAGGAAGATGATATATGTAAATGCGCCATACAATGTCGGTTCATATTTTACCTACGTAGTTTTAAAATCAATTAATATTTATTATATTTCTTTAAAATATGTGTTTTATCATCTTTTCATGCGATGTATCCGGGAATGGTCAAAAGGGTCATTCCTCTACTAACCGGAATTTGTCCAATTTTTATATAAAAAAATTGAGATTTTATTAAGAAAACTTTAGTTAGACCCCTTATTAATTTGTAGTCGGTAAAAAAAAATTTATGATGACCCTCCGACTAAGATATGCTGGTTCCGCCACTGATTATATCTATCATCTAATACAGAAATTTACATACCCGGATAGAAAGTAGATAAAAAGTAAGAAGTATCAAGTATGTAATTGCTTAAAATATATGTTACATCATCAAACCTATCATACAAAAGAGTGTCATATAATCATATTCTATTAAATTTGTTATATTGGAAAAACAAATCATATAAAAAAAATTCTTGATCAAAATCAATACACCAAAAAAGTTTAGTTGTATCACTTTAACACCACCTTTTGAGGTTGTCTATTTTTGAATTTGTATAGGAGGTCATCGAAAAGGTTGATTAGCACACGTTTAAAGACTAAATATACTTTCGTGCTACAAATGCATTATGCATACTCTCTTTTTGTGAATCACGGATTGACGACTGGTCGAATTCCTATCACATTTATCGGATTAGACCTAAAGATTCTTTCTCTTTTACGTCCGCTCTACTTATTTTCATCTCTTTTCTTGTGAAATTTGATTTTCTAATGTATTATGTATGTCAATAACTTTTAAACGTAGTTCAACTATGTTTATCAAAACTTTTATTTTAGAATAATAGAAACGAGGAAGAGGATGCGTGTGAGAGTGAAAGAGACGGAGAAAGATAAATGTGAAAGAAAGAGAATGTTTTATAAAGATGAGTTTTATCGAACTCTTATTTTATTCTTTTCTTAAATCCATTCAATTTATACACGTCACAGTCATAAATAACATTTGACATGATAACCGACACCTATGTGTGCGATAGTCAAGGACGATGCGCTATGCGACCGCGTATGTACCGTGAACCTTAGTCTCATTTTCGTGTTTATCCTTGATGCTTTGAGTGTTGCTTTTGTACTTGAGAAATAAAAGAGATGCTTTACACCAACCAAAAGGATAAGAAACCAGCTCCTCCACATCATCATCAACAAACAAACATTAATAATTAAAAAAAGATCTAACAAGTTATAAATAATAAAGATATATTCTATTGATGCTGAATTTATTTAGTTACAATTTTCATGCCATAAATCTTATTATAATAAATAAGTAACTTAAATCGTCACATGTTGACTTATGGTGAATTTTACGTTTTTGTTCTAATATTAGATATTTAATTATTTTAAAATTATTATGAATTTTAAATAATTAAATATCTAATATTTATTCTAATATTTTATTAAAGTTTACTAAATGATAAGAAAATTTTAATTATATCTTATATTAAAATATGATTTTATAATTATTAAATTTTCATTATTTTTTATTTATAATTCTTAATTCTTCATTATTTCTTATTTCATCAATGACTGATGACATCCAACATACAAATCTTCATAAAAACTGATGGTTTACAACAAGTTAGATTATTCAACCCGTGTATTACATGGGTTTTAAACCTAGTATATAATAAAGCAACTATGTCAACCAACACCAAAAATGAAATAAAATGTATTGATTTTCAAGCCTGACCGTTGATCTTGCTTCTTGAACCAAAGCTGTTTTTGCTGACATTATTGCGTTGTTCCCTAAAGAAGAATGAAACACACTACAATCTATCTAATCTTTAAGCAAATTTTCTTGGCCCCATATATCTAGGATCTAAACCCTACCCGCCATCTCCGGTTAGCGCCTCTTTAACCTTCCGCCCTCTTCTGCCGCTAGAGATGGTGGTGGTGTTGTTGTGATGGTATTTCTTCCGGTGTCTTCTCCACCGGCAAGCGGTGAAAAATAAGTGCTTTATCGAAAAAATTGTTGTTGACGGTGTTGTTTCTAGTGAGATCTTGTGAAGACGATAGGCAAACATGGTTGTTGGTTTTGTAATTCATGATAACCGGAATATCTCTGAAAATCGTGTGTGAACATTTTCAGATTGAATTATTTCGCTGATACTCACGAATATTCAATCGGATAATTCTTAGATGGATCAAGAACGAAAATGAAATATGTTAAGATTTTTTGTATCCAAGTATGACCGTTAAGATTTTCCGTACCCAAGTATGACCAAATCGATTTCTATTTATAAGGATGAACGAGTGCATTCAACCATCGCAACCCTTCATGAAACATTATGGCAGTTGACGATTATAATTGTCATAACTATTAATTCATTCTGAGCAACAAATTTGGTACAGATGACAACCAAATTTGGTACGAATGACCAAATTTGATGCGAAAGAACAAATTTGATACCGATGACCAAATTTGATACAGATGGACAAATTTGGTAATGATGATCAAATTTGGTACGGATGACTAAATTTGAAATGGATGACCAAAGTTGCTACTTATGAACAAATTTGATACGGATGAACAAACTTAATACCGATGACCAAATTTGAAACAAATGACCAAAAGTACCTTTGATCTTAATTCATTTGCGAAGATCAATTTTATGTAACTTTTCAATAACTTTGCAATTCCGAAGCGACCTCCAATTATCAAGCTTAACCCCAGCTAGGGTGTTGTCCCTTGGACCTTACTATCGGTTGCCTCCCATGTGACCCTGCTAACCGGGGGCAGCAACTAACAAGGTGTCTTAAGTACTTGAAATTAAGTTTTTCAAGCAAGGGTGCCACTCCGCACTTTCCAACTTGTTTGATGTTTGATTATGACTTCTTATTTGGTCACTAAGTATATCTCAATTACACAAAATAGCTTGTTAAAACTAATATCACCAACAATAGTGGTGGTGGTGGAAACTAGAACATTTTAGTGAGAGTGTCTTCATAAGGTTTTTTTCTCAAACTATAACTAAGTGTCCAATTCATGTTTTCTTTCATGAAATTCAACTTCTATATATAAAAGGATGGACAAATTTTGGTGACCAGGGGGTCAATGGACCCTCTTGACCCTCCCTTTGTTCCGCCCCTAGGGACGTTTGTTCTTATGCACGCCTACCATTTTATTTGTTTTGTATGAACGTGTCTGGTTTACATTTTACATGGTTTTATTTTAATTATTTTCATCAGCATACACTACAAATCAAAACATCATAGAAGCATCCCTTCTTTTGTCACGTCACACCACCAATAAGCCTCTCCGCTACCATGTCAAAGAGGGATGTCTCAACCTTTTTAGAGGCCTAAAACAAACTCAAACCTTACATAATTTAGGTGTTTTGACAGAAACAATTTACCCATTTTGACCCATTATCTAACCCGCCTAATACGCAATAATCCCTTTTAATTCACGCATCCAAACACCTAAAATGCTAGCCCTTAGAAATTAGAATTATACATCTAATCATATACTTGTATGTAGTTCACTTATAACTTAAAATATAGTAAGAAAAGGACACTCACCAATAAGTATGTACGCTATAAAGGAAAAAACCACGGTGATACCACCACTAGTTTGCCATATTAAATAAGATTGCAGGAAAAAGAAAAAGATATGTACAACTATAAATGTCATTAACTAATTTGGTAAGATAAAAGTAATTAGAAACAAAAAGTGATGCAACTTGAAAGCAATTAAACTTTGTTACCTATATTATTTGGAAACAAACTAAAAAACTTTTATTTACATGAGTAACAGCCTAGACTAATTAAGCAAATCAAGATATTACAACATACAAAAGGCAAACTAGTAGTATGTTAAAGAGAGTAAACAAAACACATAGCAAAATATGCAATGAAGCAACTATTACATGCAAAAGACGCAAGGGCCAAAACTTTCTATTGTACGGCCAAATTCAAGCGATCTCATCACAGGCGATCTCTAGTGTATACATCACGTCAACTAGGCACTACCGTACGAGCCAAAACTTTCTATTGTATGGTCAAATACAGGCGATCCGAATACACATGATCCGAATACATGTGATCTCTAGTGTATACATCACTTCAACTAGGCACTACCGTACGGGTCGAAAACATTTCTTAATAGATACTTAAACAGGTAGTGTGATACAAAGTTATTGCATCAAAACTTTCCTTTGTACCATTACATTCCAAAACATTTAAAATATAATAGGGTTCCTGACTTAACCCTTTGCTACACATTTTCCTTCATTTGTCATCGAAAACCTTTAATCACTAGAAATTAAACATAAAGAATGCCTACCAAAGGGTTTGATGAATAAAATCGAGTGAGTTCTTGGATTCAATCCTCAATCTTCTGTCCTCCTTGATTCTCAAGCATCACACCTTAGCCCACACGATTTTGGTGCCACAATTAACTTAGAATCAAGAACAAGGTTTAGGGTTCATAAACTCACTAATCATAGAGAATACTTTATGTTTTGTCTTTGTTTCCCTCTTTTGAACCCCAAACTAATACCACCACATACTTTGATTTCTTCTTCTAATTACTTCAACAAGTAGAGGGGTGTTTATCGGTTCGGTTTTTTTGGTTTGAAATTTTTTTCGGTCGTAACCGAAAACTGAATGAGAATTCGGTTCGGTTTTAAGCGAAAAAACCAAATTTAATTCAACTCATGATCATAACTTCTTTTATTTAACATGTTTGCACACCAACACAGTATGATCATTATAATGGTGATAACTCTAACCTCTGATTCAAACAATCTTGGCAGCAAGTAATATATTTGCCATCCACTTTACAACATCCAGCTACAACTTTTTATTTGGTAAACATATGTTGAATATAGTGGCAACAATCTTCTACCTACACAACCATACTCAGTATATCACAAGGGCAAAAAGGTAAAATCACCAACTTAAGCTCGGGGGTAGCGTGACCGTCCTTTCCTCCTTAAAAACTCTGGGATTTCAAACGACCCACCTTCCGTGAAGGCTGGTGATCGCCGGTTCATTCCAACTGCATCTGCCTGACCACCCTACATTTTCACCAAATTTATGATACAGTTGACTTGGAAACAGTTGTAAAATTCCCCAAAAAAAGAAAAAAAAAATCAGAATTCTTTAATCAACTTGGTG
The DNA here is from genome assembly GCA_023525975.1 of Smallanthus sonchifolius. Taxonomy (NCBI): domain Eukaryota; kingdom Viridiplantae; phylum Streptophyta; class Magnoliopsida; order Asterales; family Asteraceae; genus Smallanthus; species Smallanthus sonchifolius. The sequence continues at coordinate 9,543,276 of CM042025.1, forward strand.
CTTGAAGTGATACCTGGAGAGTCCGCCCATCACTTTCTTCTTGTCGTTTGAACCCGGTTGCTATAAGAGTTATGCTAACCTGAGCCAAGAAAAACACAATAAATAGTTGATGGTTTTTGTTTCCAATCAAGTCAGGAAAATAATTGGCATCATAGGCTTATACGAGTGAAGTAAGTTCGTGTATGCAATTTTAAACTGAGGTGTGTAAGTGAACCGAGCTACTCGAGCTCGATTTGAGTCGAGCCTAACTTTGAGCTCACTTAATAAATGACATGATCATCATATAGTGAGCTCGATTAGACACGCGAACCTAAATGAGTATATTGGTTATATAAATATAATAATGTATATATAGTGCAGCATATAATTTCATAATGAATATTATTGTGTATAATCATTATAAAAAGTATGAAATAAATATAATTATAAGTGTATAACTACATACACACACAAAAGAATATAAAATGAAAAAGCCGAGCTCGAGCATATAAATTACCCACAAGCCTAGTTTGCGCTTTACAACTAAGGCTAGGAATGAGCTTGAGCTTTCTTAAGTTAAACGACCTACGCTTGAGATTAGTCGAGCTTGCGCTTGGCTCGACCCGTCTACACCCTTAATTTTAAAAGAGTTGACTTTAACCATCGTATTTGGCTTTTTCAAAAGATCAGTTTTGCAAAAAAAATAAAAACAAAAGACCAACACGATTTGCAAAAATGAGCAGTACTGGGTAGCGGGTGAGGAGGGAGGGGGGGGGGGGGGTCGGGTAATGGGTCCAAATTGGTCAAGTTGACTTAAAACACTTTCTGCCCAATTTTTTAATCATTTTTATAAATAATTTGTATTAGATATGATTACAACGAATATTTCAATACACTCATAATCTAACATTTTGAGATATTTTTGACCCATTTAAACCATTTCCTTTTTTAAGTCATTATTTCAATTTTACCCAACATAACCCTGATCAACCCAATCATACATAAATGGGTCCAGTTGACCTAAGACACTTTTCTGTCCAATTTTTAATCATTTTTATAAATAACTTGTGTTAAATATGATTACAAAGAATATATCAATACTCTGATAATCTAACTTTTCGATATCGCACTAGTAGGGTGTATGCAGTAACAACACACTTAGATACTTTTGACCCATTTGAACATTTTCATACTTTAACAAATTATTTCAATATTACCCAACATAAGCCCAATCAACCCATTTAAAAGTAAATGTGTCGAGATTGCAACCTCTGCAAACGCCAAAGATGAGTGTTGGTGTGACACTTCTGATTTTCACTACTTGTACTCATTCTAGACTTATCAATGAAAATCCGCATGACATTTCATTTTACTTGAAATCCTATTCAGACGTTGTTACAATACTAGTTCACATGTGAAACATTACGTTTATGCTTGATTTCAAAGACTTATACTTATCTGTGATTGATTCATGGATCGCACGTAAACTTAATTGATATTTATGACACATTAAATACACATGAACCACTCCATACATCTCAAACATGTTCTTACAACCCATTCAATGTGAATTGATGCTTAAAAGTACTAGTTAGTACTTTCGTGCGATCGTTCGCCTTTTAAACCGTCGTTAATTACGTACCGTCCACGACCGACAAATCGTTTAACATGACATTAATTTATGTTTTAAATGTTTAAAATATTCATTTCTTTAATTAAAACAAAGTTTGTTTGCAAAACTTTCCTTAAATAAATCCTGAAATTCGAAAAACGATCAAAAAGTCCGTTTTCTCGCCCACCGATCGCCAACTACTATACGCGAATAACGTAACTTTAACTTAAATGTTTTTAGCTAAACATACTCTTTTTGTTATGACAATCAACTTTAATGTTGAAAACATTTGCCAATTTCGTTTAGAAATGCTTAAAATCGCAATTTTCGAATGCGCGCACTCAATCGGATCAAGCTAGAACCCAACCCACCTACTCTTGGACCTAGCCCAAGCAAGAAATCACAAAAAACCCAGCCCCATTGAGGAAAATTTCACAGATTTGAGGGCCCTAAAACCCTAAATTGCTTTCCAAGACATTCCATATTTTCAACCATTAGTATAAATAGGAGGCTTAGGATCTTGTTTTCTTTGCTAATTCTCCCTCAAACACTCCCAACCCCTCCTAAGTTGTGAAATCTCTTCCCAACCTTGAAGATTTCGAAAATCCCTTAGAGGATTCCAAGAGTTTGAAGATCAAACAAGTAAGTAACCCTCCGAAGTTGAATACCGTTTTTTTTATTTTATTCTTTCTTCATCCCCTCAATCTTTTTCTATTTTCTATCCATGATCACTTGATCATGTAAAACCTCAGCCCTAAAAACCCTCTAATAATCTTAATCAAACTAATAAATCAAGCTAACATCACCAACTAACAAACAAAGGACCCCGTTTGCAATGGCGGCTATGCCGTCGCATTCTGCGAATCCTCAAGACAACTATTGCAAAAGTGGCTCTGCCGATGCTTTAGTATGTTCTTGCTAACTTAAAACATGTTATTTATTCTATATTATCACTTATATGAACTCACACGCTAATTAAATATAGAATCCGCTTGCTCGTGTCGGCTATGCCGATTGCATTCTGTGATTCTCCAAAACGCTTCTGTGAATATCATGGCTAGACCGGTGACACGGGACGTTTTGGCTAACCTAATATGATTATATTATGTATTATAATAACATAATAACATTCGTCTAATTTTTATTTGCGCGTTCGGTAATCTTAAAACCCTAAACGGACCACTTAAGTGCAACCATTGATTTTGGACAGAAACTGTGCTGAATTTAACTAAGCGTAACTTGACCATAATTAATCTAAACTGAGCAAACTCAATTTCCATGACGTAGTTCGTTGAATTTCCTTTCCAACCATAATTGGATCGTTTTCCAATTCAAAAGTATGACTCCGTAGTAGCCAAAACGGGACAGAAACCTTTTTCAGTACCTTCTGTCTTGTTGGACTATTTTGGCTATGATCCGAGTCTCAAATGGAAAAACTTTCTAAACGAAACTTCTTCGGAACGACTTAAACTAATTCCCTGTAAAATTTCATCATTTTTAGACGTCGTTTGATATTTTTAACAATCCCGTTTCTGTTCAGCTACTTTGCTGTCCAAATCTGAAAATCAACTAAAACTCTATTTTTGCAACTAATTCTTAATATTATGACCCGAACCGCCTATCTAACACTCGTAACCATCGAACCTACCCTAAAACTAGTTTATATATTTGTTTAGGGTCTGGTCCGTGATTCATCTCGTCTATTCGTTCAAGTTTCTTATCTCGTCTAGCTTTCAAGGTGAGACTTCATAGCCCCACTTTATTCAAATTGTTTTGGGGGAAACATGTACGCGTTGGCACGCATTAAAACACGTTTTCAAACAATTCTAAAACAAGCGAATCATATATGTATGTGAGTAAATGAACACAACATGATAAACGTTAAACTTGCAAATCCTTAACTTGAAACTTTCAAGCCAACGGTAGTACAGATATGGGCCATAGGATGGAAACCGCATATACTTTATGGACAACTTTTGGTTGGACATCTTATTCGTTATTAGTGCAACTTGCGAGTTGTACCACTTATTCGTTATTCATCATTTTAGGTTGGATTTGCTAATCATGTGTTTGTTTTATTACGTGCTATATGATGATCTTGGAATATGAATTGTCACCTTTGCCAAACTTATACTTTTATTAAACCTGTGATTTCTCACCAACTATTTTTAGTTGACACTTGTTTTTCGTACATGTTTCAGGTGATTAAGCTCGTGATAGGTCAAGTCAATATCACATAGGATTTGCCTAGATATCAATTTAAGAATCTTATTTTAAGTTGCTTGTCTTTTGAACATGTTATCTGTTTGGTTTAATTCGAAACTTATGTAATTGGGATTTTTTTTTATATTATGAAACTTTAATAGTAAATGTCTTTATTCCATTGTGTTCTTTTGTCAATTAAGTCGCACCCGTGGTTAAGATGCACGGTTGGGGTGTGACAGTTGGTGTAAATAAATTCTAAGTTTTTTTTAAGTAGAAAAATAAACTTACTTGACCACTTATTGATGGATCAATGACCGCTCCAAAGATCAAGTTGGCACTTGGATCCACAAGATCATATATGACTTCGGCTGCAGCATTCACCTTTCAAATTGGCATTTGAGACTAGATCAATCATCAATATAAATGCAACAAATTTCCTTTCAATATATACCTTTCCCATTAGCCATTATTAATCATTAACAATAACAATAATTTTCGTAAATGAAGTTCCTATTTTGCCAATATAATATCAAACCTTTTCATTGATCTGACCTCGACACGTAAAGGTGGCAAAATCAACCTATTTCATGTGAATGGGTTGGTTCCGGTTATGGTTATGTTTTATCTCTAACAGATCCAACGGGCAAAAAGAATAGCTTAACAGGAAATGGGTCAAATGGGTGGTCAAAAGTCACCCAAAGTGTATTTTTAACGCATAAAACCACCTAACAATTCTTGAGAAGAAAACTGAATTACTACTGAAATAATATAAGTTGTAATCATATCCACTATTTACAAAACTTTTGGCCAAAAAGTGTTAACGGGCCAACCCAGCCCGGCCTATACCACAAAAGTGTCCATTTTGACCGGTTACCCACCCATCCAACTTTGCCACCTCTAAAAGGAACCAAAATTATAAAATTGAAGAACAAGGCATACAAGACGTCCACACATACATATACGCCTATGGGAATGGGTATCAATGGATATTTCTAGAGAGAGAAAGCGACCTCAAATAATGTCAAATCACTACCACCGGTTATATTCCAAACAATTCCCGTAGCCCTCTCGATACCAATATCTAGCAAAGGTGATTGAATCGCATTCAACGCAGCATCTCTTGCCCTTGTCTTCCCTGTTAACAAACAAACATTAATGAAATTATAAAAAATGAAAAAAAAAACCCTGAAAACCTCAAAAAAGTAGTTTTTTTCCATACTCACCAGTTGCAGTTCCTATCCCCATCAAGGACGAGCCCGCATTTTCCATAATTGCTCGTACATCAGCAAAATCAACATTAACCAATCCCGGTATCTGCAAATTTACACCAACCCGTTTAATCTATAAACAAAGTAAAACTAATAAAGTAAATTTTTTTTAAAATTCTTACGGTTATTATGTCTGAGATACCGCGTACACCTTGTCTAAGAATATCATCAGCCAAATTAAAAGCTTCTGTGACAGGTGTAGATGGAGAAACTGCAGTTAACAATTTGTCATTTGGAATTACAATAAGAGTGTCAACATTTTCCCTTAAAGCTGCAATTCCTTCTTGGGCTTGAACCGCTCTTCTTCTACCCTCAAATGAGAATGGAGTTGTGACAATACCAACAGTCAATATCCCCATTGACTTTGCCACCCCGGCAATCACGGGGGCCCCACCCGTACCTGTCCCGCCACCCATTCCCGCCTGCATGCAGTGAAAATGGTTGATTGTGGTCTATCATTTAGAGTTTTGGGCGCGTGTTTTCCAAATTTCTCCTACTTGTGTTCAAAAATACATTATATGGTATCATAATACAACTGTTTAAGGCATGCGATTCAAACAACAAATAGTATTATCAATCTTACTATCATGTAAATTAAAAGGGGCAACTTCACACAATAGTAACCAAGTTTCCCAGGTGTTCCACTAAAGTACTCATTTGTTTCTCTAAAGTAACTCAACTTTCATCAGATGTTATCTTGGTTACTATTCAGTGGTTATTTTTTATTCCAATTTGACTTAAATTAACAATTATGAAACTTAGTCATTATTTAGTGAATTTTCTTCTTCAATATTATCTCCCATTTCAAGTTAACTTAAAAAAAATAATCACTAAATAGTAACTAGGATTCATATATGTTCCATTTAGGTCACTTAATTTTAAAAAACTTTAACATCTATATAAAAAATTCACAAGTTTGCAAAACCTTATTGCAGTTGAGTGACTTTAGACGAACAAAAAACATCGAGTGACTATGACATTCTAATCACAAAGCAGTAACCGTATCAATCCACATAACACAACAAAAAATAAAAAACTTACAGTCACAAAAACCATATCAGAACCATAAACCGCTTCTTCAATGGATTCTCTACTTTCTTTAGCAGCATTCATACCAACATCCGGATTACCACCCGCACCCAGCCCACGGGTCAACTCTTGACCAATTTGCAACCGTTGTTCCGGGAAAACAGGGGACATCCTCATAGCTTGAACATCCGTATTCACAATCCAAAACTCAACACCCTGCATCGCACTCTCAATCATCCGATTAACCGCATTTGACCCACCACCTCCAACACCAATGACCTTAATCTTAGCCTCATTATAACCACCAGAGCTCGGCGAATCCCTCAAAATCTCAGTAACATTAGGGTTAATCATTGAAACTTCTGTGTGCAGATTGACAAACAGATCTTTACTGTTAAACTGATTAACACTGTGCGAATTCGACATACACTTAATTTGGGGGCTATAAGACACCTTGTGACTAGCATTTGAAAACCCATGTTTGTCATCAATCATCTTCAAAGAACTCACTCTCCCACCAAAAACAGTCAATACCCCCATTGAATTTCGAGTTTCTAAAGGAATTAAAGATGGTGGTATACATGTTGCCATTTAGGGTTCTTCAATCCCCAAATTAAATTCACCCTAATAATACCTATAATTTCAAGAAACACAAAATGGGTAAATTGAGAAATAGACATACATTGAATCTAAATGTAGCATATGCTTAATTGTAATCAAAATTAATTGAAAAACAAGAAAATTCGTTAAACTGAAATTGCATACATAAAACCCTAAAAACAAGAAAGTTGAAAACCTGAGGTAGTTGCCGGGGAGCAATCTGCAGAAAAGAAAGAGGGGTGGGAATTGAAAAAGAAAGGGGTCGTGATCTTTAGGTTGTTTTGTTAATCAAAAATTTGAGTGAGATTGTTAATTTTAAGTGTTTTTTAGTGTAAAAAGATCTTGGAAATTGATAAAATGCGTCATTTATCGCATGATATCCTTATCGCCCGAACCTTTCGTTGGTTGGCTATCGACATTTCTTTTATTTTACCAAAATTGACATCTTTTTTTGTTTTGTTTTGATTATAACTATTGGGTTATCATCCGCGCTTCGCGGCGGGTTCGAAACATAGATAAAAATAAGCAAATCGTGAGAGACCATTTTACTTGACGTTAAAAAAACACGTTGCAGCGGTACATTGACAGACCAATTTTTAATAAAATTTAAATGAAAATGTAGACGTAATGTTAAAATAACATTAACATGGTGGGACGAACACAAAAAGTTCAAAAAGAAGAAAAAAATAAACCAAATAAAAGTAAAACAAAAAAAAGTAAAAAAAAAAAAAAAAAACCAATACCCGCAAACCGGTTATTAAAAAAAATTATTAATTTAATGTAATTATTACTTAATTGATATATTATAAACAATTAATTGATGTGTAGCTTAGTAAAAAGAAAAAAAAGGAGTTGGGCGTTGGGGGTATCAACCAAGGAAACATATCAGGTGGTTGTACTTTATGCATAAGATGTTGGTATTTGGTTTTGTAAGTAATAAAATATTTGGTGTTCATGTTCTTCGTATTTAATGGGTGACGGTGATGATGGTATAGGAAATGTTTTTCACCATTCATGTGGTTATTTATTATAACTCTAAACTAGTTTTTGAAGTTGTCGTTAATTTATTAATAGGGTTTAGGTTTAAAATTCAGCTTGGTTCGGAATCAAAAACTTTTTTTATTGTGTCAGAAATTTTTTGTGTTCTTATATCTATTAAAAGAGATTTTTGGTAGGGTCGGGTCATTAATTTTTTTTTTGCTGGATTGAGTTGGGTTATCGAACTTTTTTATCAGACTGAGTTTGGGTTATCGAAATAGACTAAACATAAAGCATTCAGTTACTCAAATTAATATTAATACAATAAATCAGTAATCTATTATTCTAAGGGGACTGGGAGTGGTAAGCAGGTTCAAGGCGGGTAGACGGGAACACCGCCGCAAGGGTGGCGGGTAGTGGCGGGTAGTAACTAGTTACGTCCAGTGTAATAATTTCTGCTGTTAGTCAAAATAAAACCACCTTCAAACTCCAAGAACTTATTGATGTTTGGCTTATGAGGCTATTTTAGCTCATTTGTTTTGACTATATTATAATAAATAAGTAACTAGTTACGTCCAGTGTAATAATTTGGGCTGTAAGCCAAAATCCTTTTTTCTTTATTACTAATTACTTAATATTTTTTTTACTAAGTATTTAATTTTTTTAGTAGTTCCTAGCTATGCGCTCGACACACGAAAACATATTATGACAACTAGCAATGATAAATAGAGGCGAGAGTGGTGACAAACAAGAGAAACAATTGTAGCCTCGATTGCTCAACAAAAGGCACGGGATTTATATGCCCAAAAGGAGATCGATCTATAATGACTAGATAATTCACACGAGATCTGAACACAAGCACCCGGACACTCAACTATACATTCAACCAAAAAAATGTCACTTTTGGGAGTACCTAGCGCGCTTTCTCTTTGCATAAACACGAAAAAACATAACCACCTATATATAATATGTCATCGACTATTAAAACTCGATCCCTATCGTTTAGAAAGAACAAAGACATACTATAATCGATCACGCGCGATCTATTAGGTAATCATGTTGAACAACTTGAAGTCCTCCTTAGGGTGAAGGGGGTGCATTACCCATTTACCCATTTACTCACGAAAACTGTTCAATAAAATTCTGCCACCTCAAAACTACCTATTTTACTCATTTACTCAGATTTTATTGGAAACACCATACTCATTTTACTCACCAACATTTAAAAAAATAAACATTTAAATAAAAAAAGGCAATTTCATTAAATTAAAATAAACATAATACAATTAAAAATAAAAAAACCTAGAAATAAAAAATTTTAAAAACTAGAAAATTAACAAAATAAATAAAAGCTAGCTAATAAAAATTAAAAATCTAAAAGGTGCATTGCCATCCATACTTTGCGACAATTTCACGTTTACGTTGCAATACAATCGACAAGTACGGTTCTATGAGATGATCATGCGATTCGGTGAACGTTTTGATGTCAAGATCCTTTTGTTTTTCAATCATTAACTCAATCGCCGTTTGTTCTCTTTTTAATTTTGCTTCCGCCATCTTATCTCGAATACTTTTTTTTCTCCAACGCTTTCATAGTCTTGTATTATTCGACTATGTCTACCAAATTCCCCTTGCTAGATGAACTTTCGGCCGATTTATTCCCCGGACGTTTTGGCATTGTCGGTGTCGTGTGGTCTTGCGGTTCGGCGTTCATGTTTATGTCGGGAAAGAGGTTTGTAAAACCCTCCGGGTCACTTGGGGTTCTCGACTCAGAAGTTTTTATTCTTTTTGAGGATTGAATTCCTTCTAAATACTCACCCATCAATGCTATGGGTTCCCATTTAACATTGTTGCGTACAACCTCCCAACATTTTAAGTTGGTGAATGTTTTTTTGTACATTTTCTTGTAATGGCTTAAAGCTGCTTCAACAAGGTCTAAATCACTTGTACCACTCGGCCTTCTTTGTTTTTATAAATACAAAAATATATATATAATTTGAAATGTTAGTTTAGAAAATTAAAAATATATATATAATTTGAAAATAACTCTTACCATTTTTTGGTAACACCCGTCGAAGACGGTCATTTTTTTATTAAGATCCTTCCATTTCCAAGACACTTGGTCAACGGTTCGATCGTTTGGACCAAATAAAGAGGTAATATGCGTTAAAACTTTCTTCCAAAACGAATCCCCTCTTTGTTGATTTCCTTTTCTTTTTATTTTGGTTCTTATGAATATAAGCTTTGAGCACGACAAGTTCTTCTTTTTCGGACCATTTCTTTGGTGGTAACCGGCTTTTGTGTTGTCTTTTCGACTTGAACTACAAGGAAATGACTCTGTGACGACGTCGCCTATACCGACGACAAGTCGTCGGGATAGGTGAAAACTAAAATTTTGAATGGGACACCCTATAGCGACGACATGTCGTCGCTATAGGGTTGAGGCAGATTGGAGGGAAAGCTGGCGCCCAATGAATTTTTGAGGAAAACCTATAGCGACGACATGTCGTCACTATAGGTTAATTTTGATTTTCTTTTTGTTTTTTTATTTAATCAATTTTCGTCGGTTAATTTTTTTTTTTAAATTAAAAATAATTCTAGAAAACCCTATGGTGACGACATGTCGTCGCTATAGGTTAATTTTGATTTTCTTTTTGTTTTTTTTATTTAATCAATTTCCGTCGGTCAAAAAAAAAATAATCAAAAAAAATTCTGGAAAACCCTATGGCGACGACATGTCGTCGGGATAGGTGAAAACCAAAATTTTGATTGGGACACCCTATAGCGACGACATGTCGTCGCTATAGGGTTGAGGCAGCTTGGAGTGAAAGCTGACGCCCAATGAATTTTTGGGGAAAACCTATAATTTGTTTTTTTTTTGTTTTTTTTATTTAATCAATTTCCGTCGGTCAAAATTTTTTTTTTCAAATTTTCGTCTGTATTTGAATCTATTATATACTTTTAGGAGCTCGTGTGGAATAGGAAACTAAATCCCGAAGAAAATGAGCAAGAGAATAAAGCCGGGAGAAATAAAGAAGAATTTGTTGAAATTAAGTTCCTCGCGGTACGCGAGAGAAAGCAATACCGGCCCCGACTAATTTGTTCCTCGTGGTACGCGAGGAACTCAGCCCAGTCTCTCGTGGTGCGCGAGAGAACCCTAAATCGCGAAAAACCCTAAAATCGACTATTAATGGATTTTTAATGCCATAATTTGAGAAGTTCGCATTCCAGCCGTCGTCGGGATAGGGTCAACCTGTACCGACGAAGTTTGGACTCTATACCGACGACATGTCGTCGGTATAGAATTTCTTTTTGAAATTTTTAATTAAACCCTATAGCGACGACAAGTCGTCAGTATAGGCTAACATATCCCGACGACACCTATCCCGACGACAATCTTGGCTATTGGGACGAGGCAATACTGACGACATGTCGTCGGTATAGGCTATCCCGACGACAAGTCGTCGTTATAGGGTGAAAAAAATCGTTGGGATAGGGTGATACTGTTGTAGTGTTGGCGCCAACATCTTCGATGACAACTTCTTCTTCTTCTTGCTCATCAACATCCTCATTTTTCGTTTCTTCTTCTTCAACATCCTCGTCTTCTCCTTTGTCTTCGGATTCCGAACGAATGATCTCGTTTGGATCACGACACGGTTGGTTTTGGTTTTGGTGTTGGTAGGAAAATTGAGATAAATTTGGATCCATATCAAGCGAAAATTGAGATAAAAAATTTGGATCCATATCTTGATATATTATATTTGGATCGGTTAAACTTTGGTGGTAGTAATATTGAGGTTGCGGGAAATAGCTTGGAATTGGTTGAGGAGGTGGTTATGGTCGTTGGGGAGGTGGTTGGGTTCGTCGGGGAGCGGCTTGGGTTCGTTCCGGTGGCGGTTGAGATTGAACTTTTGGCCTAAATTTTCTAGGCTTTATGATTTTTTTGATAACCCTTTCATTTTTATGAGAATTGTAAATATATAGATGAGAGATATATGAATGAGATGAAAATTATGTTTGTAGAGTATCTTTATATATAAGAATTTTTTTTTTAAATAAAAAAAGCCTTCAACGGCTCTCTCTCTCTCTCCTCCAACGGCTCTCTCTCTCTCTCTCTCCTCCAACTGCTCTCTCTCTCCAACGGCTATCTCTCCCTCTCCCACGTCCGAGTAATTTTACTTCATTAAGGGTACTCGACCAACTCGATTTAAAGGGGGCGGTGTACCCCGGTCTACTCGGCCAACCCATTCCCAACCCGGGTATCCCACCCCTTTCACCTAGAGGTGCACAAACTGGGTTTTTTGAACCGAACCGGTTCCAAACCGGCCCAAACCGGTTTGCGTTGACCAAGCCTTAAACTGGTTTTGACTAAACCGGTTCGGGTTAAAACCGGTTTTTAACATATAGAATCCCGAACCTGTTGAACCGGTTCAGTTCGGTTCTGGACCGGTTCGGGTTGATGAACCGGTTTAAACCGGTTTTATAAAAAAAAAATTTTAAAAAATACGACGTCTCTTTTTTTTTTGAACCGGTTCGGGTTGCCCACCTAGAGGTGAAAGCTTAACACCCTTGACTTTTCCTTCACCTTTTGACCTTTTAGCACTGATTTCGTCCTCATTTCTTCTAAAAACTGCACACAAGTTTTCAAATTCCAATAACTGAAATACAAATAATTTGAACTAGTTTATTAATGAAATACAATTCAAGTTATGTGGGCACCTGTTGTTTTCTTTTTCTCTCTATTTCTGCCTGTTTATCAAGAAATAAATTATAACATTTGGCTGATTCGAAAATAACTTAAAACTCAAGGGGGGGTATTTGAAACTATTATGTTTTTACCAAAGCTTGTTTGAGTTGAGCATTCTCTATGTTCAATTCTGCCTCCAATTCAACTGTGTAAGCCTGCAGAGAACAAAATGGATAAGCTGTCTCGTAGCAATGCCATCGGAAGATACTGGACTCGCTGGCGATCCAGTACCCAGTCGCTAACCATAACCACCGGTGACACCGCCTCCGTTTCCCACCATGTGTGGGTAACATGAAGGCGGTTGTGGTTAGTAGGAACTAGCCTGTTTCCCTGCGGGATAACCGGGGAGGGGTGAATATGGCTGCATAATATTTGAGCCTCTGCCTGTACCAAGGCCCATCATGGGTCTCACCATATGGGCTGAGCCAGGCGGAGACCCAACCACCCGATTGCTTCACCAGATTATTTTGTTCCCTAACTACCCCCGCCTTCACCAAGAAATCCTCGAGTGTCATTTCTCCATAAGTCGGTTGGCGTTGTGCCGAATCGGGAATTCCATAATCACTTGAGTTATTACCATTACTCGGTCGATGGTGTTCGTGTTGAGTTTTTTGAATCTCCGACCAAACCTCATCGACCGTCTTCCGGGACAACGATCCCGGAATAGTCAACGAGCCTTGTCTATTCAAGCTTAATTGTCTAGCAATCATATTCAGTTCGCCCGAACTCGTGTTGACTCCCATCAACACCTGCCCACCACCACCGCCACAGTAAGCAGCCATGGCGGTGGCGGCCGGAGGGTGGACTTGGCCTTGCGCCTCGTTTTCCTCCGCCATCCATATTCATATTCATGGACCCGAGGAAATTTATCTAACGTAAGCGAATAGATCGAAGATTGTCGGCCAAGCTGCGGCATAACGGTATTGTTGACATTATTATTTGGAGTTTGGTGTTGATCGGACTGCAATGGCGATTCCACTTCGCCCGGAGACATGATTTCTGTGTCTGGAACCACCATCCGTTTATTTATCTGCAAGAATCATTGGAGCCATTAAAGAATCACTATTAATTAGGGTTTCAGTGCATGCATTATACCTTTAATGGTCCGGGTGGGGCCCAGAGAGGAGGCAAAAAGTTTCAAGAAACAGTGGTTTTACATGATGGGTGGATAGTGCCAGTGTGGTACTAAAAGGTAAGAGGAGGACTGCAAATTTCAGGAAGATGATAGGAGAGGGGTATTTTGGAATTACGGGATTGTTTTTGACACTTTTGGACAGGTGTCTGCTTTGCAGCAGCCTCGTATTCTGTCGTGGTGCTGTTTTCTTCCACGTGTCCTTTGTATGTCAGGCAGCATATGTCAACAGCTTTTTTTAGATTTTTTTTAAACGGCGAACAATGAATGAGCTTTTTTTTAGATACGACGTCTCTTTTAGTACGCATTGTTTTCACTATTTTGTCTTCATTTTCTTTTTGTTGTTTTATAACTTACTAAATTTAGAATGAGTTAGTAATCGAGTTGAAAATTGATGTTTCATGTAAACTAGTTGGTTTTCCGCGTATCGCATCGGGATGTATTCACGTGGAACCAAAAAAGAGTTGAATGTGGTTGTATAAATGAAAACACGCGCTTCGTTGTGAGAGTCTGGTCGTTTTTCGTCAACGCCACGCCACAGAAGTTTGGTTGTTATCAGTTCGGGTCGTCGAAAACCATAAAAGCGAATACCGACACGGCGACACCGGTTCTAATAATACCAATACCGGCAATGTTGTTCTCGCTCATAATAAGTCCGGGTCATCATGGTACCACAACGGTAATGACGCTCGCTATGAGGTACAGTACCATAAAAATACTCGATTTTGAATACAACTCCATTTAAAAAAATTATATCAGAACGTTGACAAAAAAAATGAAAAACAGCGGCGCTTCCTGGTTTTAAAAAAAAGATAACGAATGAAAGTTATTATAGAAAAACGAAATTAATACATAATTAAACGAGTTAAAAACATAAATTATATCTACTATAAGGAGTGAAAATAAAAAAAAAAATTATTCAGCAGGTTGCTTGCTAGGTTTAACAGCCTGCTACACTGCTTCACTATTAATACTCGTTACTGCTTAATAGGTTATGTAATGAGAAGACGCCTTTCCAAAATAAATGTAAACGAGAAGACGCTATCGAAACGTTTCGGTTTTTAATATTGAAACGTAGATAAAAAAAATATATTGAAACGGTATATTGGGAAATCAAGAGTTGTAAAAATAAGAGTTAAGAAAGACATGAGCGAATTTTAAAAAAAGAAATAAAATATATCAAATTTGACTCGGCTTAATTTTGAATAAAATTTTGGCTACATTTAATATCGAAATGTGAATAAAAATAAGCATGACGAAATAATAAATACATTGGTACGAAAATGAGCTTTAAATAAAATTCCGATTGTATCTATGTACATTATTATAAAATGAATGTCAAAATGCCCAAAAAGATTTCGGCACGTGTTTGACACTTGGAATGTCAAACATGCCCAAAAAGGATAAATACATTGGTACGTAAATTTCCATTGACCCGTGGAATGTCAAACATGTCCAAAAATATTTTGACACGTATTTTACATCGATTGTGTATATGTATATTTTTATTAAAATAAATGTCAAATTTGTCCGTCCATTGACCCGTGGAATGTAACATGTATTTTTTGTATCGTTTTCGTCCGAATCTAATAATAATAATTAGTAATAGATAATCGAAATTATAGACGTTAGTGTGAACGGTATTATTGTCACGTCACAGTTTGATTGGTTTATATTTTTATTCATATGTTATTAATATAGATTTATAATGGAACTGAAAATTTGTCTTGGGCAACCTCAATTTCTTTTTCTTTTGGGCTAGGCCCATAGTTAATATTAAAACCAATAATGGATTAGCCGGACAATTCACATTTTATGGAGCGAAAAAAAAATTTGATGAGTTATTTGGAAGCTTAGATGATAAGTTTTTTTTTTTTTTATAGTAAATGCATATACTAATAGTATTTTTTTGACCCAACAACAAATGAAAAATAAAGAAAAAGGTTGATGTAACCCTATAAGTAGTAGTTTGGTAAATGTATATAATGAGAAAATATTTATCAAAATGGGTATTTTTCATTTATTGCTGTATTTTTAACTAATCTATTCTCTTTTTTTCATCCTATTTTTTATATGCAATCAAAATATTCTTTCTTTTTCTGTTTTTAATTGATAAACCTATTATTATTATTTTTTGTCTTAATTAACTCATCACCATCTTTTTATTTTTTAACCAACTTATTATAATTCTTTTCTTTTTATCTTTTTAATCAAACCCTTTTAAATACATCTAAATGAATCATCCTAAATAAATTTTAAAATAAATAAGAAGCATAAGAAAACTAAAAAAAACATTAAAACTTGACGGTTTTAATATCAAATACAAATAAAAAAATGTGTCAAATAAAATCGACATGCTAGCAATCCCAATACCAAATACAAATTAAAAGAAAGTTTCAAAACAACTTGACCCGCTTAATCATCCATTCTTCGACGCTTAAAAGGGCATCTTGCCCGATTATGACCACGCTCTTTACAAATTCCACACTAGCTTAGAAGGGCATCTTGTGTTTCAGTTTTGTCTCCAATTCCATCTTCTCCTGACACATCATCCCCATCAACTTAACCCTCTAACACATCATTTCCATCTTCTAACACATCATCTACATCATCATTGTTCACAGTAGCAATTTGAGATATTGTGTTGAAATCTTCTTTTTGAATCATGTCTGATATTGCGTTAACGTGGTTCATTCTATATATAAAAACAAAAGAGAATAACAATCAGTACAATCAAACTGGACTGCAAAAAAACATAAAGAAGGAAGCAAACTGGACAGCAAAAACATGAAATCAAATCAAACCTTGATAACAGAAAGAACAAGCAAACTGGACTGCAAAAAAACATAGTAATCGAGCAATCTGGACTGAAAAATCAAACCTTAAAATCGATCAAACTGAACTGCAAAATCATACCTTAAAATCGATCAAACTAGACTGCAAAATCGGATCAAACTGGACTGCAAAATCATACCTTGAAATCGTGCAAACTATACGACAAATTTGTATACCTACAAAATCGAATGACAACAGTGGGTTATGGCCTGCAAAATCGCTTGAACCTACAAAAATCGAATGAGAAACTAGTGCAAAGTAAACCTGCAAAGTCGATGAGAAGAGGACGTCGCCTTTTGCAATGATTGACGGCAATGGCAAGATCGCTCTGAAGAGTTGCCGTCAATTGAGAGTATGAGCGTATGAAGAAGAAACGACGATTGCAGTTACCAAGTTTTTTTTAATTATCATTTAATAAATAAAAAGGAAATTAGGTTAACACCCATTTTGGTAAATATTTTCTCAACTATACCCTTTTGGTAAATAATTTTTTCTAACTACACCTTTTTAGAAAAAAAAAACTCGTTATTTGAAAGCTTCGAAATGATAAGTTTTTTATAGTAAATGTATATACTAATAGTATTTTTTTACCCAACAACAAATAAAAAAAAAAGAAAAAGGTTGATGTAACACTATGAAAAGTAGTTTGGTAAATGTATATAGTGATAGTATTTTTTATATATAAAATAAAACTCAATATATTAATGCTAACAATGCATTAAATGCGTAAATCTCATCTCTATTCTCTTATAAATAAAGGTTTTGATAAAATACTTGTCACTCTTCTATGCATCCTTGACCTTTTTTTTTGGCCTGTTTTTGCTATTAATTATATAAATTTCTTTAATTGTTTTTATAATTTTTTGTTTCCCGCCTCTCTATCCTATTAAATAATAATGATTTTCTATAATTATTTTTATAAAACACTTTTTATTTAAAAAAAATAATTTTGTTTATAAAATATTTTTATAAATTGAACATTTCTTTCATTCTTTTTATAAAATATTTTTTAAAAATAACTATATAATGTTTCTAGAATTTGTATTAAAAAACTATGTAATATGTAAATCTTCATTGCTAAGTATATAACATTACATTTATTCAACCCGTGTAATACACCGGATTTCTTACCTAGTTTATATATAAAAAAGGAATGCTATATATTTTACAAACCAAAATTAATAACAACTAGTAATCTTTTCCGCGCGATTCAACGGAACTTGTATATTACAAAATAAAAAAAATATATAGAAATATTAAATTTAATTACATGAAAGGTGCCTCATGTAAGCAACAGACAAATATAACATGTCCAAAACGATATAAGCACGTGTTTACAGTTTACATCAATTTTATCTATGTACATTATTATTAAAATGAGTGTCCAAATTGTCATTCCATTGACCCATGAAATGTAACAGGGGCTTTCATTTTTTTGTGATTATCGTCCGAATATAATAATAACGATGATGATAATAATAATAACAATAATATTAAAATTAATAATAAACATAACATCAATAATAATAATAACAGTATAATCATAACATTGTGTGTTGGTAACCAATAGATAAATATAACATGTCCAAAATAATATCTACCTTTGTTTTACATTAGTTGTATCTATGTACATTTACTACATCATAAAAAGCGTCGACTTTCTGGTATACCACCGTTAAAGGCTAGGAAAACCGTTGACGCCGTTAAAAGCGTCGAAAAACCGTTTATTTTATCGTGGTTTTTCCGTCAACTATGCCACCATTTTCTTCCGTCAACAACCATCGCGTCAACCGTCGCAACCTTTCTATATTCATCGCAACCTTCCTCTGATAACTACTATATCACCGCCTCCACCACTAATTCAACCGTCACAACCTTTCTCTAATAACCGCTAGGTCAGCGTAAATTACATTTTTCGTCCTTTATATGGTAAAATTACCATATTGCCCTCATGTGCCTTGACCTCATGTACCAGGCACATGACAACACAAAAAGTTAGGGAAAAATACCAAAATGGACATTGTACCGGCTAACTTAAATTGGTGTCGGCTAAGCCAGCAAAATTCAATGGCTTAGCTGGCAAAAACAAAAGGATTAGCCGGCGTAGTACCGGCTAAATGTCCATTTTGATAATTTTTTGCCGGCTAATGTCCATTTTGGTATTTTTCCCAAAAAGTTAACACCGATTAGTAGAAATGACAAAATATGTGCAAAATTTCTAAAAAAATAACATTTACTATAATCATTAAAGTATAAGAGCACATCATGCAATTTCATATTTTCATATATTTACTATAATCATTAAAAATTTTCAACCTTATTTTTCTTACCTGAATTTTTGGTAGTAAAGTCAATAAATTATTAAAAGTATACTTGGACATTAAAAGTCCTTAAACTTATTTTTAATATATACATTAATAATTATTATTATTTTAATAACTTAAAAATTATATAGATATAAACCAACCCGTCCTATCACGTTTCAACGGAATTCTTCTATTTCTGGATCATTGAATTGCAGCCGCGTGTGACTCTAAGGTTTGATTCCGTATATTCTTTATGAAATTGGTTGTAACTTGAATCCATTTTGGTAGTTGGTGTTTGCTGATTTGGGTGCTTGATTTCGTTATCTTATGGTGGATGCAGAAAAGATACCGAAGAATTTACCATTTCGTTATCTTATGGTGGATTGCTCTGTAATTTACCCATTGCATAACGGTTTCGTGTTAGCAAAATCAAAATTTTGAAAACCAGAACATTTCCTTTGTTAGAAGCTAAAATCGACTTGCAATTGTGCTCATTACTCTGCTTCCAACTTTGTTATTTGTTACTTTTAATAAATAAACAAGTCAAAAGTTTTACATATATTTGTTGACTTACCCAATCCTCAAAAACTGATGAAATCATTTGAAAACCATAAAGAATAGAAATATAGTTTTCTTTTAATAAATAAACACGTCAAAGGTTTTATAGCATAAAATATACAAATTCACATTCATATTACACATGAAAAAATTAGCTTATAGAAAAGATAAAAAAAAAAAAAAAGAATCAAAATTGTTCACAAATAATACAGTTTAGTGTACATTGCTTAAATCAAGACTTTTTAGTATTACAACATTCTATAATTTAGTTTACAAACTCATTCCTACAACACACAAGTTATCGAAGAAAACAGTCTTCTTCTATAACAAAAAAAAATCAATAATATTGATTAGTTATACAACATAATTGCAGTTCCAGTTGCACATTTCTGGTCAATATGAAAAAAAAAATGCATATTTTATTTAGTGCACATATTAAGTGGTATAAGTTAAGATTTATGGTTGTGTTTTCTTTAAGCATACTCTGGATTGTGTGCTAATGCCTCCTGGAAGATCAAGTCTTTGATCTGTTCTTCTCCTAAAACTTGTAGCTCAAAATCAAATGAAAATGGATTTGGACAGATTGGTTCATCATCAATGTCATGCAATCTTTCAAGATAAGGATGCGCGAGTGCCTCTTCAACTGCAATTACGTGCGATGATTTAGTTACATTTTGTGTATAGTTTATATGTAAATGGAAATAGGGAAGGTGGCAGTTTCGGCTCATTTACTTGATTAGAGTTTAACAGGTCAAACTGGTAAAAAAAAAGTTAGCAACGGAATGGTTTGAAACTTGCGAAAAACTGTCCTTTAAATGCATAAAACCTCTTCAATTAGACTTTTAATGCAAAAATTTACCTGTGATACGTTTGGCTGGATCAAACGTTAACATTTTCTCAACGAGATCAATGACTAATGGATGAACATGCGGAAATGTCTTTGCCAATGATTGCCGGGGATGTCGGGGAAGCTGAGCAATAAATCTTATTGCATCCTCATTCTTGATAAACCCAAGATCAGATTCAGAAGGAGTGCCTAAAAGCTGAAAAATAAATATTACATGTAATTAGAAATAAATTTGGGTTTTCTTGAACAACTTCATTAATTAGAAAAAAAATAAAATAAAAACCGAAAACTACTTTAGGATTTATGTACCTCTGTTAATAGTCGCATCTGATGCACATGATCTTTTCCAGCAAACAAAGGCTTTCTGTTCATTAGCTCCATGTAAATGCAGCCAACAGACCATACATCTATGGCAGCTGAATAGTCTGAAGAGTTAAGTAGCAGTTCAGGCGCCCTATACCATCTTGTGACAACATACTCAGTCATAAAATCATTATCTGCGTTTGGGCGCGCAAGCCCAAAATCACAAATCTTCAAGTCACAATTTGCATTTAGCAACAAATTACTAGGCTTAAGGTCTCTATGGATGACTTTGGCAGAGTGAATGTACTTTAAGCCTCGCAACAGTTGATATAAGAAGTACTGCAAGGATGGCAAAAACAATATGGTTATCAGAACTTCGGTTTTTATCTTTTTGTAACTTGAAGTTAGTTAATTTTGTTGATTAAAAGTAAGAATACCTGACAATGCTCTTCTGATAAGCTTTGATTTGACCGAATGATTTGGTGAAGATCGGTGTCCATTAGCTCAGTGGCTATGTAGACATCCGAGAATTCTCGACGTATAGGTGGAGGAACAACATCTTTTAAAGCTATTACCTGATTTACATTCAAATCTCAATCATCAATAGTTATACACGACAGATAATATATGCATAAGATTGTTAACCAAAATGTAACATCCGGCCTCTCATATCACCAATATTGTCCGTTTTGTCCACTAGGAGCTTACGGATTTGGTTTTGGTTGCCCGGGTGGAGACTTCTCAGGATGTCACCCATCCTAGTACTACTCTCACCTGAGCACACTTAACTGTGGATTTCGTATCTCATCCACAGCCAATACGCCAAAAACGCATTGTTGGTATTTGAGGTGGATAAATCCTTATAAACCCAACATGTCTCCTGTCCCAATGTAGGATTTGCCTAAAAGTTGTGGTTATGGACCTTTTTGTTACTTGTAAGTCACTCAAGTGTTCCGATCTTGTATAATTTTTTATAAATATTAAAAAAAATTAGAATTAAGTGAGAAAAACATAACATATATTAATCTTAATTACTATTTGGTGATTATTTTTTTCAATTTAACTTTAAATATCACTAAATAATAACCTAGTTTCATAATTATTCATTTTAAGTCAAAAAATAATAATTAAATAGTAAACAAGATTCATATATATTTCATTTGCTGCACTCACATTCTCGTGATCGAGGTGTCGAAGAAGCTTAATTTCGCGAAGCGTGCGCTTAGCATCCATGTAATTATCAAAAGCATTCATAATCTTCTTCATAGCAACCATCTCATTCGTCTCCGAATTCAACATCGAGCTGATCATAATCACAACCAAACCAAACCAAAAGTTTATAACAATAATCCTAACCACAATAACAAACCGCCATCGGCCAAAAAAGTCGTTGGAAACATACCAGACGATTCCATAAGCACCGCGGCCAATAGGCATGATCGGAGGATGATATTTTGCGGTGATTTCGAATTCGTTACCGAATATGTTGTAGCGAACGAACTGACCTCCGTACGTCGGCACCGCCGGAAAGTCCGTGTACAGAGGTCCTCCGTTTAAGTCCGCCATTAGTTAACCGTAACAGTAACAGATTCCGATTGGTAGTTATGCTTCCCGGATATCGGATTTATTTAAAATAAGTGAATTGAGGTTTGATTTATATACAAAATAAAATTGGGGGATGTTGAACGATAAATTTAGGAGAACCGCCAAAACGCGTTTGGACCTTGGAATTTCTCTTATAGAATTTGACCATTTGTATGTGGAAAAAATTAATAGAATAAATTATTGATACATTTCTACCCTTAAATTCCATTATTTCGTTAGATATACTCGTTTAAAATATACATGTGTTAATACATAGGGTGTCAACCTTTTCACGGGTTGACAGGCTGAATTGTTTAACCGGAATACGATTTATATTCTTATTTATGTCAAAAACATCAATCTTAACCCGCATACACTTAAAATTCTTTATTTAACGATTTAACTCATTTATCTAAACGTTTCAATCAAGTTAACGGGTAATAATCAAGTAGTAAACGTCTTAAACCGGTTGGTGGGTTGTAAAAAATGGGTTAAACAGGTTAATGAGTTGACATGTTTACTTAAACAAGTCAACCCGAACACGACCAATTTAATTAAACAGGACAACCAGAACACAACCCGTTTATTGAACGGGTTAGATATGACAACCCAAAACCTAGTTATTTTTGTGTCGTGTTTCGGGTTGTGTTGGAAATTGTCACCCCTATTAGTATATGACTATTTTTAAATTGAAAACTGTGAGAACTACATAAGCATATTATGCATTTATATATATAAATATATATTTATATATATATATATATATAGTGAATTGATCATTTGAGAACTGCTAAATATTTTGAGAACTCGTCAAAAAACCAATCAAAACCATTTTTTTACTATTTTTATTATTAAAATACAACATAAAAAAATGAATTTATATATGTAAATTTACATGTCTTCATATATTAAAAAAAAAATACCATTGTGTAAGTTTACCACTTACACATGTGTAAGTGTTTACCATTTACATATGTATATAAATTTTTTAACGATAATTTAGAGAGAAGAAATGAATTAATTGAAAAGATAAGTCATTTTTTATGTTATATTTTAATAATAAAGATAATGAAAAAAATAGTTTTAATTGGTTTTTTGACGAGTTCTCAAGTATTTATGAGTTCTCATTTGAACCTAACCATATATATATATATATATATATATATATAGGGAATGGATCATTTAAAAACTCTTAAATATTTTGAGAATTCGCGAGAACTCGTCAAAAATCCAATCAAAACCATTTTTTTTTGTTTTTACTATTTTTATTGTTAGAATACAACATAAAAAAATAAGTTTATATATGTAAATTTACATGACTTCAAATATTAAAAAAAAAATATACACTTGTGTAAGTTTACCACTTACACATGTGTAAGTGTTTACCATTTACACATGTATATAATTTTTTTTAAGGATAATTTAGAGAGAATAGATGAATTAATTGAAGAGATAAATCATTTTTTATGTTATATTTTAATAATAAAGATAGTGAAAACAAAAAAAAATTGTTTTAATTGATTTTTTGACAAGTTATCATTTGTACCTAACCATATATATATATATATATATATATATATGGGACGGTTCTACTAAGAAGTGGTTTTTCGCTAAGAAATACTAAGAAGTGGGTTAAATGAACTCCGATTGAGCTCATTCTAGCGGCGTTGGAACCGTCTCATCGAACCCTAACCCGGACCCAAAAACCTAAACCCCCTCCACCCGCACCCCCAAAAACCAAAACCCCCCTCCAACCCTACCCCAAAAAACGTAAAACCACTACCCCACTCCCCAAAAACCTAAACCCCCCCACCCTCCCAAAAACCTAAACCCACCCCCACCTACCTAAACCCCCCACCCTAAAAAAAAACCTAAACCATAAAATCTAAACCTTAAAAGCTAAACCCTATGGCTAAACCATAAAGCTAAAACCCTAAAATTCAAACGTAAAATCTAAAACTTAAAAGCTAAACCCTGAAAGTTAAAATGGTAGAGTTCGACGAGACGGTTCCAACGCCGCTGAAATTAGCTCAATCGGGGTTCGTTTGATATCGTTTCTTAAGACTTTTGTTATTTCTTATATTTCTTAGCGAAAAACTACTTCTTATTTGATCCTCCCCATATATATATATATATATATATATATATATATATATATATATATATATATATATATATAGGGGAGGGTTCCAGAGAAAACCACAAGTTAGGCGAAAACTGAGAAAACCACTAAAAAACCAATTTTACTCCATCATATAATAATTTTTATTTTTTGTTTTGTTTTATTTTTATTTATTTATAAGAGTATCAATGTAATATTAAACATTTAAAAAAAAAAAACATTTGTACACATAGTGTTACGTATACGTAAACATAAAATAAAAAAATTGCAGTTACGTATACGTAAATCAAAAAAATTGATTTTGCATACGTATACGTAAATAAAAAAATTGTCTAAAATGATGTGGTTTTCTTGGTTTTCGTCTAACTTTGTGGTTTTCTCTTGATCCTTCCCCTATATATATATATATATATATATATATATATATATATATATATATATATATATATATATATAGTATAGGGTTCCACTAGGAAGGGAAAAAGTGTAGGAAGTGTAGGAAGAATTTTGAGACCTTGATCTTAGAGATGAAGGGTTTCTAAGAAGGTCACGTAAAAAGAAGGGATTTTAAGCCTTGAATGGTATAATAGTAATTGCTTCCAAGAGAGAGAAATAACATACACATGCAAGTCACATGCATTTTCCACCCTCATTTTTTAAACGTTTATATCTTTTTTAAACGTCATTATTTTTTTTTAAAAATATACCATAAAATCAAGCGTTTTTTATCTTTAAAACGAGTATGGTCTTGCTATATTTAAAAAAAAAATCGTTGAACTGGGTTTGTACATTTTTAACAGCGTTTTCATGACGTTTGTACGTTTTAAACGTCATTACTTTGCTGTATAAGCTGGTTTTGCAAGCTTGCAATAGTTTCTTCCTGAGTCTTTATAATCTGTTCATGACTCGTTTTTGTAATCTGTGAAAAAGTTTGAACCTCTTCGAGTTCAATAAAAAAGTTGTTTATACCAAAGTGATCTCTGGCTGTTTTCAGAGCTTTAGAGAAGCTTTGATAACCTTTATAAATTGGTCCGGGACACTGTATATAAACTTTGCAACTGTCTCCCATTTGTTAAAAATACCAATTTTAGTTCCTTAAAAAATTATAGTGTGTAAACTTTGGAGGTTGAGGCTGTTTTTCAGGGCATTTAGCTACTTGTTCGCTGAAGTATATACTTAGCGCATTTAAAATATGAACTTTGAAAGAGGATGCATGAGGCATGGTTTGAATATGCCATAAATTGTCTAGTAAACACTGTTGCTTGTCTGTTAGTTTCATTCCATTAATGGGACGTAACTTTGTGTGTGAGTCATTACAGACTTGTAAGGCATAAGAGCCAAAAGAAATAGTGGGATTATAGGGGGAAATGGGTTTTTAAACTTTGTAAGGAGAAACGGGTTTTTTGTAGGCTGGGTTTTATGAAGGTTATGGTTGTATAAAGCTTTGTATGGGTTGTGGTTGTATAAAGTTGAGAAAGTAGGGAGGTAGCTGTCTAGAGTTCTATGGGATTTGAGTATTTTGTGATAAAGCTGTTTGTCTAGTACTGAGTATTTTTTCAGCTTTAATGGTTTGGCTTAATAGCTTCTCTGTTTTCTTCATCGTCGTTAGATGAAATACTCATTGGTGAAGGATTCTTTTTAAACTGTAGCTGTCTGATGACCATCTTTTCCTTTTTTTTGTTTTCTACCCATCTGAACAAAGCAATTTGTTAATGTTTCGGGATAACAAATCGGCTATCCCATTTTCTTTTCCTTTAATATGTTCAAACTGTATAATATATCCACTACCTTGTATAACATTTTGCAAATGTACCCATCTTGTTCTGTTTATCTTTTTGCTTTGGTTATTTTTGATAAATTTAACTATAGCTTCACAGTCTGTCCTAACTGTAAAATCTTTGCGTAAAAATAATTTAAATTTTTCTAAAGTGTTGATTAGCGCTTGTATTTCAAAATCTAAACTGGTCCAAGTGGTTCCAGTTTTGAAGCTTCCACTGTAATAAGAACATATTTTTTCTTCTTTTTTATAGCTGTGAACATTTGGTTTGCAAAGGAGAACTGCTCCCCATCCTTCTTTGCATCTATCAACTTCTATAATGATGTAATTTGTTATAAGTGGTAATTCTAAGGGTTTGATTTCTTTAACCCTTTCCTTTATCTTTTTAATTAAAATAATGTCTTCATGATTGAAATGTCTTTGTCCATTTTTAGTGGTTTTGCTATATAACGGTCCTACTAATTTTGAAAGGTTTGGAATAAACTTTCTAGCATAATTTACCAAGCCTAAAAAAGCTTGAATCTGTTTTAAATTAGTAAGTTTTTTCTGGAAAATCAAGGATTTTTGTAGAGATATGTGGTTGTAACTCAATTTTTCCAATACCAATTTCTAGTCCTAAGAAAGAGATTTTTCTTTTAAATAATTCCATCTTTTTTTAGATACTACTATCCCATTCTTTTTTATTTCTTTAAATAACTGTTGTAGATGAGTTTCGTGTTCTTACACTGTTTCACTTGCTACTAGTATGTCATCAATATATACTAAACAA
Source organism: Smallanthus sonchifolius (assembly GCA_023525975.1). Taxonomy (NCBI): domain Eukaryota; kingdom Viridiplantae; phylum Streptophyta; class Magnoliopsida; order Asterales; family Asteraceae; genus Smallanthus; species Smallanthus sonchifolius. The sequence continues at coordinate 9,569,927 of CM042025.1, forward strand.
AATTTGTATTTGAAAAATATACTGTCCATAAATCTTTGAAATATTGAAAGAGCATTCTTTAGTCCGAAGCTAAGAACATTCCATTCATATAATCCTTCAGAACATGTAAAAGTTGTCCATTTTTTAAAGTCTTATTCTAGATGTAATTGATTAAAACCTGATTTTAGGTCAAATTTAGAAAATACTTATATAGGGTGCGGTTCAAATGATAACCAAAGTTTTATGTGATAACCACTATCAAACAATCACATAATTTATAAATTATAATGTGTATATGTATATAAATCATTATTCTAATAAATCACTCACTATTATGTCACGTGTTCTTTTTCTGTGCACCCAAATTGGGTTTTCCCGCCTCTCTCTCCTCCTTACAATCAATCCGTTTGATTTCTAAAATTGCTCCCCTAATTTCATCAATTAATTTCCATTCAATATTCGTTTTCCTTCTTTTTTTATACACCCACATGAATTTTGAAAAGAGTGTAGGAACTTTATGGTTTTGTAAGAAAAATGATTATTATTCATATCCATTAGTTAACAACTTTGTTTGATTCTAAATTAATTATAAACTCACAATAATCACTTTGAAAACACGAATCCAAACACTTGTAAATAATTAATTTTAGCTACAAAATGTGACGTACTTATTGAACCAGACTTGAAATGTTAAACCTTAATGTACCAATAATAAGAAGTATATATAAGTGTATTATCAATTGTATTCTTTTAATTATTCAGCCCGTGTAATACACATGTTTCTAACCTAGTATAAATATACATGGGTAGGGACCAAATGAAAACCATAACATAATGTTACGTATATGATAACAGATTAAATTATATTTTATTTAACCTATGTAATATACGGGTTTTTAAAGACATAAATTTTTTTATTACTAAATATACAACATTAAATTATTCAACCCGTGTAATACACGAGATTCTAAACTAGTTATGTTAATATATTAATATGACTTTAGAGTTTTATTAAATATTTATCCTAAAAATACAAGATTCACTCAGGTTAAAGTCAAAGTGAGAGATAAAATATTTTTTTAAATAAAATTGGCTCCATTTGTTTTGTAGGATAATATCTTTTTTATCTCTAACTAGTTTAAAAATTTATGTATTACATGAGTTTAATAATAAAAATAATATAATTTATAAATCTCAAAATATTTTTTATGACTGAAATTACGTATTAAATATAATAATAAAAAATTATAAGTTACGGTTATAATTAACAAATCTTCAAATATTTATTTTTATATAACATTTGATATTTTATTGGTAAGTTTATCATCTTTATCTAAGATTAATAATTTCAGTATGTCTATACTTTTAAATTTAAATAATGTCACATACGTCGTTTTGATTAAATCTCCTTAAAATTAATCAAATCTTTTCTTGCCCTACTCAAATATACATTCGTTATTTTGGAATCTTTATTCATTTACTACTGCTACCTACGACAATTTTCATCTAAATAAATCTTTCGGTGTTTAAAACAATTTGCAATATAAAAATATGAACTAATTTTTGTTGTGGAAATAGTTTTCAATCGAAAATCTCTTATGTTCTCTTTTCTTTTATAGTATAGATGCATTTTTTATAGTTTGATATATATAAAAAAACAACGAAATTTGTTTTTTTTCGTTTTATGAGTTTTCGTATAGTAAAATACTACAATAATTACCTGGTTTTGTAATTTTATTAGTATAAATATTTAATTATAAGTTAATATATTTTTATTAAGAGTAATAAAATCTTAGATAAAACATATTGTTAGTAACTTTAAACAGTAAATAAGATAAAATAAAATATATAAAAGTAATATTTTATCCAAAAAAACAACCACCTCAAATTTGAGACACCATATAATAAATTTAAAATGTTACATTTTCATAAATTGATTTCACTCCTAACGTATGTCACTTTTTAATTAAATTGGTTATGAATATGGGGTAGAAGATAATGATTCAAAAATGATGGAGATAGTTGAATAAAGAAAGAGATGTTTAATTTTAATGAGATGTAATCAAAACGACGTAGTTTTAATGGGTAACAAGTTTAGATGAGAAAATGAATGTAAGATTTAGTTACAAATCGACATGTATTCTAAAATTTATTCTTTTACTATATAAATGATGTTTGTAACTACTTTTGTTTATTCTTTTAGGTTAGAACCCCGTGTATTATATAGGTTGAAAAAATGTAACGTTATGTACTTTAAATAAAAAATTTATGTCTTTAAAAACCCGTGTATAAATTTATGTATTTAAAAATCCGTGTATTACACGGGTTGAATAAATGTAATGTTACATACTTAGTGAAAAAAAATTATATATTTAAAAACCCGTGTACACGGGTTGAATAAAATATTACGTGACAACTATAAATTCTGTTAAGTTAATTTTTGAAACATTTTTTTAAGCTAAGTATTGTTTTTTTATTATATAACTGATAAGTGCTAATTCATATTAAACTTTATAAACCTGGTGTATTACACGGGTTAAATAAATGCATGTTATATATACTTAGTAATAAAAATTTACATATTACATATTTATGACATATTACATAGTTTTTCAATACAAATTCTAGAAACGTTATATAGTTATTTTTTAAAAATATTTTATAAAAAGGATGAAAGAAATGTTCAATTTATAAAAAAAATTATGAACAAACCGGTTTTTTTTAAATAAAAAAACGTTTTATAAAAAGAATTATAGAAATAATTATTATTTAATAGGAGAGAGAGGCGGGAAACAAAAGTTTATAAAAACAATTAAAAAAATTTGTATAATTAATAGGAGATAGACCCGGGAAAAAAAAAATTAAGGATACATATGAGAGTGACAAATATCCAACCAAAACATTTATTTATTATATAGTATAGATTTACAACTTCTTTTAGTAAGGAAAAACACTTCTGATCACATGTTATGCATAATTGGTGAAACAAGACATAGGATATTTCATACCTTAAAAATAAATAAGACATCTCACGGCTTAAAAACAAACACAATGTAAACCAGTATGCATGCATGAAAGTAGACAAACTGGTGTGAAACATTAAAACAATTACACAATGATTATTTTGTATGAAATATTTAAATTTATATTAAGTTTTTTCATTGTTTCACTAAAGTATTCCTCTAAAAAAGTTCTAATAACAAAACCTTTTTAAGTTTCAATTTTGTTTCAACTTTGTGAATTTTTTTATAATGTTAAATATTTTAACATTATAAAACATGAATTAAAAATATATGAAACTTGGTTACTATTATTGATTATTTTTTCAAGTTCGGCCTAAAATAAGAGGTAATTGTGAAAAAAAAATTCACTAAATAATAATCAAGTTTTATAATTGTTCTACTTAAGTCAACTTAAAAAAACACACTAAATAAGAACCAATATTCATATTAATTTTACAATGCTTTAATATTTATAAAAAATCAAAATATTGAAACTTGAGTGGTTTTTGTGGTTATAAAAACATGTGAGTGACTTATTAGAACATTTTGAAACATCCTTATTATTCCATGATATTACTTATTGTTTAAAATAAATATTAAATCAAATTACAACATTCACGATAGGTTCTTCATCCTCATTCTTATAATTTAACTAAAAATTATTATTCTTTAAATTTATCTCTCATTTTTAAAGCCTCCCACATCTCATTTCCTATCTCCATCTCTGTATTTTTTTTTCTTTTTTTTCCAATTATAGTCTTAACTAATAACTATTTTATCTTATTATATTTTTCTTCTAAAAATGACTTGTAATAAACTTTTATAGAACAGGGCTGGGTCAGAACGGGTCCATTTGAAAATGGTCATTTTGGTTCGGTTTTAGGACATATCAATTTAAAAAACAGCAAAATCTAAAGATTAAACATCCAAATTTAATGAATCTAAAGATCGTAATGTTTACAAACTTGTAAATATTTTAAATAAAAAACCCTCTTCGATATATTGCACCTCGCTTTCGATATGTTCACAAACTTTGCTTTCAATATATAACTATAATTTTTTTAAAAATTTAATAAATAGTTAAAAAGTTAGAAACATAAGTTATGACGTTATATAAAATAACATGAGAATTCAAATATTTAAATTACAAAAGGTTTGGGGTGATGAATAGTGAATCCTTAAATATGGGGATTCACTTTAGTTTTTTTTCTAAAAATATAAGGATAGCGAAGTGAATCTGATGATATTTTTAGGTGATTTTCCTAAATTTTAAGAATGAGAAATGGGTCGGGAATGCTCTTATTAGCGCCAATCATTCTATGAATTCTTTCACAGTTAGACTATTTTTGTACACCCGATGTACCGGTCTGTTTTGAATTTAAAAGATTTTGATAAGTCCTTTTACCCATGCTTCTCATTTTAAGATCTCATACGGAATTTTTATACTAATGATAATAAATAACTTAATATGTTTTTCCATCGTTAAATGTTATAAAAAAATAATTTCGTATAGGAAAATTTTTATATCATAAATGACCTTAGATAATAAGAATCGACCATATTTTTGTGGTTGTCATCCCTTTTGAAATTAAAATAAATTAAAGAAAAATAAAACTGACCATCTTATAAATAGCATAGTAAATAAATTGTGCAAGTAACATAATTTACGAAATAGCCGCCTGTATCAACGGATGAGATCGAATAGATTGTCAATTTCGACGGTCACCGTCTGCTTTCTCCTTGGAATATATTTTCGTCCCTTGAAACAAACTGCCACGTGTATTTTGCACCCCGACTTTTTATTTCGTATGCCTACTTACCATATATAGCCCGCGCGTTGTGACAGGTTGTCTTTAAAAATCAAAACGTAAATAAAAAATAAATCGTGACGATATATTCGGAAACCACGAAAAGGTTACATCATTGTAAAAAACTAAAAATGTACGTTAAAAAACAAAAAAACGAACTTTCAAATCGTGTAAAAGAACTAAAATAAATAAAAATGTGAACTATATATCTATGTCATCAGAGAATTAAAAAAGATGGAATTAATCTAGGGTAAATTTAGGTAGAACATAAAATTAGGCGTTCACAAATCAAATGAAATTAAAATTTGAAATTCACATAATAACATGTATAGTTAAATAATAAATGAAATTGAAAATAATTGATTGAAGTAATAAAATTCTACATTTGGTGAAAATATTCAATAAAAAAATTAAAATATATTTCTTATTATTTTCTTCGTCATCAACACCACCTCGATCATCATCACCAGCACCAGCACCACCACCACCACCACCACCACCACCGTGGTTTTCACTGTCACCGTTGTTGGCAGCACCACTACCAACCATGTTGTCACCATCACATTCCAACTTTTTAAGTAATATAATTGTTCTGTCAGCTAAATATATCATATATTTATTAACTTTTAAAAGATTTTGGTTCCTTAAAATTTATCGATTCCAACTACTTCAAATTTTATTTTCATTCTCTATATTTCAGTTCAGTTTATTTAAGAAATTGTTTTTCATTCACATGTCTACTTCGTATGCTCCTTATGTTTTTTACTTTGTGATTTAATTTAAGAAATAAAAGTTAAAAAAATATTATAGTGGTTAAATAATGATATTTACGTAGTGTTGTTAATCATGCAAACAAATGTATTGAAATGCTTTAAAATTAGATTTAATGTAAATAAGTCTACAATTAATTAATTTTTTTTATAAATTTATTATAATTTATATGTATTTCACTTTTTATGAATAAATTTTAGAAACAGTTAACCTAATTTGGCTGGATTTAAAAATCGCATTTATATTTGGTTTTTGATTTTGTTTAGTTCGCTACAAGTGATAACTACTTGAACCCTGGATTTTACCCACGGGAGTAAACAAGCTAAGCCGAGCGTTAATTCGTTTAGGAATAAACATGACTAGTTTAACTTAAAAAAGCTTAAATTCGTTCGTTTCAAGTTCTATGTATAAAACATAAGTTATGCTCGTAAGTGATTTTTCATGCTCAGATTTGGCTCGCTTATTAATTACAAAACTATTTTGTGTATATACATAAATAACTATATATATATATATATATATATATATATATATAGGTTAGGTTCAAATAAAAAAGGTTTTTAAAATAAGAAGGGTGAGAAATATTTATGGTCATTAGATCAAATTGTATAAAATATTTAATTGTTGAGATCAAATTGTAGAAGAAAAAGTTGTTGAAAGACTATTTTAGTCATGACCATTTTTGTTGACTTTTTATAAAGTTTCCCCCATTTTTTAAACGTTCATAACTTTTACATACGACATTATTTTTTAAAAAAAATTACACCATAAAAATGAGCGTTTTTTGTTTATATTTAAAACGAGTATAGTCTCGTTATATACAAAAACGATTTTTTTACGTTTTCCAGCTCATTGTGTAATTTGCTCGTCATTGTGTAATATCAGGTCTGGTCATTGTGTAATGTCAGGTCTGGTAATTGTGTAATACATATAACACGATGATGAAAAATATTTGATAAAATGAGCAAATTATACAATGAGCTGGAAAACGTAAAACACAATGATGAATAGATATAACACAATGATGAATAGATATAAAACAATGATGAAAAATATTTGACAAAATGAGCAAATTACACAATAATGTCAGGTCTGGTTATTGTGTAATTTCAAAAATAACACGAAATTATCTAAAACGTAAAACACAATGACGGAAACGAGCATTTTTTATCTTTAAAACGAGTATAGTGTCGTTATATACAAAAACGAAAAAAAAAATACAAAAACGAGTATAGTGTCGTTATATACAAAAACGACATTATTGTGTAATTTGCTTATTGTGTAATATGCTCATTTTGTCAAATATTTTTCATCATTGTGTTATATGTATTAATTATTATGTTTTACGTTTTCCAAATCATTGTGTAATTTGCTCATTGTATCAAATATTTTTCATCATTGTGTTATATGTATTAATCATTGTGTTTTATGTTTTTCAGCTCATTGTGTAATTCGCTCAAATATGTTAGGTTATTGTGTAATATCAGGTCTGATCATTACAAATAAAAGACCATTATTATGTTATTACACAATGATCTGGCATATTACACAATGACCATTATGCTCTCCTTTTATAAACAATAAAAGAACACATGTCAAGCTCAGAATCCTTCTTACCATAACCTATATTTATAATTATAATTTTTTGATATATAACATAATATATATTATTAGTTATTTTTATCATAATTATATATAATAATATTTATCATGTAATTATATCTTATTATATTTAAAAAATATTTTGTTATATAAATAATAGGCCCGAAACCTAATCAAATTTAACTGGGCTTGAGTTCGTTTAAACAATTGCTGAGGTTTGGTTGTTAATATAAAAAAATCATGTTGACTAATCTACTTTAAAAAACCATTAACTTCTATATATTCGGGAAAATAATGTAAATACAAACTTAAATATCGCATTAGATCGATCCCCACTCACAATCTAATTATGTGATACATTGGATATCTAAAATATATTCACACTTTAAAAATGCTCGTTTATTTTGGTTTGACCAAATCTCCGCGTATATAACTTGACCGAGTTAGCCTTGACTTGCTTTTAGAAAAAAAAATGTTAGCGTTGACTTAATTAAATGCATTTTTGTAGTCAATGATTGACGACTTATGTTTATATTTGGAAATCATAATTACATCTTTACATTTATTTATTTATTTATTTTGAATAGCACATCTTTACATTTTGTGACGGTAGTAATGTATGTTAAAACACTATTGGGGAATTTGGTGTCAATGACAGAGTAAAATTCTTTAGAAACATCAAGGTTTAAGAAGGTCATGGGTTCAAGTCTCACTCTCACAGAAATTAATAAATTTGCCTTTAAAAAAAAGTAATGTATATTAAACGGGAAACATTAGATTTTTTTAACATCCGGTAAATTTTATTAGAAAATGACAATGCCGGTAAGACGCTAGATTGCACGATAAAAGCTATTAGAAACGGAAATTACACCAAGATAACCAATTTAATATATCACCCCTGCTTCTATTTTTAATCCATAGACCCGGCACCAATTTTATTTCCCCTTAAACATCTTTCGGTTGGATGTGTCTATTGATAAACGTCCGCTCATTCCTCAATTTCCAAATGCACCAAAGTGATGAGAGAAAGATCGCATGAAGGAGCTCTCGATGTGTCGGAGAATAATGCCAAGATTCTTGAATAGATAGGACATCTCGAGCCGTGTAAGTCAATTCCTTTGGGGTCTTGCACCATTCGGACACCATATTCCAAACCTTACTAGGAAATAAACCAACATAAATTAATTATTGAGAATAATTTAAAAAAATTCAAATTATATTTTGGGTTAAATTTAAACAAAAAAAAGATAAAGAATTTTGATAGTAAAACCTTGTCCCATGTATGGACAAGATGAAACATATAATGAGTAACAAAGATAAAGAATTTTGATAGTAAAATCTTTCCCATGTAAAATCAGTTTAATACATAATATTCTTATGTAAAATTAGCTTTTTGTTTAGGCTTCAAGTTCAAACTACTTGTGGCATCTCTATACGTTTTTTATGGGCTACTGAGCTTTAAATTTTTAGAAATGTAGTTAAAAAATTTGAATATATATAATTTTTTTTCTAATTTGGTTTATTCAAATTCGAATAAGCTTACTCGAATCGGTTTATGTGATTCTCATTCCAATTCAAAACCGGTTTTCAAAATTCCAAATTAGAATAAACTGAATAAACTGATTCGATTCAATTGAACACACCTAGACAGACAGACATAAATAGTCACATGTTGGTCAGATCATTGAAACATAATTCAACAAGGCTTAAAAAGTGCTTATTGAATTATCACCGAATCTTACATTTTTTTTCATGCAATTGGTTATTGTATCTCAAGAAACATACTTAGTCAAAACTCTCTCTCTTGTACACTAAATCATTAAACAATTGTGTTATGATCTGAACATGCTTATTTAGTTGTATGCTTACCAGGGCCGGTCCTGAGGATTTAAGTGTCACGGTCGAGTCGGAAAAAAAAGGCCCCTACAAACAAAATATATAAATTAAATTTTTTTATAAAGATTAGGGCCCAATCATTACATATTTACATTATAAAGATTAAATGGATTACTAGATTATGGCCCAACCAATCAACCAATACATATTTACATTATAAAGATTAAACGGATTAGGGCCCAACCATTACATCATAAAGATTAAAGAGGGCTCAACCATTATAAAAAATGCCCAATATGTTTTTAAGATTTATAAAAATGTCCCAATATATAAAACCGGTATATAAAATTTTATAAAAAAACATGTATATATATATATATGAGAGGGTTGCAGAGAAAACCACATAGTTAGGCGAAAACCGAGAAAACCACTAAAAAAATCAATTTTAACCAATCGTATAATAATATTTATTTTTTATTTTATTTTATTTTTATTTATTTATAAGAGTATTAATGTAATATTATACATTTTTACCAAAAAATCATTTAAGTATTGCCTTACGTATACGTAACACATAGTGTTACGTATACTTAAACAGAAAACAAAAAAAATGTGGTTACGTATACGTAAAAAAAATATGTAAATTTTTTTTCGTAAATTGTTTAATATTGTATTAATACACTTAGAAATAAATTATAAAAATAAAAATCTATAAATTATTTGATTGGTTTTTAGTGGTTTTCTCGGTTTTCGTTTAACTTTGTGGTTTTCTCTTGATCCCTCCCATATATATATATATATATATATATATATATATATATATATATATATATATATATATATATATGGTGAGGTTCAAATGCTAACCAATATTTATGTGATAACCATGATAACCACTCTCTAACATAGTGTTACGTATATGTAACAATTATCATTATATTAATGTTACATATATGTAAACACTATGTGTCACGTATATGTAACATTATTTGGTACGTATACGTAAGACTCATCGTTTCCGTATTTACGTTCAAAATATTTATTCAAGATACTTAAATACTATTTTTACAATTAAAAGAAAAAATAATTTATAAATTATGTGATTGTTTTATAGTGGTTAGCACGGTTATCACATAAAAATTTGGTTAGTATTTGAACCCTTCTCTATATATAACATATATATATATATATATATATATATATATATATATATATATATATATTTAGACCCCTTAAAAAAATGGGTCCTGGCCGGAGGTCCGACTCGGCCTACCCCCAGGACAGTCTCTGATGCTTACAATTGTTTGTTTTATATTTATATATTGGCCATTAATTTAGAAGTTAGAACAGCCTCGGTGACAACCTACACCAGGGGCGGACTTACATACGCGGGAGGGGGTTCACAGGAACCCCCGAGTTTTGAAATTTTTATGTAACGCTAGGTAAAAAAAACTGGGGTGAACCCGTTAAAAAATTATTGGGTGAACCCCCTTACAAAATTTAACAAATGACGTAGTGGTTTAAGCTTTGCTTTATAACATGGAGGTTGTGGGTTCGAATCCCTTCACTAACATTTTTTTAAACTTTTTTTTACATGTTTTTGTACGGGCCTTGTCTCACTCTCAGCGTCTGGTGGGCCTTTTAATTGATTTGTTTCAAGTGGGCTTTTCATTCTTTCTTTTGTTTGGCACTTGTGCTGGTATAACAAAGAAAAAAAAACAGGTCGCAGAACTAGAAGCAGCAGGTCGCAGCCTCTTGCCCTACTCCAACTCCGCCAACGGACTGCTGCATTGCTGCTCCTCTGCCGCCGCCGGCCACTAGCCCACCGCTGCCTCCGGTGTCTCCACTCTCCACCACATGATAGTTTATTTTTAATTTCCCCTTGTTTAGTTGTTTGAAAAAGAAATTATAGAGTTAATTTTAATGTTAATTTTGAAGTATTAATTTTGTTTAAAGATAATTATTAATTGTTTGGTTGAGTTCGTATTAGACTAGGAGTGAATTTATTTATTTATTTGATTATTTAATTGAGTTTGAGTTGGTTATGATTAGTATAAGTTTATTATAAATAGATGGTTATGGATTAATTGTAATGTATGGTTTGGTTTTCAATATTAATAAAAGAGTCGATCTTAGTTGAGATAAAATCCCGTGTTTCGTGTTCTTGGGCCTGGTTTCCAACAATTGGTATCAGAGCTTTGGGAAAAAGAAAGCCGGTTTGAGAGTCGTTTCTTTGAGAAAGGGGAGCAGCCCTTGTGGCTGCAGAGCTGCAAACGAATAAAAAAAAGATGTTAGAAAGGGAGAAAGAAGACGGTGATCGGTGGATGTTTTGAGTGATTGACAGTAGCAACGATTACGAGGTAAGAAGATGTGCTGATACGTCACTCAAAAAGATGGGTTCATTCGAATTATCGTATGACGGTGGAAATTTACAAGAGCCAACATGCAAGAAGAACTGTGGAAAGACAAAATTGGCATTCACATCAAAAGACAATTAAGTCTATTAATTGAATGGATCAGCAGAATCGTAATTCAAATTGTCTTACATGGATTCAAGAATTGTGGTGTGAAACAACCTAAATTTTGTATGATGGGGGCTAGTGAATTAAAATATTATGTGTATGATGTGATATGTGATGCATGTGGGAATACATGCATGAGCATGAAGCCATGGATCAATATACATGAGATTCAATGCTTTCATGGGTAAACCAAGTCGGTGAAAGTGGCGTGAAATCCAAATTGTATGAAGTGGGTCCGAATTGATTCAAATACCGTAGAAGCTCTTCAAATTGTACCATGATATACAATTTAGTGGGGATGATTTGGATGACATAAATAAAAAAAATTGGGTTTGTTATTTTTGTCTAATTTAAATTAGTAAGTCATTGATGTGAGGTGTTTGGAGACCGATCAGAAGCTCTGTGCGTGACAGAGAATAAAATCGTGAGATACGGTTTGTGGTTTGTTTGTGTGATACAATCAAGGAACGAAGGGTTGTGCGAATCAACCAAGGAAGATATCGATCTGAGCGATTCAGATTGAGTGGAGGATCAATCGTCTGCGAAGGGTGTAGGGATCTGCAAAGTGTTTACCTATGCGATTCAGGGTGGTACGGTGTGATACCGGTGAAGAAGTATTAGAACCTGTGAGTGGTTCAAACGAAGTGAAGAATATATCCAATCTGTGAGAGATTGTTTAAAAAGACTGTGAGAGCTGTGTGAAAGAAGATCCGTGATAGATCAAGAACGTTCTGTGTGAAACAGGATTGAAGACCGTGTGAAACGGGGTGAAGAATTTGAGTGATTCAAATTGCGGATGAATGTGCGATACTTGTGAAGGGTGAGTTCAGAAATTGCATGGAAAACCCGAGTGATTTGGGATGTAGAAATCAAGATTAAGGGAGAGAATGAAGGGTTAATCTTGATTAAAGATAATTATTAATTGTTTGGTTGAGTTCGAATTAGACTATGAGTGAATTTATTTATTTATTTGATTATTTAATTGAGTTTGAGTTGGGTTAGGATTAGTATAAGTTTATTATAAATAGATGGTTAGGGATTAATTGTAAAGTGTGGTTTGGTTTTCAATATTAATAAAAAGAGTCGATCTTAGTTGAGATCAAATCCTGTGTTTCGTGTTCTTGGGCCTGATTTCCAACAAATTTTAATGTTAATTTAGATTACGTTCTCGTGGCTGGAATTTATGTTTGATTTGTTGCTTTCTGTTGTGATTATGTGGAAATTGTGAGGATCATGGTTTGATCTTTGTGCGAAAGTTAGGTTAAGTGATTTGCAGTGTAGTTTGCTCATTTGTTGATGTATGTTGTAGATCATAGCTACTTTGTTCGTTATCAAAGCTTTTAGATCAGATTATCCATAAACCTTGTGGTTGTTGTAATAATGTTAATTTGAATGTTAATTTAGATGTAATTTTAAATTTTAATTTAGATTTTAGATGTTAATTTAGATGTTGGTTTAGATTTTAGACGTTAATTTTAATTTGATTCCTAGGTACTATTAATCTATTATGGATATTAAAATATATTTCCATAGAGCACCATCAAACCTTGAATCATCATCTTCAAGCAGTAAACCGTCTCGAATAGATTTGAAAGAGCTTCCATGGGATCCGAACTATCGAACCGACCCGAATTTTTTTATGTCCGGCCCTATGATATTGGAGCATCTAAAAACGGTGAACCCCTTGAAAAAAATTACTGGATCCGCCACTGACCTACACATAGGTAAACATCAAACATCTTTTTTGTTATATATAAATTGATTCTCCAAATAAAAATATGTAAAAGTTATTTTATATTTTATATTTATTTTCATAGGTGTGAACAAAGATATATTAATTTACCCGGAAATTGTTGTTTGGGTATTTAAAGGGAAACAAAAAGGAGTTTGGCCTATTTAGACCAAATATAAAGGTTCAATGAACGTTCTAAAATGGCTTTATTAGATTCCCAAATGCGTAAATTGCATGTAAATATCTACTCAAGTTTCCCACTTAAACAATTATTCTTTCTATTTAAAAACGATAATTTTATCTTTAAATACTTTAGTTCGAATTTACTTTTTGATCGCTACCAAAATCCACATAGTATTAGAATGAACCTTCGTGGATGATTTGATCAAATTGCACGTTTGGTCCATGGTAGTAAAAAATTATGAACTTAGTCCAATCATTTATAAACTAGTTGTACATTTAGCCCCTAACGTTAATAACATTTAGTTTTTAACGGAAAATTATCCCTAGCCATCCACGGGTAATTTAGACATTTTAAATGTTAATACCTAATATTTAAAAAATCTAAATTATCCTCACGTGGATGACACATGAGGTAATTTTTCATTAGAAACTACAAGTATTAATGTCAGGGGCTAAATATGCAATCAGCTCAAAAATATATACGCTAAGTTTATAATTTTTTAATCCTAATGACCAAACGTGCAAATTGATTAAACCACAAACTGTCATTTATACAATTAACTCCCAAATGTTTTATAGGGTGAAGCTTAGTTTCATAATAGGACGGGCCCAATATTATATGCAACTAAAAACCGTTGAACATCGAGTAAATTAACGTGGTATATTTATAAAAAAATATCCCTATAAGGATTAAATGAAAAACATTAAGTTTAAAGTTGTAAAATTTAATAAAAATTACGAATTCAAGCAATAAATTTTTATTATAAAACTAAGATCATATTATAAATTCAATTTACAGAAGTAGAAGGCAAACGTCGAACAAGCTGCGTCGCTAGCCCTTTTTTGAATAGCAAAACTAAGTCTTTTAAAAAATAGATTCATAGATCTTGAGGTCATAACATTACTATGCATGACCCATTGGACTCGACTAAGTAACTCCACAGCCTCAAACGCAAGAAAAATTTGTATCTTGTCATTAACTCCGTATTTAATAATGGGTCATAGTATTTTATAAAAAGTTACAATCTTTCACTAAATTAACTAATTGATTAAAAAAGTTGCAATATTTAATTACAAAGCTTAGTGACTGTAAGTGTAATTTATATAAAAAAAATATCACTTGAAAAAATTTAACAAAGCCTTTTAATGTGTAATCATTTTAGAGACCATGAGTATGATGTAGTCAAAATTAATGACTATCTTTGTAATTCAGATAATAGGACACTAAAATTATTTTGATAATTTACTTTAAATATAATCTATAACGATCGAATAAGACGATTAAAACTCATAAATAATTATGCAAATATATATACCATAAAACATCAAATTGTTTCAAAATTTATTTTCATTCCAAAATGAGATAACCATAAGATCTCATGATAAGTGTCACAAAAAGAAGTGACCATTATTTATAACTATCTCCAAACCAAGTTGTACTTCACGATTATTATTTATTCGCGTAAAAAAAACAAAAACACGAACACGAACACGAACACGAACACGAACACGAACAATGTAGCATGTCCCGAGACTCCCTTTAATTATTAAAGTCAGCAAATCTGCAAAATAACAAACAAAAACAGTTAGAAAATTTGATTTGTAATTCGACCGTAATAATATAGTTTTTTACAGTTTACCCGAGCTCACTAAGCTTCAAGAAGGACTCTGCGAAAGCTTGAAAGAAAGCCTGTTGATCCTATTATAGTAAATAAAACAAAGCCCATTATTGTAACTACTTATTATTTTGATGGTATTAATTTCACAAAACTAACATTAATGTAATCCTTATTATAATAACCGAATAACTTTAGATTTTTGTAATCCACGTGTCAACTTCTTGCGAATTCTAAATTTTTGTTTCCCGTCTCTCTGTCATATTAAATAACTCTCTCTCCTATTAAATAGTAATTAATTTAAATAATTAAATATCAAAAATTTATTCTAATATTTTATTAAAACTCACTAAATTATAAGAAGATTTCAATTATATCTTATCTTAAAATGTAATTTTATAATTCTTAAATCTTCATTATTTATTATTTATAATTCTTAAATCTTCATTATTTCTTATTTATAATTTCTTAAATATTCATTATTTCTTATTTTACCAATGACTAATGACATCCAACATACAAATCTTTATAGAAACTGTTGGATTTATTCAACCCGTGTAATACATGGATTTCTAACATAGTTTAATAATCAAGAAAAATGTACTTACTGCAGCAAATTTCTCGACAAGAGGTCGAAATCCGGGGTCTGCAAGGAGGGCCTTATCGGAAGGTAACTGGACGAGCCCGACCTTCTCACCGGCTAGGAGTTCCCTGTTGTGGGTTTAAAGAACCAATACATAATAATAGTCTTGAACGGTGTAAGTTTTAAGTGTACGGACCAAAAAAGTTAAAACAAATCTCACGTGAAGTAACTGTTATCGAATACCATCGGGTTGGATGTCCATGGTCCATCAAACCCGGACCTGTCCTTGTGGGTAGAGCCCTGAAACCATAAGATGTTACACTATGAAGTATTTAGACATTAAAAGTTGTAGCCAAGACAGGTACGCGTGTTATATTGGACAGGTTAAATAACATATTGAACTTGTGTACTGACTGGAACTGTTCGTTTGACAGACAATAGTACGAACCAAGGTGTGGCCGCCAGAGAGAGCAACAATATCCTGGTCGGTGAGACCCATGGTGTTCACAAATACATTCCTTAATTGTTCATGACCAAAGTTAGGAAGAGGAAGACGGCCTTCTTCAGGGGGAGCATCCATGTCCTGGTTATTGGCCGAAACGGTTAAGCTAGACTCAAAAACTGGATAACTATCATAATTAATTTTAAAAATATTTATATATTACGTAAAACTTTTAATACTATATTGGTTATATATATAAAAAATGTGTTTTAAATAGAAAATAAAAATAAAATAGTAAAGAGATTGTTTGAAGATGAAAATATTTAATTTAGCTATCGAGATATACAACAAAAAGTCTATTCAAATTAGTTTCAAACACTTTCATACGTGTATATATGAGTAGTATTTTCGCAAAAATAGTAATTGTTTCTTTTGCTTAAACACACAGATCAACCGTCATTTGTCAAAAAGTTGTCGGTGTAACCAATGCCTATACAACCTATGCCAACTGAACTGGTAGGGGTTCAATTCACAGTTTGACCGGCCGGTCTGATATGATTTTAATTTTTAACAACATTGAACAGCACAAACCGGTCTCCCAGGGTGGAAAGTAATTTCCGGTCCTCCGGTACTTTCAACGGCAACAATACCAGCCATCTATATTAAAACAAACATAAATTAACATTGATCCACAATATAATTTATAACTTTATAGAACATATAGGCTTTATAACTTTATAATCATAATTACCATATAAATGTCACCATATGAAACAAGTGGGAACTGTTGCTTAATAGGCTCCAACATTTCAACAGCAACATCAAGTCCAACATTTGCACCATGATTTTGTTCTGCTTTATGCCTCATGGTACCAAACGGACCTCCGGTCGTCGTTTTCACGTCAAACGTCGCAGCAGAGTGAAATCTGGAGATCATTTTCGACATCAAAAAAAGAATTCGATGCAAATTTGACGAAATTAACAAAAACGATGGTGAACTTCGTCTTACGCGAATCGGAGCATCAGAGGAGCACATTGCTTCTCGGTGATGAGGGCTCTGAGAGCACTCTTGGCCTGATCAACAGCCTCCTTGTGCTCGAAAGTTAGGCTCGGATAGATCTTCCCCATCGTATCGATCTGAATTTACCAGAAAATCAAACAGAAATGAATCAAAATTGAAATTAAGTTGAATTTGAAACGGTGATTATGAGAAAATCATGATTCGTGAATTCGATCAAAGCTAGGTTGTTCAAAAAGCTCGCAACTCGCTCGGAAAAAGCTCAGTTGTAGATAAGCGGAGCCTATGCCTGGGTAGGCTCCGCTCGTTGCTCACTCGTTAACTAGCTCGTTAGAAATAATAATAATAATAATAATAAATAAATAAACAAATAAATAAATAATAGTAATAATAATAACAAATAATGTTTAAAAGTGTTGGAAAAAATAAACTAACAATAATACATATAATATTTTGAATCTGGCTCAATGTCTCTCGATCTTTAAAAAAATTAAAAACATAATATTTTTTTTGTTTACAACCTTAATATTGTTCTATAGACTGTTTTATTAGCTCTAATGTGTTTTTTCCATACATATCAAAATGTTCAAAAATTACAAAATGAAAAAAGCAATTTTTTATAAATTATCGAGTTGGCTCGAGCTTTTCACGATCTGAGCTAGAGCTCAACTTTTCAGCTCGCTAAAATTATCGAGATCGAGCTGAGCCAGCTCGTTTAACTTCGAGCCTGAATCCATCCTGGCTTGGCTTGGCTCGGCTCGGTTACAGCCGTATTTGAAGCTAACATGACGTTTTGCATGTTTCATATTAAACGATGGATCAGAGAAAATTGAAGTACCAGTTGGTTGAAATGTGAAGGAAGAACTAAATGAGTGAGATTAGAGTGGTCACAAGCTACCATTTTATAGCCAGGGGAGGTTTTACGTGTTTATTTTGAGCCGTTGGATCGGTAAATTGTATGAGATGAACTTATTTGACGGTCACGATTAACTTGAAAGTTGAAACTCCGGGGGATGACGGTTAGGACTTGCGAGATGTGTATAATAAATGAATTAAAACCGAACGTTTGGGGTTATTTTTCAAACGGATGCTTTAAGTATCTTAAATTGTTTAATTAGTTTATCATGGTTGTTTATGATTTTGTACTTATAAATAAACAATAAATGGTTCCTATACAAATTGATCACTAAAATTTAATATTTAAAATATGTTCACTTTAAAAAAGTTAACAAAACTAGTGTTTGATCTCTTTTAACTTAATACGGGCCAAAAGAGCAAAAATAGTATTTGGGTGATTCATGATTGGGTCCATCTCAAGGCCCAACCCGATCATACATGTTGAAGTTCGTCAATCGTCGATGTCAATTGATCTTAGAGATGAGTTTTGGCATTCTATGAGTGTAAAATCTGTATTTTATACTTGGTTGCGTTTCTTTTCGATATCTGATTACTAAATAACCATCTGATATGTGGGTTTTATTGTGGGTGTCAAGAATTCCTGATAGAATCAAGTGATTAAAATCTATCCGTTGAGATTTAAAGGTACAGTAGCAGCAAAACACAAAACAAAACTCACAGATTAGAACCAAAACTTGGGTTCGACACTTTTTATTGAACTAAAAAAAACTAGACTCTGCCTTAATGGTTTACAAGATCCTATTTAAACTAAACATAAACCTAATCCCAATCTAATACGTAAACTATTAAACTATTTAAATAAATCAAATACTAGTCCTAACATAACTCAAACATAATTAAATAAATAATAATTAACTCATAATTTAATACTTTCAATCATATCTTCTTCTTTTTTTACTCTCTATATGAATCCATATTTTTTGAATCATTCGTATCCAATCCAAATTAGACCAACATTCTCCCCTCTAATTTGGATTCTGATTCACTTGACCCCGGATCTTCAATTCCCAGCAAACCACGCAACCCCGGAGTCATACTTTCAAGTTCATCTTTATACGCATTCACGCCATTAAAGCTAGTGTTATCAAACTCTAGTTCACTTTCTAACCCATCACAAAAGTTCCACATTGAACTTTGTTTCCTGCTTGGAAACTCTTCTGGCTTACATATGTTTAAAAATAAAGTTGGTTCATCATCTTCACTTTGAACTAGATGCGCCTCTTCTTGTTTTCAATCTTGACATTCTTTCGCATAATGTCCATATTTTTCACACTTGACCCGTGACCTATCTCTGTTTTGACGTGGCTCCCCTTGATCACCGACTGTATTATTTCGGTCCCCCTAGCTCTACCATTCCTGCGACCACGTCCCCGATCAGTCCGTCGATCGTCAGAACTCGCAGCAACAGTTCGTCGGCTACGATTTTGGTCACTTGATTGAGCAAACATCAGCTTTCCTTGATCTTCTCTTAGCTTTTCCTTGCCTCGAATTCTCTCTTCGTAGGCCTTTAACCTTCCGATCACCTCATCAAATGGCATAGTGTCTAGGTTAGAATACTGCTCGATCGACGCCACAATCTGAAGAAACTTATCTGGCATAAAATCGGGCAACTTAGTTACTAATCTCTCTTCTTCAATGGTTGAATCAAGGCTCCTTGCCTTCGATACCAACCCGCTCAATCGTCCGACAAACTCATCAACCGTGTCTTCATCTTTCATCTGAAGTCCTTCAAACTTCATCCTCAGTGTTCGGAGGCGAGCCTTCTTTACCCGATCCACCCCCAAATACCGTGTATTGAGGGCATCCCAAACTCCCTTTGCATCTTCATGTGTGGCAAGTTGCAAAACAATCTCTTCCGGTATCGCTTGAAACAAATAAGCCCGAGCCGTCTTGCTCTTCCTTGCATCCACATGGGCTCCGGCTACGGGTTCGATGGTTTCCCACAATCCGTTAGCTTCCGTTATTGACTTAATCTTTACCGCCCAGATTGGGTAGTTCATGGTGGTCAGAATTGGAACTTGAAATGCCATTCCTCCTTGTTCTCTAACGGGTACCACTGCACCTGCCATTTTTTTTGCTATGTTTCTGGGTTCTTATCTCAACTATGGCGGTCAAAAACACTCCAAAGCATTTTAAAGAAGAAGACGACTCGAAAAAGTTTAAACGACCACGTTAACAACTGCTTTCAAGTAATATTAAGAACTCCACTGGAATATATAATTTTCCCCTTACCTTTGTTCACAATTGCTTCCAAAATAATTATATTAAAGCCTCCACTGTCTGATGAAAGACTAATATTCCACCGAAGCAAAAACAATACGAAAACAATATATTTTGCTTTCTATGATCAGTATTACTGTTGCTTGTTTACGGTCGAGCTGGGTTCTGATAGGTTGGTTTCCTTCTGCTAATCTTCGGTTATGGTTTGGCTCTGATACCAATTAAAGGTACAGTAGTAGCAAAACACAAAACAAAACTCATAGATTAGAACCAAAACTTGGGTTCGACACTTTTTATTGAACTAAAAAAAACTAGGCTCTGCCTTAATAGTTTACAAAATCCTATTTAAACTAAACATAAACCTAATCCCAATCTAATAAGTAAACTATTAAACCATTTAAATAAATCAAATACTAATCCTAACATAATTAAATAAATAATAACTAACTGATAATTTAATACTTTCAATTCATATCTTCTCCTTTTTTCTCTCCATATGAATCAATTTTTTTTGAATCATTCATATTCAATCCAAATTAGACTAACAAGATTTTCATCATATAAAACCAGATTTTATACACATATAAAAACCGACTTAAAATGTTAAAACTTAAGTCTGATTCTAAAAAATTCAAAGTTTCAATAATTTCAAATTTCTAAAGATTTTAATAAATGAAATCTTTTGTTTTTGTTTTCTAATCTCTATATTTTATAATTTTACATTTTAATATTTTTTCTCCCATGCATCTGAAAATCTACTTATTATACATGACTTCACCGACAACCAATTTTTTTTAGTTAGTGGTCGGATACCGAAGGTTTAGCGCCGAAACATGATTCGAATTGATTTGTGACCGAAACTAATTTTAATACGTATCTCTAACCATAAATTTAGTGACACATTATCTAACTTTATCCAACTAATAATTTTGTATTGATATTCGTCTTAATGAAATGTATTCTTCCATTCTATTTTTCTCTTTATCATCTTATGTTCTATTATCCTTGTTATTATGTTTAAATACTTTTGTATATTTGTTGTTATTTCACAACACATTATCACCACGACCGTCTTTCGATATCGTAATCCACATAGCTCTCCTAAAGCTTTTGATAAGTAGCTGCTAACCACCATTGAACCAACGGGAACTTTAATCAAAGAACACATCCATCCTCGCCAACCTTGGAGCAACCATACGAACAACAATGTTATCCATAGCCGCCGCACACCGTTTTATTGTTTGGACTCACGACGTTGTCGCCGTCGTCCACACCACTAAACATCACGAAACATGTTCACTTTAAAGCTAATACCCACTTCGGTCTCGTTGTCTTTTATTATACCCATTCTTGTAAAACAAATGTTGTCTCAAAGGCTAATTCTAGATGTTTAAACGCACAAATGAAATCAAAAGTCTATAAATTTCATTTCCAAAACCAATACTGTGGCAAATATGTAATCGGACACATGTCCCGATTTCTAACAAATAACAAAATATAAAACCCCATATTATCTTTCTTTCTAAATTACCCTCATCATTTCATAAGAGTTAATAAAAAATATAGATTTCAAAAGGCTTGTGGCCTAGCGGTACCAAGGTGTGTTATGAGTAGTGTTCCTCTCCAAGTGGTTGAGGGTTTAAATCACATAATGGATAACAAATGTGTAGATTTAGAAGTATGATTAGTGGGTGTGTGAGTTAGTCGTTTAAAAAAATAAACTTATGGAACGCATATAAATTTCATGACACCCCATAAATATATGCCAAAATTGGGATTGAAAGTGAGCGATAAAAGGAAATCCGGAATATTTCTGAGATGTTAATGACTTTTATTTGACAATATCTACCGTTTTGTCCAAGCAGGATCTGAAGTATCTGCCTTGTTGGATAGAATGCCTTCCAAAAAAATTCTTAATTTCGTTCTTAAGAAAAAAAGATGGTCCGTTATACTGAAGAATAGATCTTAACTTATTGAAGATAATAACCTGGGTTTGTGATAATTTTAAAATACATATTTTTGTGACAAGTAAGATATATAAAAAAATATATGACTTCCGCTTGCTGTTTCTAATATTATCAAAAGCCCTTTTTATAGTCATAGTCGAAATAAAGTCAATTTCATTTTGTTTTGTTTTATTAATCTTTTCTTGATTTGTTTCGTTATTGTCAATGTATTTTCTCTATTTGCCTCTGTTATTCTACGAGTCTCTTCCTTTTTGCGTATGACATCGCCGCTCTCTTTGGCGGCATCCACTAATTCGGAACTTAATTTGAAAGCCATACTTCGATCCAGACGTTTTCGGGATGCCGCTAATAACCAACAAATCGCAAGTGTTTTTCCTTGTGTGGTTCCTATTTCAGTGGGAACTTGATGGGTCGATCCACCTACACGTCTTGCTTTAACTGCTATACCCAGAGTTATTCCATGTATTGCTTGAGGTATAACAGATAGTAGATTTGTTTCTTCTTTTTCATAGATAGAGAGAAATATTGCCAAAACTAAATGAGACTGGTTTCAAAATTCATGCAATCTACCAAAGAAAACATAAACATAATTATCGATATCCATGGCAAATTCATATAACAAAATTCAAACCAAAACGATGAGATTAACATATAATATGAGGAAAAGAAATCAAATTAACATTTTAACCTGTAATTGAATAATAAGCGATGGCCGAAGCAACGAGTATAGTTTTAAGGTGGATGTCGGTTACTAGAGGGTTGCTGACTTGTAGCCATCCGTCAAGTTAACGAATGAGGTTTAATACTTTATTTTATTTAGTTACATATGTTTAATCTTCGACTAGCACCAAAAGTAATTTATTATCTAAGGTTATGATCACATGTTCTATTGTCTTATTTTTTTTAAGCTAAAACAATTTAATATTCTAACACCTAAAATAACTTTTTTTTAATCTTCCACTAATATAGGTTTTGTATTGGTTGGGTGCTCATTAAATTATTAGTATTAGATAAAATCGTATACATACATATTTGTGTTGTATATTTGTTATATTTCTTGCTTATCAACGATTATCCGACCATGTTGACGACACTTTTGCCGCGCCTCCAGAGACCACCGCTGTCGATGGCAAGTCTTCTACAAACCTTGTTTTTCTTTCTTGGAAAGAAGTCGATCAACGTGTTCTCCTTCTTCTTCAGTCCTCTTTGACTGAACAAGCTATCTCAGAAGTTCTCGGTCTTTCTCATGCTCGTCAGGTTTGGTGTGCTCTTGAAGCAACTTACAACCATGACTCTCTGGAACGCATCCACACTTTGCGTGATTCTCTCCGCCGGCTTAAAAAAGGGTTCTTCTTATGTTACCGATTATGGTCGCAAGTTTAAAATCAACTTGCTATTATCGATCATCCGGTTGATGACACAGATAAATGGCATTGGTTTTTGTGTAGCCTCGATTCGACTTATGAAAACTTATCCACAGCACACCGGGCGGTTCAAACTCCATCCTCATTTCGTGATCTCCTGGCCAAAGCCGAGAGTCATGAATTATTTCTACAGTCCATTCATGTCTCTTTCGTACCCATACCGCAGACAACGTGATCCATCAACAATTTTCATGGCAATTGAGGTCGGTCTCGTGGAGGCAGTCGTGGTCACGACCGTCGCCCCCCTCATTGCCATCTTTTTCCCAAGGAAGGTCATTATGCCAGTAGTTGCCCCGATTTGATCAGTTTTGCTCAATGAGCACCGTCCATCGATGCCAACGTAGCGCAAGCCTTTATGCTCAATGTCATCTTACAAATAATTCTCTGAACTGGTATGTTGATTATGGAGCAACAACCCACATGACCCTGTCTCCCAATGGCTTAGATTCTTCCACTACATACTCTAGTAAAGATTATTTCAATATTGCTAATGGTACTGATTTGCTTGATTATGTATTGGCAAAGGTTCTATTATGCCACGACTACCGTTACTTGATGTTCTTGTGGTTCCATATCTAACCAAGAATCTCCTCTCTATTAGTAAACTTGCATCCGACTCACATGTCGATATCTTGTTTTTTAACAACCTTTTCATTCTAGCCCGGGGCAAATGTGTGGATGGTCTCTACATTCTTCAACAAGGACACAAGGCTTTTATGACAGTTGTTAACTCTCTTCATCTTCGTGCTTCTTATGAATGGTGGCATAGTCGTCTAGGTCATGTGCTCTTTTGATGTTATTTCATTATGAACAAACTCGGTCATTTAAATGTTACTTCTTTATTACCGAAACCAGGTATTTGTTCTTCTTGTCAATTGTCAAAGATTCACTGATTACCATTGGGCCCTGCACCGGTTTCTTCAATGGATGGTTATCTATATTATGTTATACTCATTGATGAATTTTCTCGCTTTACCTGGTTCTTTCCTCTTAAAGCTAAATCCAAGTTTTATCATACATTTGTGGCTTCCTTATCCTTCGTGCACAACCAATTTGCACGTAAGGTCAAACGCTTTCAAAGTGATGGTGGAACCGAGTTCACCAATAACCAGGTTCAAATTTACTTCAACAAAATGGTATTCATCCCTGTCTCTCTTGTCCGTACACGGCCCAACAAATGGGTGTGCTGACCGAAAACACCGATGCGTTACTGAAACATGTCTTTCAATGCTTTTGAACTCTCATGCTACGACAAATCTATGGGTGGATGCTTATGTTTTGGCTACCTACATTATCAGTCGTATACCCACACCGGTACTTGCAAACAAGTCTCCTTTTGAGCTTCTTTTTGACCAAGTACCACCATATGCGAATTTACCCACATTCGGGTGTCGGGTTTCCCCGTTTCTTCGTGATTACACAATCACAAGTTGTCTCCATGAAGTGCATCGTGCATTTTTATTGGTTATAGTCCCAAACATAAAGGTTATCGGTGCCTGGATCCTACAACTTCTCGAGTGTACATTACCTGTCATGCCTAATTTTTGTTTAGTTGTGTTATCCCACCGGTGGATGAGGTTAAACTTGTTTTTTTCCTACTTTGATGATTCTCAAGTCTCTCCCCACATGCAACCTGTTGTTAAGCCTACACCTCAAATACCAATTTCCTTTTGCAACCATCCAAACAACCTTCCATGTACCTTGTGCCTTTTATTCCGTACATCACCACTGTGACATCCGGCATTTTCGGGTTAACTCCGTTAACACAAACATCGTTATCTTAAACATTTATTTATTCAAACTCAGTTATCTCAAACATTCATACATGCATTACATTTAATTAGGATTAATTAGATGTGTCAGTTTCGCATAAACACTCACGTAGCGGTAATTCGTAGAATTTCCGGATCACGCACGAGTCCAACCCGTAACGTTGGTGAACTAATAGAAATAATTGCGAATAATTATTTTTAATATAAATAATGTGAATTTATTTATTATGTGAATTATGTGAACTTTCGTGTTATCGCGTAGAATTATCAGATTTTAATTTTACTGGTTATTTTTATAGAATATGGAACTTTTATAAAAATAATTATTTAAAACAATCTTTATCTAGTAGGTTTAATTAAATGTTTTTTTATATAATCTAGAGATTATCCTTATCCATTCCAAATTTAAAACCCATGCAAATTGAATAAAAATGAATTTTATAAAAATTTAAACCCTAATTCTCCTACTCTCTCTCATTATCGTCGACCCCAAACCCCCCCCTTGGCCGAGATCTTCAAGCAACCCAAACACCACCCAATCGATCTCCGATCTTGCAATTGAACGCGTATTTGGACTCCTCTCGACGTTTCTAACAATCCTACGTAAGTCGTTTCGTTCGATTTCGTTACTTTTTTAATTCTAGAATTTCTATTGAAACCCTAGTTCATCCAAACATGAATTTTTATAATAAAGATGTTAACTTTATCATTGTTTTGCATTTATTTGATGCTTTTATGG
The DNA here is from genome assembly GCA_023525975.1 of Smallanthus sonchifolius. Lineage (NCBI taxonomy): Eukaryota > Viridiplantae > Streptophyta > Magnoliopsida > Asterales > Asteraceae > Smallanthus > Smallanthus sonchifolius. Next base: position 9,596,061 of record CM042025.1, read on the forward strand.
TTATTTGGAAAACTCTAGCTTCATATGATTAGTAACTTGTTAAAAGATTAAACCTTTTTATTATGTGATGGTATAGAATTGCATGTTAGAGATGTTTGATGCTTGTTATGGTTATAATCATGTTAGATAGATTGTATGTAATAGATTTGATGCTTTGAATCTCGTTAAACAAGCCTAGAAATCATAACTTACTTATAATGGAAACTTTTTAGGAATGCTATCTTGCATACTAGACATGTGTTGAATGATATGATGATGTGTATATGCTACTTGATCCATGTATAAGTGATTTGTGAAATTAGATTTCTAATACCTAGCTCGGTTTTGCAAACTTACTAAAAGAGGAAACTTTTTATGTTTTGAAACTTGCATGTTAGACTTGAATTGCATGATGTGATGAGGTTTATGTGCTACTTGTTACATGTGTAGATGAATGGTGAAATCAGATTCTGAATACCTAACATGGTTTTACAAACTTGCTAAATAAGGAAACTTTAATTTGCAAAAGTATTCATAGCTTGCTATTTAGACATGTATGATATGGTTTAATGATAGCTTTATGCTAGTTAGGACATAATAACATGTTGTAATGTGTTGGATGCTTGAAATCATGCATATCTCTCATGGGTTACTAAAGATAGAAACTTTGTCTTGAATTGTGTATCACATGTTAAGTTCTATACAATTGGTATGTGATGTGACGATCTTGAACATGTTAGAGTAATCATACAAACATATTAATAATGATAATATGAATCTTGAACATGCTTTCTATTTATGGAAACCTGTTATTTATGAAACCCTGCTATTTATGGAAACTTGCTATCTTGATATAACAAATAAGATTTGTTTCTAAGTGCTACAGCATGATCATGTGTGTATAATGTAGTATTGTTATACTGAACAAGCATAATTTCATATAACGTGTCACTAACGAGTCGTCGAGTCAAACTTGAGTCAAACTTGCAAACCTTTTCTAAACACTTAAACATTAGTATTGTTTGGATACTATGGGTTCATATCAACTTGCTCGAACACGCACTTATAGACTATGAATTATAGGTGGCAGTTAGAGGTTCAACTATTTTACTTAGCTTTCATTTGCATTCACACTCAAGTGAGTTTCATGGCCCCTATCTTTACTTACTTTCCTTTTTGGGGGAGAAAACATGCACGCAAACATTTTGGGTTTTGTATTATTGTATTATCGCTTGCTTACTAAAGTGCAAACATAACAATAAGTCCTTACATTCTCGAACCGTTAGTATTGGAACATAGCGAGGTGATTTTGAGTAGTACTACTGGGTTTTGACAAGCCTCACCCGAGTTAGTCGCGCTAACTTGACTGGAGGTCGAACGGGTGTAAGATTAGCCTAGACATTTGCCATTGTTCGGTATACATGGCGGAAGGCAAACAAATACAAACAGTCAGATTCGGTTTCGAACACTTGTAGTAGCATGACATAGACTAGCTATCTATCGGTATACATTAATTACATTATCTAGCAAACATCGAACTTTTTATTTACTTACATCTCTATGAACTCACCAACCATTGTGTTGACACTGTTAACATTTCTTTCTCAGGTCGCTAAGGTACACACAAGATTAGGATGCATGGTCTGAGCATGGTTTTCGCAAACAATTTCAAACTTATTTATTTCTATTATTTACTTTGGTTTGGGCGCGGTGTTTTACGCATTTGACTATTCTTGCATTTGGATTTTATTTACGCTTATGCAATGTTTTCAAACTTAAACTTTTGTTGTCTCGTGACTATGAGCAGCATTAGTATTTTATTTAAATTCATATAGAGTCGTTTCGTGTAACTAATGACTGAGATCCTGGTATGTCACGCGCCTCGTGGTAAAACCCCGCAGGTGGATTTTGAGGGTGTGACAACCACCCCTTTAAATACCCACCCCAACATCGCCACAATCTGTCTCCCTTAACATGCCATCACCGAACTTGCCTCCATCTAACCACCACTACCACCAGCCCCCCAACAGCCTCCCTAGCCCCACCGATTGATCCACCTTGTTCATCCACTTCCGTGCACTCGATGACAACTTGATCTAAGGCTGGGATCTTTAAGCCAAAACATTTTGCACTATCACACCCCGGTTTTTGGACACCTTGGGTGTGTGACCAGATTGGCACCTCCAATCAATTTTTGTTCTTATCTTTTTTTGATAGATTAGAGTGTTTTGCAGCGAAAAATGTTTTGGATCGATCTTTTCATAAATACTCAGCCCGAGGGTTGATATTCAAATTCTTTGGAATAAATAATCTTTTATATAACTGGGATTTAAATACACATCTGTTTACAAAACATGGTTCAAAACCATTACAAAATCCTCTTGCATCACATCAAGTATTTCTGAGCCACAAGGTAGGTTTACATGCCTATGAACTATATCCTTTTGGCACGCATCCTTGTAATTATCAAGGGAGTATCCCGTCTCTAGGAAATCGCCATCCTAAGACACCTCATCTTGATTTACATACTGTAGAGTTATCTCCTGTGCTTAGGAAGTCGACTTCTTTTCAACACATAACACTGTCAAAAACATATTTACATTTGTACATGAGACTATCTCTCATGACTAGTCTCTACAGGCAAACTATTTCATTGATTACCTACGTATAAATGTATTTACATTATATATATATATATATATATTCTTTATTCATCACTACCATCACCACCACCATCATTATTAGATTAAATTACCATTTGAGTTCTTGAGGTTTGCCACTCTGGCGATCATGTTTTTCAGGACACGAAAATATTTTGGCATGAACAGTATTAAAGCCTTTAATCATGATATTCTTGTTGGACATTACTACACATCCGACAGATTAATTTAACCTGATCATACAAACACGGTATACACTGGCATCCCCCTCTGTAATAAGATTGTTGGCAATACCAGTCTTACTTACTGCGTGGTTCCCAAATCACCTACCGTCTTACATCAACATTACAGATTCGGTGCCAACCCTCTTATAGGAATTTCACCCATAAGACGTGTATCCCTTGATCAAGTTTTACGTATACATATGGTCCAAATGCCAATTGATAGCAAGCCCTTTACCCATTAAAGTATTTAATACATGCTTTGCCGTTTCGTAGAAGTAACTAGTTTCAAAGTTTTGAAAACAATAAACGTAATCACATGAATAGAAAAGAGCAATGACTAGGGTTGGTAGTCTCTTAAGGCGTGGCACTAACGCTCTATCACCTTAAGTTGATTCCTAAGCGTTCTTCGGTTCCTTGCAGCATTTCGTCGAGAGTGCGGCGTTTTAATCGAGAGTCAGAGATTTCTCGAGATTACGATGCGTATATAAGAGTGGGATTATGGCTTAAGATAGTAAATCTCGTTTTTTGTTTGAATGTAAAATTAAACGGGAATGGATTATTATTTATAGAATGAAATAAGGAGGCCAGCGGACCTCGCTACCGCTTTGATTACGTCAGCCCTACACGCGTCACCATTCTAGCGGACCAACCCCCTTTTGCGGCGTGGCGGACCGCTAAGGGAATGGGTAGCGGTCCGCTACCCATGATACGTGTCAAAACATCATCATGAGTCATCAGACACGTGGCAACTTCTGGTTCTTTCCTTCCTCCTTACGTAGCGGACCGCCAAGGGTCGGTAGCGGTCCGCTACCGATCAACTTTTAATATTTTCATTTTTTAACCCCAACCTTTGATCTTTAACACTTTCAATCCCTAGGGTTCCGGTTTTGGCAAGACGAGGACCATGAATTTGACTGGTGTTACATGCACGCCTTGCTTTTTTTACATATACTTTCCTTCATCAAGCACTATTTGCATGAAGGATCCTAAAGGCTACAAAACGGCTTCCAAAAACTCTAAACGGGTGGCTGCTATGCATGATGAGATTACTACATTACAACAAAATCATACCTGGGATCTTGCTCCCAAATCGAAAGAATCAAATGTTGTTGGCTCTAAATGGGTTTATCGCACTAAATGCCACTCGGATGGTTCTATTGATCGCTACAAGGCACGTTTGGTGGCTCAAGGTTTTACTCAGATTCTCGGGGTTTGAGTATTCTCTCACCTTTAGTCCCATCTTAGTCATTATAGTCTAATTTTATAAAAAAAGTTGGTCAATTCATTTAAGATATAATCAATCATAATCAAACTTGATCAAATAGTCAATCACAATCAATGTTAGTCATATAAACAACAAAATCTCGATCATAATTTGTTTTTTAGAACGTTTAACTCTCTCTCTCTCTCTCACACACACACTCTTTAATCCTATTTCAAAATCTACATTTTTTTTGTTCACATGAGACTTGAACCTAGAGAGAAGGTCCAAATTCTCCAATGTGGTATCAACTCGACCCGGTTGAGGAAGAGACTACAAATTCTATTAGAAATACATGGCAACCATTGGGCAAAGATGTCATTCTCACCAGTAAGCGATGATTACAATCGCATATAAGGGTCCCATAACCTTCACGCAATCACCAAGGGTAAAACCCTACTCAAAGTACTATATATAGCAGTGGAATGAGGTAATATTCTCCCATGCTCTCACCCAATACACACACATGCACTTCATCTTCTCGATTGAGTTTCCACTCTTATAAACGTATATTTATTCTCACGCCGGAGGGTTGTTACAGGAAATTCCCCTCTATGTGACTCCTTAACACGATTTCTGTTTTGTAGGTCCGATGAACCAATAGAGTTAGCCGCGAAGTTCAGTTGTCTCACTGTGGATTGACAGGAGAAGATTTATTTACGCACCAACCTTAATCTCCATACCAGTCGGGATTTGCGTCACCATTGGCGCCATCCGTGGGACTCGAACCCACGACCACGTGAGAAGATACACTTTTCCAACAGAAAGTGGTACCGCTAGGCTACACACCATCCGATCATAAGTGAGATGAAATAAAACATCCGGTTCTCAGAGATCCAAGGACGCCAACACTCGCAATACGAGTCTATGACAATACCAAACTTAAAAAGAATATCCCTTAGGGACTAAACTCGAAAGTATAGAAAGGGCTTATTTAATTGATTCTTGATGCAATCACGCGCAACCCAAGGCCTGCCTTCCATCATGCTCGACAAAAAACGGGACACACCATATCGTAAATACATCCAAATCCAAGGGCAAAAATATTTAAATACGCGTATAGTATATAATAATAATACAAATAAGAGAAAATCAAACACACACAAACAGCGAAAGCTTAAAAAACACATCCGTAGACGATCGCCCCTCTCACATTTCCAATTAGGCTTTGTGGTTCTCTCTCTCTCTCATCCTCTTTGCTTCTCCATCTACTCTCTCTCTTACGTTTGATCCATCGTCCTACTGTAAGTCTTCGATCTCAATTCATCAATCGATTGATGTTTCTTCAGATCTTCGTTGTTTTCCCTCTTTTGATTGAAGATCCCTAATTTTTCAATTGCATGACCGTCTTAATCGTTGTTATTGTTATAGTTTAATGCTATCGATTGTAATTTATGTATGTGTTATGATTAGTTAACATAGATGATGCATCTAGGTCGTGTGTTGTAGCTTTATATGAGTTCGATCGATGAAAAATTAGTTGTGGATTTGTTCCTGTTCTCGATTTGATTTAGTATCTGATAGATGTTACTCAGTGATTCGTCGGTCGATTGGATAAGTTTGATTAAATCAGTTGTAGATTTATGGATTCGATTTGGGGAAACAGCTAGTCAGTTTAATTCTTCTGGTCTTATCCGTAATTTTTTATGATTAGGCTTTGGTTAAATTTTTTTTATCTTCTTTAATCTGTGATATCGATTGTGTTAATGGTTTCTTAATAGTCTCTGTCAATGTGTTCTATATATGAAGTTGGCAGTTGAATAGAATAAATTATTGCTCCCTGTGCTGAAACTCTATTGACTGGGACTTTTTTAGGGATTAGGTAAGTGAGCCTGATCTAGGATTATTGATAAATAAGGGAAACTTGCATTATTTTAAAGATGGATATGTACTAATATTTGGAATACAACTGGTATGCGGTCTGTGTTTGTGTTCTTATTACCGAGCAGCTTGTCTTAGTCTATCCAAGTGAATCTGCAAATTATCTTCATGCATAGTCGTTAACACCTATTAGTATTAACTATTAAGTAGTATGCAGATTGTGCAAAAAGTTGCCTAACACCTTTTGTTTATACTGATCTGTTTTTGTTTTAGGCAACCATGAGTGATCAAGGAGAAAAGACTTGCCCACTTTGTGCTGAAGAGATGGATTTGACAGATCAGCAGCTCAGGCCTTGCAAATGTGGCTACGATGTATGGCTCGATTGCTTTTATAGATACCATCTGTTTACCAAGTTTTTATTTTTCTTCCAATTCATCAGAGTAGCTTGTTAACAATTAAAAGAAGTATCCATGAAGTTGATTGCTTATGTGAACAATGGGTTAATTAATAGTTATTTATTGTTTACGCAACAAAATTTTTTCAATAAGTTGTTTAGGTGCATGGTAAATGTGACTTGTTATTAACGTAAAATAAGCATCATTGCAGATTTGTGTATGGTGCTGGCATCACATTATGGAAATGGCTGAGAAGGATGATACGGAAGGAAGGTGCCCAGCATGTCGTATACCTTATAACAAGGAAAAAATAGTGGGGACTGCATCAAAATGTGAAAGGTTTGGTCTTGGACATGTGTTACATTGAAAATTGTTGGCTTATATTTATTCCAGTGGTTGACCTTGGACTTTACTTTTTGGCTATCAGATTGGTGGCTGAAATGAGTGTGGAGAAGAAACATAAGTCACAAAAGGGGAAAACTAAAACTTCTGAAGGTAGAAAGCAACTTAGCACTGTGAGGGTTATACAAAGGAACCTTGTTTACATTGTGGGGCTGCCTCTTAATTTAGCAGATGAAGATGTAATTTGTTTCTCTGTCCCTACAAATTTCTATTAATTTGCATTTCTGGATTTCTTCTAACATAATTCATGTTCTATGATCCAGCTTCTGCAGCGGAAAGAATATTTTGGTCAGTATGGGAAAGTGCTAAAAGTTTCTATATCCCGGACAGCAGCTGGCGCCATTCAGCATTTTGCAAACAATACATGTAGCGTGTAAGCTCAATGTTCTTGAGTGATCATATATCTGTCATTTCTAATTTATTTGGTATGGCTGGCATTTATATTTGTAATAACTTTTATTGTCCAGATATATTACTTACTCAAAGGAGGATGAAGCGGTTCGAAGTATACATGCAGTACATGGGTTTGTTTTGGAGGGTAGACCTTTGAGGTTAGAGCTTAATAACATGACTTGAGATTTTTTTTTTATTATTTTGGGTTTATTTTTTTGTTTTCTAAGTTGATATATTGGAGTTCTATTGCAGAGCCTGTTTTGGGACCACAAAGTATTGTCATGCATGGCTGAGAAGCATGGTATGTCATATGAATAAGTTTATTTTGCCAATGTCTTTTCTTTCTTTAACCCACTATTTTAGAAACTTTAACTGGGTGGTGTATTTTTTTTTCTCTTGCTTTATCTTTTATTGATAATTTAATTTTGTTTATACAGCCTTGCACCAACCCTGATTGCTTGTATTTGCATGAGTTCGGATCACAAGAGGATAGCTTCACTAAAGATGAAATAATATCTGAATATACAAGGTATACCATGTAGCTTATTGAACATAGTAGTCAAAGCTGCGATGTGCAAAGGGCTTGCCTGTCGCCCAGGCACAAGGCATAAAAAAGCGCACACCCAAGGCAACAAAGTGCAATAATAGGAACAGTTTAAAATTATTTAACAGGCTTCGAAAATTTAAAGAACATAAGCAAAGTTCATCTTGATTGCATATGACTACTTTGTGATTCTATAAATATACATATTAGTTAGAACTTAACTCTCTGCATAAAATGACATTACTGCAACATAAGTATTAGCAAATATTCAAAGTAATAATAGCTTCGTAGTGCACTTGAATCTTGATTAATGGTTGAAGCATCCTTTGATCTAGAGGAGCAGAGCTGAAAACTTGCATGAGTTTTACTGATAAAAGAGGCCCAGTAGGTCCCAGTACAGTGGCCACTTTAACATGTAAGCAAAACAGAAGATAAGTGACAATCTAGAACCGTCAACCTAAAAGGAACATAATTTAACAGTTTTAAGAACATGATATAACTTGAAATAAATAAATCAACACACCTTAATTTTGTGTTGGCTGCTAATTGAAATGACACTAGTTGGAAGTGTGAGAGCGAGAGGAACTAATACCCTGCACCATGAAGTTTTACTTGGCTGGCTAGAAATAGTAGTTGAACAGGATTAAATGCACAATGCTTTTGACTTCTTTAAACATATAGTAAAACTAAGATGCGAATGGATTCAAGTAAAAGTCCCTACTTTTTTTTCATAATTCTCCAGCCCTATTTGCGCCTAGCTGAAGGTGCATGCCTCTGTTGCGCCTAGAATATGGTCTTTGTCTTGCGTCTACCGGAGGCACATGCGCCTCATCTGACAGCCTAAATGTGTGCCTTGTGGACTTTTGATTACTATGGTATTGAATTTTGTTATAGCCATGTTTACCTGATTCTTGATATGTTTTGGCATGAATTTTCATCAAACATGTCGCTTTTAGTTTTATTACTAGTCTTTTGGAAAACATGTATTTGCAAGCAAAATCTCATAAAATGGTACGCATGAGTTTTGATTTTTTGAGATGATTGTTGGATGACTATAAAATTAACTCTCTAAATTATGGTTGTAATTGTCATTCTAATTTATACGTAAGTCATGTTTTGTTTGACTTGGATAATAGAAGGAAGTCAGGAACATGGTCTAAGTAAAAAGGAACAACACCCTTGATTGCTATATTTAAAAGCATAAAACTTGTACAACCTTCCCCAAAGATTATGTATCATTTACTAATTTAGGGAAATTAGGAGATTATTTTACCTTATAAAATATCACACAATATGTATACTTGACGAAATAAAAAAAATAATACATGTAATGGTTTCAATTATTTATATTCTTTTCCTTACCATTCTAATAACTGTACATATAAACATTTATTTTAGATTTACATTTTTTAACTTCTTAACTAGTGAGGTTTCAGTGAAGCATTTTTTTATTGATGTTTTTATGAAAACCATTGCTGGGAACATTTAGATTCATATGTACTTCCAAGTTTTTATGTCTTGGTCAAATTAATGATACTAGAATGGCCTTTCTAGTGTTACATTCATGATTCATCATCAGTTTTGCATAGTAAGAAATTGATGGTTTAGAGTGGAGTTATCATTTTAAGATAAGTTGTCTAACCTCAAATATAGGGTTAGATTGGTCTCTAGATACATTTGGCCTTTTTGTTAGTTGGAATCATGTAATGATTTATTGGCCCCTAATTAACTTAACTAGTGGTTTTAAAGGGGTAGAGTACAGCAAGTTACTGGTGCTACAAATGAATTGCAAAGGCGTTCAGGGAATATTTTACCACCTGCAGCAGATGATTACTCTAATAACAGCACTTCGTGGGGAAAACCTATTAGTAAAACTACTACAATTGTAAGATATTCTTTGTTGACTTTTTCGCAATTTGCTTTTATGTTTTTTTGACTTTCTTCATGGGATTATATTGACTTTTTGGTCTTTAATTTGATCAAAGGACATTTCATCCATTAGTTATGTCTTTTGAATTTAGTCTTATAATATTCTAGATAGCTTTTTAAAGCAAGCTCAAGTTTTTATGATGAATAAGTAAACATGAATTATAATTTCAAATCGACAATAATGATTACTTTGTTATTACATTAATAAACATCGATGTTGACTTGAATGACACTTTTGGTCAACAGGATCAAGCAAACAGTATGAAAGGGTCCCCACCAAATAGTAGTTCTGGAAGATCTGTAGCCCTTCCTGCAGCAGCCTCATGGTATGCCCTTTCCCACATTAATTATATCCATTTGCTTATGAATGGGTTGATTTGGGTTATGTTAGGATCAACTAAAAATGGAATGGGCCATATAAGGTTAAACGGGTTGGAAGTTGTCCAAAGTGTATTTTTAACACATACTTGATCATTTTTTTTTGGATTATTGGATTTTAATAATCCCACCTTTTACCAATTGGCCAATAATAATCCCAACTGAGAATATTCTTACCACCAGTCCCTACTTTCAAACTATTTTCTTACATTGGACCCCCCATTAAAAAAACTTAACGCCGTTAGATTTTATATGACGTGAACATCTGCAAACTGCCGGAAAGTCGAGGCAAGCTAGCAGTGGTCTCGTGGTGGGTTTTGAAATTGGCTCTGGTGGTGTTTAACTGGTCTCGTTTTTCCGGCAAGTCCAAACAGAGACAATGGTGCTGTTAACGAGAACAGTTAAACACCACCAGAGCCAATTTCAAAACCCACCACAAGACCACTGCTAGCTTGGCTCGACTTTCCGGCGGTTTGCAGATGTCCACATCATATAAAATCTAACGTCGTTAAGTTTTTTTAACGGGGGGTCCAATGTAAGAAAATAGTTTGAAAGTAGGGACTGCTGGTAAGAATATTCTCAGTTGGGATTATTATTGGCCAATTGGTAAAAGGTGGGATTATTAAAATCCTTTTTTTTCTTATGAAGTAAGATTATTACTATAATTATATGGTTTTTGTAATCTCGTTTAAAACATTAAAGTCCAAAAAATGGACATATAGTGGTTGCGGGTCAACTCGTCCCATTTCAACTAGCATTAAACCTTATCCGTTTTGATTCAGACCACCCACCATGCCATCTCTAGTGTTGCTTTTCTAATAATTAATGAATTCTACAGGGGAACACGTGCTTCAAATAGCCAGCCTTTTGCTGCAAATTTAGCAGGTCCCAATGGACCTTCTAAGCAAAAGGTGGACACCTGTACTACACAATCATCTTCAACAGCGGTGGTGAGCCCTTCATCACAAAATAATGAGATACTAAAGAAACATATTGAAGAAATCCCAACTGCTGATACAAAAGGTAAGCTAGAACATTCAGAATCTGCAAAACATGTTATGGACACAGACCATGGACAAACCATGTCTGAGATACCTGCCGTAGATAATGATAACGACCTGGATGTTTCTGATGAAGAAAGAATCCATCAATTATCTTCTGACATGTCAGTAATCAGCATTGTTAAAAATGATGCATCACATTCAAGTTTAGACGAGAAACTTAAAGAACCATTGGATGATAATTATGTTACTGGAGAACAGTCATGGAATAAAGTACAAGAAGCTGCAATTAATGAAGTAGAAGCTGATTTGTTATCTTTTAATAATCAAAGGCTCAGTGATCCAGAAGTTGTTACTCATAATACCCATACATATACAGGCTATGTACAGAATATGCCTCAATCATCTCATTTGAACTCTAATATTCCAATAGTTAATGGCGATTCTTATTTTCATGCTACAGAAGGGAATAAGAAGAAAATAGGAATATTTGATGATACGGTTACAGCTGTATCAAATGGGGATCATAAAAATGCCTTAGATTTAGGAGAGAACAGTATAATATCTAATATTTTGTCTATGGATTTTGACCCGTGGGACGAGTCATTAACCTCACCTCAGAATCTGGCTAAATTATTAAGTAATGGTGATAAACAACAACAGGGGTCTCAAAGAGTTTCAGGTTCAAAAAAACCGCAAAACTTTAATCACTCAAGGTTTTCATTTGCAAGAGAGGATGATGAATGCATAGATCAAAAGTCAAAATTCACTTCAAATTTGAGTGATTTTGGGAATGGTCTCAATCTTCGGAACTTCAATACAGATATTTATTCAGGTCAGCATACAGATCGCAATGGTTTCTCTTCTTTTAACTTTGAGGAATCTGATCGTACTGCTGGCAGTTATTCATCTATGTCTTCCAACAAGTTTTCAGGTAAAATCTGCTAATTTAATTTCACTGTTTTTTTCTCGTCTACCAATATACTTGGTTTATATGATATCTATAAATGCGACAGTTTCAAGATCCCAAATTTCTGCCCCTCCTGGATTTATGGGCCCCAGCAGAGCTCCACCTCCAGGCTTCACTTCTAATGAGAGAATTGAACAAACCTATGACAACCTATCTGGTTTGTTACAATTTTTCCTTATAATATTATATGTTTTCTTATTTACATTATTTATTTATTATCTTTCATCCACTTATTTTGCAGGGAATCATATGTTTGACAGTTCGTTTTTACTGAAAAAAGTGAATCAAGCACCAGGTGCTGTATATAACAATGGTGGTATTAGTGAGCTTGAATTCATGGATCCTGCAATATTGGCGGTTGGTGGTAGGGTTCCTGGTGGTGTCACTAGTCCAGGATTAGACATGAGATCAAACTACCCTTCACAACTTAGCTCATATGAAAATGATAGCAACAGGCTTGGACTTTTGATGCAAAGATCTTTCGCACAACAAAACCTGAGATTTAATGAGCTAGGAGGAGATAACTTATCTTTTCCCCAAAGAACAGATTCTTATGGAGTTCCTTCTAGAATCATAGATCAAACTCTACCCAACAACAATCATCGATCCCATTATCATCAGCAGCAGCAGCAACAGGTGGGTAGTTTCCAACAGGCAAGGATGATGTCTAGCAATGGCCATTGGGGGGACGGTTGGAATGAAGTTCAGAATGGAAATGATATTGCAATGGCGGAGATTTTAAGAAACGAGAGACTGGGTGGGTTCAACAAATATTATTCAGGCTATGAAGATACAAAATTCAGGGTGCCAAGTTCAGGTGACGTGTATTACCGTACATTTGGAATTTGAAGGGTTGTTGGTAATTCTGAGCTTGTTGGGCCCGAAACTGTATGGCTGATTCTTGATTCGTCTTCACTGGATCAGTGAAAGATTGAACCTTCTGAAACAAGGGCTTCCAGAAACCATCAGGTGATCCCGTAAAATCGCTTTTATTTTTATTTTTTAATTTAGGAGTGTAAACGAGCCGAGCCCTAGCTCGCCCAAGCTCAAATTCGGCTCGTTTAACTTGACGAGTTTGAGCTCGGCTCGGTTGGAGCTTTGTTTCTATAGCTAGTTTAAACTTCAAAACTTTAATTCTAAAGCTCTAGCTCAACTCGTGAGTAGTTTTTTTAGCTCGAGCTCGGCTTGTTTGTTATTTATTTAACTTGTATATAATTATAATTTTTATATATATATTTTAATATTTAATATTTATGATTATATCATTTATATATAACATAATATATATTTTTTTAATTGTTTTTATCATAGTATTATAGATAATAATTATTATGCAAATATATATTTAATATATTAAATAAAAATTATATAAATAAAAAGTTCGTTTAAGCTCGCGAGCCTAGTCGAGCTCTATATGTGAAGCTCGGTCTCGAGTTGGTTTATTAAATGAGTCCAAGGATAAGCTGAAGCTCGTTTAAGCTCGGCTCGATTTGAGCTTTTAGTGAGCCGAGTCGTTTAAACCCCTAATTCTATGTTAATTGAAGTTTTTAAGGAGGAGGATGTTTGTTTTGGGTTAAGCAGGCAAAGAAAGTTGTGAGATATGAGGACCTTGTTCCAGAAGTCTGAGTGGAGGATATGCTGTACATAAGAATCTTTGTGTTGTGATTCTCCTGGAAAATAATCTTGGAGCCATCACTAGTCTCTATCAGTGTGAAGATGAACAAAGTTAATCTGCATCCAAACGGTCGTAAAGTGGTTTTTCTTTACTTGTTTTAAGTTTTAACATTTTTTTGTCGTGTGATTAAACTAACTATACTACTACATATACAAGTGATTTTCATACATGAATCTCGAGGTGATTTTTAAGTGAATATATATAAACTTCTCATATTTGACTTGAAGCCCTCAAAAACAAGCTAAACGAGCTGGGGTTTGGTAACTAGTCAAAACAGGTTTTTCGAGCAAATGGGTTTGGTTGAAACGGGTCGGTTTTGAAGGAAGAAGTATCAAATTGGTTCATCCATAAAGTTTGTTTTTATGGTGACTAGTGGTGACGGCTGGTAGTGGCAGTATCTGAGGTGGTGTTGGTGGCGACTGGTTGGTAGTGGACAGTGATGTTGGATGGTGTTTGGTCTATTTGATAGTTGGTGGTGGATGTGGTGCAAAATGTACTTCTCACGTGTTAAACGAGCACTTGAAAATTTGGAAGAGTCCTTAAACGGGCATTTAGAAGGGGAACATACCTTAAATGGGTGTGGCGGCACTGGTCTTATCTCATGTACGGTTCTGTAGAGTGGTAGTAAGGGTGACTTATCTGGCAACTTTACGTCCTCTTACCTAACATGCAAAGATTTGCCTCCGTGGAAAGGATGATTCGTAAACCAATGTTTAAATGTGCGAAACTAGTCTTTGCAGGGTGTTTAGCTATTTTTTTTATTAAAAAAACTTAATATCAATCAAATCAGGAACAATTAATAATAGGGAGATGGATTTAGCCAAACCAATATATTAAGAACAAGGTGATGCAACCTTTCTTATACTTAATAATATTTCATAAAACATGTTCATAACTCATAAGTTTCAAATCAAGTTTAGGAGCATTTTTCTTAAAGAATCTCAAGCCCTCCTCAACTACACCATAGGATAATCATTTAGAGTATTCACATAAGTATATTCATCTATACCTCTATAATTTAACTTTATATAATATTTTTTCAAATTTATCTTTAAATTTGTTTTAATCTCCCGCATCTTATTCTCTATCTCACTCAGAAACACTTATTTTATTATTTTTCTATTTTCTAGACGATCACAAAAAATATAAAGATTGATGAAAAATGGATCTCTATATTTAGAGAATTTTTATTTATTAAACTCTAAAATTTAAAAATGGAGATCGAGATAGAGGTACTAATGGAGGTGTACAATAGAAAAAATCTCTAAATAATAGAAATGAATACGGAGATAAATAACTTATGCTCTTATATCAATCACATTTTCATATTAAATGTCACATCAAATTGATTTTTTTCAACTTTTTTTTTGGTTGTCTTGTGTTATTATGTAATTTTTTTAACAATTGATATTACTATCTTAATATCTAACGACCAAACTTTTAACTCATTACAAATTATTATTATTATTGATTATGATTATCTTTGTTGTTATTGTTTTGTTGTTACTTTAATATTTAAGTTTTAAAAGCTGTAAGTATTTCATGTATGAATTATTTCATTTTACATATTTTATTTTTACTATATTTTCGTTTCTTTTAAATAAATAACACACTCTAATGAATTTTTACACCATTGCATCATTGAACAGATCTATTCAATACTGTAAAAATTAAATGTAACTTTGAAATTTTTTGATATCTTATATAATGTTAACTGTGCCAAGGCCCAAGGGGCGGATGAATGGCTTGATGGTGAACCGCTCCTGGGTCACAAATCCGAAGTTAATTAAAGAAGAAGCAATGTTTGTTCGTCCAAAGTTGCTTTCTCAAGAGTTCAAAAAGATTTGAAGGGAGGATTCGGAGAGTTTAATAGCCAGATTCACAATGGAAGAAATAAAAAATTGCAGTTTGTGTTGCGGTAATGAAAAATCTCCTGGGTCGGACGGTTTCACTTTCAATTTTTTTTTTACTTGGGCGTCATTAATAAGGGTGTAAACTCTTCCTTTATCATATACGGGGAGGGTTCAATTCAGAACACTAAATATTGCTAGAACACGCAAAACAAAACGTATCTTTCACTTTTTCAATCTTAAAAAGTTTTAAAATATAAGAAAATGATATAAATGTAATGTTTATTCGTTTTACATGAAATTCAAACAAAAAAATAAGAACACATTTCGTTTATAACATACCTACACATGTGTAGTTTTTTTTACCTACATATGACCTATACATGTGTAGGAAACTTTTAAATATATAAAAACATATGAAAAAACTAGTTTATGGTTTTTTATGTACATCAACATACATATTTGTATGTAAGAAGTGTAAAATTTTTAAAAAAATTATCATTGATAAAAAAATTAAATGATTTAGGTTTGTTCCCCATGTTCTCGCAAAATTTAGTTGTTCTGAAATGAACTTCCCTCTATTACATTAATCCCCAAAGTGGATGATCATTTAGCTCATGAGGACTTTCACCATATAAACCTTATTGGATGCATTTATAAGGTTATTTAAAAAATTTTAGCCAATAGATTAAAGAAAGTCATGTCTTAAGTTATTAGTGAGGTGCAAAGCACGTTCATTTCAGGGAGAAACATTTTGGATGGACCCTTAATGCTAAATGAACTGTTCTTGTATCTTAAAAAGTCGAAAACGAAGGCGATGTTTTTTAAAATGGATTTTGAGAAATCATTTGATTTGGGACTTTCTCGACTCCGTTATGCATCAAATGGAGTTCCCGTAGACTTGGAGAAAGTGGATTCGGGGATGTCTTGATTCTAGTTTTTCATCAATCATTATAAATGGTGCGCTTTCTTCAGAATTCAAAGTTCAAAGGGGGTTAGGCAAGGCGACCCGCTTGTGCCTTTTCTATTCATAATTGATATGGAGGCTTTACACATGGTACTAAAATCAGCTTCTGAAAAAGGATTCATTCATGGTGTAAAAGTTAATGTTAATAGTGCTTTATTATCTCATCTATTTTACGACGACGATGTGATATTTGTGGGTGAATGGTCTCTTTTGAATGGGTTGAACAGTAAAAGATCTTAACATACACATTCATGCTCTAATCAAGTGTAATGTTGGTGACAGTAGATTAACGTTATTTTGGGGTGACAACTGGACTAATCAAGGCTGCCTCAAAGATCCCTTTTCTAATTTATACAAGCTGGAAGGTGAAAAAAGATGTTTGGTTATTGACCGCATGTATTCAGAGGCATTAGTTTATGGAATTAGTTGGAATTGGTCAAAGGATCTGTCATCTGTTTTGGAACTGGAAGAATTTTGGAGTTGCATCGATTTGTTATGGGCTAACCTTCCATCAGTCTGCCCTGACCAGTGGCGTTGGGTTGTAGATCAGTCAGGTGAATTTTCCGTCCGCTTAATTAAAGGTTTAATTGAATTAAACTTGTTTCATCATGACAGTAGAATTTTTTTATTGGTCCAAATAGCTTTAAAAAAATATTTTTTTTGTTTGGGGAGCGGGTATGGATAAATTCCCAACCAAAGTTGAACTTGCAAAAAGGAGTGTCGGCATTCCCTCTACTGTATGCGATGGGTGTGATTTAGCCTTAGAATCGCCGGACCACATCCTTATAAATTGTCCCTTAGCGGTGGAGGTTTGGAAATTGGTATCATCTTGGATTAATCTGGCTGTTGACTCAGGGAGCTCGGTGAAGGAGAGGCTTCGGTTCAAAGAAAAGGCGATCGAGAGTAAGATATATAAAAAAACCGGGGCCGAATATCATTTTGGTTACTTTATGGTCTCTATGGAAGGTTTGGAATGAAAGGATTTTCAACAAAGGTACAAAGGGGCCGGTCAAGATTCTGGAGGAGATCAAAGTTTGCTCGTACGCTTGGATAAAACAAAGAGCAAAGTTTCATTTGGTGGATTGGAAAGATTGGTGTAACTTTGATTTTCCAATTTAATTATTCTGCTTTGTATTTTCGAGATTCTTGCAAGTTTTCCCCTTAATGGTTTTTTAATAAAGTTTCTGTTGCCGTTCAAAAAAATAAAAATGTAATGTATCTTGTAGAGAAAAATATACTAACAAAACACTTAATTATTTTACCAATTTATTTTTTTATAATACTCTTATCAATAATCAACTACTTGGAAACAAACATATGTAATAATCTTTACATTTGACAGATAACGATATGCGAGAAAAGAATGTTATGAAACACTTTATAACATTTTGATAAATTAATTTTTATAAAGGATAAATACAATTATTTTTTTTAAACAATAATTTTTTATACTTAAATACTAGCTAACCTTGCTATTGCAAGGATTTGAACCACATGCATCATAATAAATCATATAAAAATTTATAATTGATAAGCTAAAATAAATCATTTTACTAAATAAAGAATTATAAGTTTTTTTTTAATAAATCAACAACCGATAACATTGATTTTAAAGTTTAGAAAAAAATATTTTATTATTTATTTGGGTTTTTAAATAAAAAATAACTATTATTTTTTTAATAAATCAACAACCGATAACATTAATATTTTTATTTTTTATTCTACACAAGGGCCAATAGATAAGGTTTATAGTTAGCAAAATAACTATAGCTAAAGAGTCAATCATATGCTAAATAAAAGAAGCCTCCTTGTTACGTGTATATTAGCTTGATCACATCAATTAACGAAACCACTTGAGCTATTTAGTCTTGTAATTGTTTTTTTAATTTAATTATTATGTTTTTATCAACCGCATACAAACCTTGAATCAAAGTGCTCCTAGACCAAACACTCGTAAAACAAGGTTAACTAAACACTCTTGAACCTTTACATATTTTGACGAATTCGTCTAAATCTTAACACGTGTAAGTTTTTTATGGCAGCCACGAAGCCAACATTTTTTGACGATTTTAGTGCATTTATTTAATTGAAGTTGACTTTTCAAAAAAGTTTGAGAAAAAGTAAAAATCAAATGTTTACTTTTATTTAAACAAGTTAAATTAGACACTTCATCAAAGTGAAGGTTAGAACACCCCTATCACTAGGGTAGGGGTAGTAGTTGTGGTTTTCTTATTAATTAATATTAAAACATAAGCTAAATATGGAGAAACAAAGTTGATAAATAAAATTGAACGGGACCATGAACCTTAAGCTTTTGGGCGTAGAAAAACCAATAAACTGTCAACTTGATCATAATTGCATTAAACACCTTTTCAAGTGTGCATTGGCCAATAACATACCACCAATGTTTTCAGAACCGGACCGGACGTCGAACCGGTCTCCTTACCGGTCCACTGGTCGGACCGGTCCGACCGGTCGGACCGGATTTAAGAACCGGACGACGTCATAAATATTATAAAAATATATCAGTCTAAATAGCTTTTAATACTTTCAAAAACCACCAACAAGTCAATTCCAATAATTTTAAACTAACAATTACCTACGAAATAAGAAGCCAAGAGACTTAAAGAAGATTAAAAAAAAAAAAAATAGTCAAGCGGTTCAACCGGTCCGACCACCCGGTTTCCGGTCCGACCGCCGGTTCAACCGGTCCGACCACCGGTTCGCTGCAGAAACGGTTCAACACATGTAACCGGACCGGTCAGACCACCGGTTCCCGGTCCGACCGGCCGGTCCGGTCCGGGTTTCAAAACATTGCATACCACCATTACGGTCAAAGGAGGTAGCACTAGCATATTACTTCTTATTGTTTTTTTTTAATTGATAAAATAAAATATGATCACGACTTGCGTTCATGCATTATCATTAAACGTCCTTTTTATAAAGGAGCTTTGTAATATGTAACCACAACTAACGTATGTACTTCGTATTTGTTAGAATTCAACGCTCTTTTGTTTTATTGTTCTTATCGTTTGTTTCAATTGTGATTTTATGTCACGTGTCGTGTCCACTTCTCTTCTCACCATTTTTCTTCGCCTCTTTCTCTTATTAAATACATTTTTTAATAATGATTTATATTTAAAGAAAAATATTAATTATACTAATAAAACATATTTATTTTAAATTATCTCTTATTTTAAACAACTTTAAAATTTAATTATCTAACTTTTGTTTTTAACTAAATAGTGATGGAAGTCAAATTATATTAAATAGAAACTAATGTATTTAAACCGTGTAATATACGAGTTTTTAAAGACATAAACTTTTTAATACTAAGTATATAACATTACATTTTATCAACCGGTGTAATACACGAGTTTTTTAAAATACAATTTTTTTATTACTAAGTATATATTATTACATTTTATCAACCCGTATAATACACGGGATTATAACCTAGTTTAATTAATAAATAATTACAACAAAAGTTAAATGAAATAATATCGATCATTGATTACTATTTTAGTCATGTTTCTCTACCATCAATGATTAAATGAAGATAGCGGTGATAAAGGATTACTACGTTAACTTTATATTTTTATTGTTGGTGTAAGGCGGCGATTATGATAATTCACCGTGATTGTGAAGATCAACCAACAATTACTTTAACATTTTTCCCCTCATAAGCGAAGATACTTATTATACCAATGAATTCCATTATGTTAATCATTCATAAATATGCTATTGATACTGCCTTTCTAAGCCGGGACGAACATACAATATGTTAAACTTCATTTTCATAGAAAATTCTATAAATATGCTATTGGTCTGTTTTCATACACGAAATCAAAACTTCGTTTACACAAAAAAATTACGTTCTCGTTCTATGTTTTATACGAAATTTTGTACACACAAAATACTTTGATATGTCGGAGAATTCTACATGATTCAGAAAGCTATACAGGTTTTTTTTACGTACTACGAAACCTACCTCATTCATCAAACATATAATATGAGTATATTAAAACACAAGGTGATAGGACCTTATAAATAGTAACTTTAATAAATAAAAAAACTTTCTTTTAGCAAATATTCATATGGGCCAGAATTTGATGATAAAACTTTCTTTTAGCGAGCTTGTTAACAATCAGAGAGAATTTTTTACAAAACAAAATAAATTAATTTTTTTATAAAAATACATATTTATCAACCTTATGAATAGTAACTTTAATAAATAAAAAAACATCTATATATAAGCAATAAGCAAAATGAAAGCAAATATAAACGACATTGACCTATGGCTCAGAGCTTAGCCCCAGAAAGTGAAGATCACCGGTTTGATCTAAGACTATGTGTAATGCTAGTGTGAAGTTAAGAGCACACCCAGTGTTACATAGGCGTCACGTAAACAATATCAGAACTCACCTTCACCTTCACCAGGTGTGTAATGGTGGGGTGAGGGTGACCAATTTTGTAATAATTATATAATTATTATTTTAATATTAAATAAAACAACATAATATTAAAAAAAACAACATAATACTATACTAAAAAAAACTACTAAACTACATATTATATTTTTCTTCAATTTCTTTATTCAATTTAAGGAATTTCTCCCGCTCGTCGCCGACCAAATGATCGATTTTCATGAAATAAAATTTTATATCGCTAGCCTTTTGTTTTGCATCCTTTATTTTGATCTTCCTCTCGGATAACTTTGGCCATCCGGTCGGATATAGTGTCTAAACTCTGCTTGTACTCGTTCGTTTGGGTTGATGACGATGTTGCGGCTCGTTTTGCTTTGTCCCTTCCGATAGGGCGGGCGGCTTCTTCCGGAAACTCAAGCTCATCGCCCGACTCGTTGAGATTAATGCTACGCCTATCCGAATTAGATTGGCTAACGTTATTGCCGGATGACGTTTTTGATCGTTTAGACGATGATTGTCCCATTAACGGGACTTGTTCAAACTTGGTGCACTTTCCCAATAATTCCCAAAGTGGAACCATTTTAAACACCGACCCATTATTATCTTCTTTATACGCTTCTAACGTTTCTTGAAAGATATCAAGGTCA
Organism: Smallanthus sonchifolius; assembly: GCA_023525975.1. Classification (NCBI taxonomy): domain Eukaryota; kingdom Viridiplantae; phylum Streptophyta; class Magnoliopsida; order Asterales; family Asteraceae; genus Smallanthus; species Smallanthus sonchifolius. The sequence goes on from CM042025.1 coordinate 9,617,585, forward strand.
CTTTGACCACTCCGGCGGTTGTTTAACTTGTTTTTGTAGTTTCCCGAAAACTTGCCAACCTTCAACCGAATATCCCTCCACTTGCTGGTTATCATGTCCTCCGTCCGGTATCCGCCTTTACCCATTGCTTCACAAAATTGTTCCTATATTTTTTTTCAAAAAATTCCAGCTTTTTGGTTACGTCCTATAAAATTAAATAACATAACATTTAATAATAAAAAAAACTTACAAAAATTAATAATACGTTTATAAAAATTACCAATTGTTGGATCCTCCGACACGTTGATTGCTTTCACCAAAGCTAGCTCTTCCTCCGGCAACCACTTTTCGGAACGCCCTTTAACCGTACCCGCTCGGGTATAGATGTAGTGACTTTCTTTTTATGTGTTCTTCTTGTTTGTGGTGGTGGTTGAGTCTCCGGTACACTGTCGGGTGACGGTTGAGTCTCGGGTACAACGCCGGGTGACGATTGGGGGGTTACATAGTCTTGTATATAGTCGGATAAAAGATCGGGTGTAGAATGATTTGAAGTCGGGTATTGAGTCAGGTACTGACATCATTTTGCAAACGTCAAGAACGGGTTCGTGTTGTCTGGGGGTTGTGGAACGTACCCCCCATCAGGTTGTTCGGGTGGTTTACAAATTGCCATGTAAGCATTTTTATAAAAATTGGTTGTTTTGGTATAAAATTGGTATGAATAGGAGAATGAAGAAATATTGTGTATAAAATTGGTTGTTTTGGTTAGTATTTATATAGGTTAAATTAATTTTTTTTATTAAATGCATTTCACCCCCCACCAACGGATCTATGCCCAACGGTCAAAAAAGTAAATGCATTTCACCCCCACGCTGTGAACACCACCACCTCCGACTCCTCACGCCCACGAGCACCCACCCTCGGCGCGATGTTCCACGCCCGTAGTGAGATGAGGTGGCACCACACCCGGCGCTCACGGAGATGTTACGCATAGTCCAATGATCTCTGTTGCGCCTTTGTTTTGTTTTGTTTTTTCCAATCCGATTATTGATTATATTAATAGTTATCCATTAAGACACAACAAACTAAATTCACAATTCATATCGGCAAAGGAGTAATGCTTGATCATTATATTATACTGTTTAAAAAAAGAAAAACCACCAAATTTGGAATTTTATTTTATTCTACTAAAACACATTGTGAAGTGTACCGGCTTAAGTTTCAAAACCACCCCTTAACTTTATCCTATTTCAAATAATACATGTTAACTTTTTAAATTTTCAAATACACACTTACAGTTTCTAAAGTTTCAAGTTTACAATTGGACAAAATTCTTAACTCTATCTCTCAAATTTATAAACTCTCAAGTTTACCCCTCAAATTTTGTTCCTTTTTCTTTTACTTTTTTTTTATATTCGTTTATAAAAATTACCTTTTCCTATTTTTATTTTGTTTTACTTTATTACTAACTTCTTTAATGAGTTTGTCGTTTCAATGTTAACTCCTATTCGCGCCGCAATTCATCTATTTTTCGATCTTCAGAACCGAGTCGTGGCAACTTCATACGCTTCTTTTATGTATTTAGTCACGTTATTGTCACCGCTGCAACATGCGTAACGAGTTTCGAAAACCCACTGCATCACGTGAGATTTTTATGTTTCTAAGACGTTAATTTTTTTTCACGGGTTAACGCCCTGCAACGCGTAAATGTTTTGTTTTTTCATATAAAGTTTCGAAGACGTTATTTTTTTACGCGGTTTAACACGCCACAATGTAAGGGTTTTAATCACCCCACCCGCCTGACACGGGTTTTAACCCAAGCAACGACGATTTTTAAAGTACTTTTTTTTACCCTTTTTTTACTATTTTTTATGTTTTTTTATTTACAGTTTTATCTTTTTGTTAAATGGTTTTGTTTGAGTTCATTAAATAGTTTCTTAAAGGTTGCAAACGTTTTCACAACAACGTGACTTTTTAGTAGTTTCTCCGTCCTTATGTTTATTTACATTTCGATGACTGTTACGTTTAAAATGATTATTTTTTGTGGTTTAGCGCGCCGACACAACACGCGTGTTTGCGACAATGTTTCGACGTTATTTTTTTTCACGGTTCTACACCCCTGCAAACGGAGGTCTTAATACTAGTTACTTTTAAATACAAAGGTCGGCGACATCAATTCAACCCCTCCCCCCCCCCCCAACCCCCAACAACTTTGTGAAAATTTATTCTTGCATTACCAATTATGCATTAGATTTTGTTTATCACTTGATGCATCCGACAATAAATTTATTCCCCAAGAAGTGTACGTAAAGTTTGTGAAAATTTATACGAGTCTGTCAAAAATGATTTGAAGCTGTGAGTGTGCTGCAACACTCTCACGCAAAAGATAAAGTTGTTTATGTTTTACAACAAAAGGCAAAAACACGAGAATTAAATACTTATTCATATAATCTCGGTAAGGGGGTTGAAATAAACTCCTGGGATGGTATTACCCAAAAAGTGTACGTAAAGTTTGATCAAGTCTTTATAATCCATGGTGGCCGGCCGAAGTTGGCATGTATGTCGGGTGGTTGGTTAAAACGCCAATACAGGACGCGTTAACCCCCGAGTATGTGACCAAAGATTTAACTTATTAGTAATCATAGTTGTTAAAAGCTCTCGCCTGGGGCGCCTAGGCGCAGTTTTAAGGCGAGGCGCAGGGTTTGGGTTTTTGGTCTGAGGCGCATATCAAGGAAGTGAGGCGCACTTTTTATTTATTTATTATTATTTCCTAGATTATGGTTGAGCTTATAAAAGTTTTCACAATACCTATTGAAACTCATTTCCTAGGTATTGATGATTTTGGTATATGACTTTGAACATTTTGGTACTAATTAGATAATATTAAATGTTATATAATAGCTTTTCTTTATTTTATTTGAAAATTAATATTATTTTTCAATACATAATATATTTCAAATATTTTTCTTTTTCTCGGGCCCTCGCCTTTTTTGCGCATTGAGTCGCTTTGCGCCTTTGATAGGTATGTTAGTAATGTTATTTTGTTGCTTTTAACATCTATTAACAGGTGCTCAAAGATATTCCATTTTGACGAGGTTAGTTCTGAAACAATATAAATATTAATGGGGTGTTTGGATGTGCTTTTGGAAATGACTTATTGGCTTGTTGACTTTTTGAAAAGCTAATAAGTCAATTAGTCATTTCCAAAAGCCAGAATTTCTTGGCTTTTGAGAATGGTTTATTGACTTACTGACTTTTTAAAAAAACCAATAACTCAATAAACACTTTTCCACCACACTTCCAAACACTCTCTAAATGTCCATATTTGTATTTTTCAAACCATTACTTCTTTTGTTTCTATTTCATACTTTTATAATTCATCACAGATGTATATACAGGGATGTCTCCGAGATTTTGGGTGTCCAGACGAGTACTAAAAAATGGGCCCTTAAATGTAATTTTTTTCCAAAGATCGATGATAATTGTAATAACAATAAACAAAAAAACGAGTACAGTAATAGTTAAATAGTTGATAATAAGTTTATATTTAAATATTTTTTTGGTTTTTATTTACGGGTCTCTCAACAAAATTTTCCTCTACTTATTTTGGTTCTAATTTAAAAAAAATTATTTATATATATATATACACATAACTTTTTTTTTTAATTTGGGCCTCCGCAAAAACGGGCCCCAAGCGACCGCCGATGCCAGCTTGGGCTCCGAGACACCCCTGTGTATATATATTTTCTATGCAATTTTGTTGTATGTAACTTTTAGTTCACAAAGTCATCCGAAATCAAATAAAATATGTAATCGGAGGATTCCTTTTATTTATGAATAAAGACCATCATGATAATCAATTGATTCGTTTGTTAAAAACAATAGGAATTCTTGATGAATGCATTTACACTAATCAAGCAAGGATGAAATAAAGACTCAAAACTAAATTTGATTTTGTTTCGATACTTTGAAGCCAATTTCTGGAAATGGGGTCGTCCTGGATCTTAAAAGGCCGCCACCACCGGAGGACTGAGAAGCTTGATGGTTCTTTTCCGGCAAGGGTAAAACACATATTATCGTTAGTAATCGTTTAAGATACATAGGACTAACTTAAACATTTTTATCATATGTTTTAATCTAGATTTTATACATCCTCATGTAACAGATATTAGAAGTTGATTCCACAAAAAAAATGTGTTCTTTTTTGTGTATGAGTTGCTTTTTTATTATAATGTTTGTTCCAACAACAAATACTAGTTATACCTTACTTTGAGTCTTTTTTTTCGTTAGAAAACAAAAATCTTAAACTCTCGAATTACAAACAGTAAACTAATAGTTAAAAGGAGTAAAATATATACTTAATAAAAGCTTGAGATAGATAATAAAAATAAAAGTGAATAAGAAAGTTATATATAAGATCGGTGACTTAGCCGGCTGTCAAATATAATAATTTTAACCTCATACTTTAGGTAAATAATGTTTCATCTCTTTAATATTTAAAACTAGCTTAGAACCTGTCTCTACACACGGGGTGAAAAATATCAATACATAAAATTATTAAATCTTTATGTATATATTTTACATGTGTAAAAATGTATTACATATACTAAGGATAGAAAACAAAATTCAAAATATGTAAAAATTAATATATAATTGGGTTTCGAAAATACGTTAATTACTATTTAATGTAATTTGACTTTCATTTACAATTTGATTGAAAATAAATGTTATATAATTAGATTTTAAAGTTTCTTATATTAAAGGATAATTTAAAATAAATATGTTTTATTAGTATAATTAGTATTTTCTTTAAAAATATATTATTATTAAAAGATAGATGTGTATTTAATAAGAGAGAGAGAGACGGGAAAAAATGATGATAATGAATATGGAAGCGACACGTGGCATGAAAAAACCTTTATTTATTATATAGTATAGATATAGATATAGATATAGATTTCATATTGGGTTAGTTTGAAAATGTCTTAAACATAATTGTTAAGTGCAACTCAACTCACTCAAGATTATATGATGAACTAGACTTAAAAATTTATAAGCAGTAATGAAAGTAGAAATTTAAACGGATACGTATATGTCATAAGTAGGGGTGGTTAGGCTCAAACCTATAGGCGACAAATGCTTGCCCCAATGGGGAGGGGTGTAGGAGGTGTTTCCATAACATATGATCATGTTGTAATTAAGGTGGGCAGTATGAGTTTGGGGGAGGGTTTGGCCCGTTGGTTCCCTCCCCTTCGGCTCTGAGTAAAAGTTGTGGTGACTCCCCAAACTATTCCCTCGATGGTTTTTAACTTTTTTTTTGACAATTATTTCAGCCAATCATAATTGTCTATTGGTTTTGAGGAGTTCACGGAGTGCATTCTACCTATTTGGGAAGTTTGAGGGAAAGACTGATGTTACATTTGAAGACTCTGGAGAGTTTGGAGAGCATACCCTTTAACCCTTAAGATCTGATCTTATATGAGGTTCAACTCCATTGTAGTTATGGTTTAGAGCATTCACAGAGGGATTTTTATCTCTATTCTTATAATTTAACTAAAAAACACATTTACCTTATCAATTTAAAGGTTTAAAAAAAACCTCACATCCGATTCCTTATATTTATCTCTATTCAATTAAATAATACTCTTTTAATTATTTTTTTTATTATTCTTTCTGTCTTTTTAACTCACAAAAGAATTATAAAGGATGAATATTGAGTTGGTAAATATAAGAAATTACAATTCAATCGATATATATTATCTTTATAATTTAAGTATAAGAAAAAATATAAATAATGGAATGAAGTGGATAATTTAGATTTTTTTTTAAATTTACCTTAAAATATAAGTACAATGCATGATTTATAAAATCCATTGTGAGTGCTCTTATAGTTAGCAAAATAACTATAGGTAGGGTATGGTATTTTATTTATCTTTTGTTTTTTATTATATCTTTTGTGAGCAAATAAACTAGTGTTAGATGGTTGATATTTTTTGTTTCATTATAATTTTTTTAGTCTTAACTTTTAAAAGAGTAAATATGATTATTCTTTTAAATTTATAGACTAAAAAGGACTATTCTTTCGAATTTAAATAATAAAAATGATATATTTTAAATCTTAAAGAAAAAAAAACTATTTTTAAATCTTAAACAACAAAAGATGACATGTCATTTTTCAATTGAATTCGTTTAATTAAAAAAATCCATGTCACTATTTATATAACTCAATTAAAAATTAGAAATTTTGTTTTTTTTTAATTTAACAAAAAAAACTTGTTACCGAGTTAACTTAAGGAAAGCAAAGAAGGGAATCCCTCCATTTCTTTTCTCTTCTCTTCCTTTCCTTTCCCTTATCTCAATTTCTTTTCAATTTGAAAGAATGAATTTTAGCCTTAAAACTCTTCCTTTTCTCTTCTCTTCCTTTCTCTCCATAAAAAAAACTCTGTAACACCAATTTCCCTACTTCCTTCCAAATCATTTCTCTTCTCTCCTTAAATGAAACTCGGGAACACAGCGTAAAAGTTAATTATTAGAAATTAGGGTTTAAGATAGGAAGTGGAGATTGCAACTATTGGAAATGATTTTCACAAGGCATATATCGACATTGAGGCACTCTTCAAGGGGAGAATAAGAAGTGTAGATTCGATAGCATTCTGATTAATCATCTTTTTGTCACATGCCTTTCACAAAAGACAAGCGAGGTCGAGTCTATACATGGTGCAAAGTCCCCCTCCTCAATTGTGGATCCGTCGAAGAAGCATAGGAGAACTAGAAGACACTCCTAATCCCTGCATCCCATAAGAATCTAATACAAAACATTTCTCTGGCTACGCTACCTTATGGTTTGTATGAAAAGCACGTAATGACCAGAATTTTAACAGCAAACCAACGTCGTCTTCAAAGGTTATGGAAGAGATCAAATCGAACGCAATTATATGAGTAAAAAATAGAACAAGATTTCCACATTAAAATGGACATGATGGTTTAATTTTTACATTTTATAATTTTCCCTTTGTGGTAGGTGTGGTTTCTTTTAGTATTAAAAAAAGTATGCCAAATATGGAGAAGAAGTCAAGTTGATGATAAATTAAATTGAATGGGACCGGTTTTGGGCGTGGCAAAACCCTCTCCAATGAAACATCAACTTGACTATAATTGCATTTATACACCTTTTCAAATGTGCATTGGCCAATTAACATACCACCAATTGGGTCAAAAGGAGGTAGCATATTACTTGTTCTTACCCACTTCACCTTAACCGCATATTCTCCACCAATATCATCACAATACTTTTATGTGAAAAGAATGTTATATTTTCTGTTGTTTTTTCAATAGATTAAAAAAACAGAGTAAATTACATAAAACAATATTAACTTACAAGTTTGTTTCTTATCTTCATTAATTATGTTAAAAATTCTTAAATTAAAGGGTTTGAAACTTGTTACGTCCTTTCTACTAACATAAGTTAATTTTTTCTATAAGTATTTTCTAAATGACCAATTTACCCTTACCATATGTGTAATTTTTACTATTCTTTTCTTTTGTTTTTATTTTATTACTTACTTTTCTTTCTTTTTCTTTTAATTTTTCACTTATCTTCAATACTATTAATTAATTAATTTAATTCTTTTCTATAAAATATAATTTTATTTATAGATTTTTATTTTATTACAAAATTTATTTTCATTTGCTCAATTTGGGTATTTACTTTTCTAAATAAAACCAATACAAAATTGCCCACTAGGGGTGAAAATTTCTGACACAACCCGAACACGGCACAAAATGGTCAACCGAACACGACCCGTTTAATAAGTGAGTTAATCTGTTAACCCGTTTAATGATTTTTTAAAAAGTTAATATTTAGATTTTAGATATGAAAAGTTTTAAAATTTAAAGTTAAATATTCTAATTTTTTATTTTTCATCTAATTGGTTAACCTGTAAACGTGAAATTAATTTTCCCTTTTATCAACTTTTAACTTCTAACAATTTTAATTTATTAGTTTTGACCCAAAACCTTTTTTTTGGTATCGTGTTCAGTTCGTGTCAAAAATAGCCACCCTAGTGCATATTGTATCAAAATTTATGTTTATTGTTACATTAATAAGTTTTTATATTATAATTATAAATACAAGAATGTAACTTTAAAGTTAAAAAACTTTTTGTATGAAAAAATTGAACTAACATGTATTACAAAAAGATCTTATTCAATTAATCACTTTATTAATTTTATATTACATAAAAATCAATAAAATTATTTATGAAAAAAATATTATGAGGTCTCTAACTTTTACTGGTTTTATTTATAAAAGTAAATAATTAAATTGAACAAATAAAAATATTTGTAATAAAATAAAAATCTATAAATATTTATTATTTATAGAAAAGAATTAAATTAATTATTTAATAATATTTAAGATAATCCTTGTCTTATGTTAACTTAAGTATGTCTTCACGGTATTATGATAATACTTTAGCGACCGATTTTAACAAAATAAAATACAATCTTGGTAGCACTGGTATTGCATATTTTACTAAAAGAAAGAGGTTGACTAGAAAAAAACAAACATGAACTAGTCACTTTACTAGGTGTTTGCATCAACCTATTTTTGACAAGGTATAAACTCATACTAAAGTAATTATTTCCGGCCTTTCTCGTCTCTCTTTATTAGGAAAACATGTATTACAAACAAACAATGTATGATGTAAATGTTGCTTCATAATTTTATCATCAACTGCTAAGGTATTAAGGTCACAAAAACATGTATACATTTTTTAACTTACAAAAATACGAGAATATATAATCATCAACATGTTCCACGTAATGTTAGAAAGGTACAAATTGTTAGCAATGTATGTCAGTTGGATTAAATTGTTGTCCTATAACGACAAATATGCACTTATTTTCTTTAGAACGACTAACTGACAAACCCTCCTAAACGAGCATTAAACTAGACATAGGTCCTACTCTTTTCCTCTAAGTATCATGAGTACTTGCAGCTACGGCGCTTCATCATTCTTGCTCTCATCTTTTGTTAAGTTAAAAACATTGCATACCACCAGTCGTATGAATAGTTGTTCCATACATTACAAATTAATCTGGAACAAGATTGATCTTGTGATTCTAAAGAACCCCAAAATGTTTGGACCATCGTCCTCACTAACAAACTCCTAATACATTAAGATATCTCTATGTGTTTAAATGTATATGCTTTAGTGATTATCATTGTTGAAATTTCATGCCTTAAATAGCAATCCAAAGTATTATGTTATCATTTCCAAATGAAGAAAACGAATCATCCATGAGTATACCATAGTGTATATATAGATCTTTTGTCAGCTAATGATATAATACGCCAGTGAAAACCTGATACATGACTTCTAGTTGCGTATGACATGCATTTTAGCCTACAATGAAGAAAAAGTATGATACACAAGAAAATGTGGATATGCAACCATGAAGTCGCATATGCCAATGCCATGACTATAAGCGTAATTATTGTATGACATGGTTACGACATCGCAACGAAAAAATGGTACTTTGATACTGTTTCTTCTGCTAAAATTTACCATGATATTTTTGTAAGCTACAATTTCTGTAGAAATAGACTAGTAGTAGAAAACATAGTGCTCATTGATTCTTACACACAAAAACACACATCTATGAATATGAGGCAGTTCTGCTGCTGTAGCAATTACTACATGAAGCAATCAGTCAATATAAACAATGTTTCTTTTAGACAAAGTTCTGGTGGCTGTAGGCGGAGAATAATGGATGTTCAGAGGTGCCATTGAGATGGTATCTCGAGTGGTGGCTGCCAGAAGTAGCTGCCGGAGCTGAGAATCCTGATGATGCTGCTGCTGCGATGTGATTGAGACCGTGCAGTTGCCACCCCCAGTTGGGTGGTCCTTGTGATGATGACACTGCCATGGTCCTGCTAGTTGTTGCACTTCCCTAAAAACAATCACTCAGCTTAGAGGTGAAAAAACAGCTGGTTTGGTAGGGCTTGGTTGGGTTGACCCGAAATGGAAAAACATTTTTTGCCCCAAAATTTGATCTTTTTTACAAACAGTTAATGAATCAAGTATGAGAAAGAGTTTGAGAGGTTTTATGCAATAAAAATACTTTCAACCTGTACCGCCCATTGAGGTGCTCTCTTTGATAACTAAACGGATCAAAAATTTAGAAGTTTTTTCTTTTGTAAACTAAAGTCATCAACGTGTAGCAAAACAAAATGACCGAATAAGATTCGATCTTTAGACACCAAAAATACAGTATCATGTTTGCCAAAGTAGGTTTTATTTAAATTAAAGAGTAGAATTATATACAAACTTATCACTGAATTTACCTCATAGTTGGGAACAAAGGTTGGGTATACACCACTCCATGATGGGGAGTGTCCTGAGTTTATGGGTAGTCCTTTAAGAGCTGTCATACCTATTGTGTTTGAAACAGAGTTCTCCAACTGCCATAATATCATAAAATAGAGTATATGCATTTAAAATTCTATTTAATTTGGAGGCAATATCACAATAAAATAGAGCCCAAAAGCAGTGTTGTAAAAATCTAGGCGCTAGTCGGGTGGTGGGGTAGGGCCTAGGCGGGATTAATCGGGGTCTAGGGGGGATTAATCGGATTGGAATTTTTATATGTAATTTTCAGTTTTTTATATATATACACACATTTTTATATGTAATTTTTATAAAAATGTTCATTTTTAAATATTTACACACATATTTGGCTGGAATTTGAAGGGTTTGGCCGGAAAATCCAAGGTTTTCACCGGAATTTGGCCAAAAAATTCAGGTTTTCGCCGGAATCTGGCCGCCTAGGCGCGATTTGGACCGCCTAGCATTTTTGGACCGACTAGGTCAAAATTAATCCTTCAATGCCCGCCTAGCGACTAATCGGCGCCTAGGCGCGATTTTTACAACACTTCCCAAAAGGATATATTTTGGACTATTTTTTGTTACCTGTAATCTCCGAGCATCATGCATGTAATTCAAATGGGCCTGCTCTAAATTTTCATTTCTACTTGAACCCGATCCAAGAGAAGGGGTTGAAATTCCCAAGCTTAAATTCAGATTATGGTTGTCTCCTGCATCGCATGGCAAGAAAACTTAATAAATATGCATGAAATAACACATACAATGATCATGGAAGATGAAAGTTACCATGAGGAATTGCAGGAAGTATGTGTCCTTCATAACTACAAGCCTCGAAGTTGGTCACAGCTTCTCTTCCGTTACACTCGATTGCAGCCTTGTCATAAGCCCTGGTTGTCATAAAATAGGGAGAGATTGTTGGATGATACCAAATTGAGGTTGCAGATTGAGAATTTAGGGTAAAAATAAACAAATTCAGTGTGAAGGTGGGAATAGAATGAGTAAATTCATGATCTTTAACACCTTGCAGCATCTTCTTCAGTGTCGAATAGCCCAAGATATATATACCTACAATGCAAGCATTGGAATCTCCATGATGAAACTTAGGTCTCCAATCATTCTTTTTCAAATTGATATCCACCAGAAGTTTCTTTGTAGTCATTATAACATGCAATGCATTACTATGAACTTAATTTAAAAGATTTATAAGTAATAGATTATAGACCCTCACTTTTTGCCAAGAAACTGCCCCATCCGAGCTTCCCATCTGCCACATTTGTGCAATGTCACCCCTCTGTATTTCGAGCTTCCCCTCGAAAAACCAGTGCTTTGCCGTCTCAATATGTGCACAAATTCTTCTTTTGAGAAGTTTGGCATCTGCTTCAACCAAAAACAAGAACAATAACAAATTAAACACAAAGAAATCAATCAAATCCAATGGTATATAATCTTCACACCTGCTTCATATCCTCCTCATAGTCACTTATACTGAAATTGATATCAGCATCAACACCACGGAACTTAATGGCAGCGCGATCATAGGCTCTGGATATCCATCACTCGATCAAATCTCGATAAACAGCAAAGAAGAAAGCAACAATAAAGATGGCAAAATTAAAATCAGTTCATCATACCTAGCTGCAGAGTGAGCAGTGTCAAATCCCCCTAAATACACAATCCAACACTATAATTAATCAATAAATTCCAAAAACAGTAAATTCATACTAAAAATAGCAACAGAAGAAAAGATCTATGAATTTGATGTTCTTAATTCTTACCTAAATAAACTTGTTTCCCACAGTCCCTGCATCAAATAACAAAAAAGTACAGATATAAACATAACTACAAGAATTGAAAGCTAACAGAATCAACAAAAATAATAACAAAAACAAACAATCTAACTAACTAATTACCAGATATGAGACTCCCATCTACCAGTCCTTCTATAGAAGGTAACTCCTCTGTACTGTGAGCTTCTTGACCTAGGTCCCCTCCTACTCTTCTTCCCCACCAGATTCGGTGGTACGTTAGGCTTCTGAGGTTGTACCTGTACTAATCTCATCTCTTGCAATTCATTACTGTCAGGACACAACAATAACGAGTTCGCCGGATTCAACCTCCCGGACTCCTCTCCTTGACTCATCGGAAACAGACGCCGAGTCACGAACTTGGACTGAGTCAAAATCTGACTCCGATTATCCTCATCGTAGGTGTTGCTAGACTGAGCACCGGTATCTCTAACTTTCAATATGTCAAAATTGAAGCCGGAAAATCTCTCGCTGGCGGCGCCGGCCGAGCTATGGTTCTCGTCTCCATCGCCGGCATTACTGGAATTAAAACCATCCGCATTAACCACGGATGAGTTCGAGGTGCCAGATTCCTCCACATCTCGAAACGCTGGCGTCTCTTCTTCGTTAACGAAGTCCAGATTAAGATCTAACATCTTCTCAGCTATATTATACGAAACGAATCTGTGTGTATATATCTACAATTTGAAGGATCGATTAGGTTAAACGTTAAGTAAGAAATATGTATATATATTGTATTGAAGTTTGGTGTTCTGAAAGTTTTCAGGTATACATCTGCGGAAGACGAGTGTTGTGCCGGAGATGAATCGGACGGGCGGTGATCGGAGACGACGATTGGAAAATATCAAAGAGAAAAAGAGAGAGAGAGAGAGAGAGAGAGAGAGAGAGAGAATCATGTGTGGTTCGGTTCCATTGGAGAGAGGGGACATGTCAGGCCCATTTTAAGAGTGAAAATTGTTACCGGAAAAGGAGGTTGCCTTTTTTTAGGCCATCCCGTATAGTATTTAAAACCACTCCGTCATCCTATGTGTATGCCTTAATCACACGGTGATTTTTAACCAACACCGTCCCCTCGTTTTTTTATCACGTCGCGGTTCCCGTCCGTGATGTTTTTCACGTCATCAATTTGATCGTTTCAAAAAAATACTACTCTTGAACGGTAATATTTTTTACCGTTGGAATAAAAAAATAATTAATAATATTATTTTTACTTACTATAAATACCTAATTTTACTTCAAATATTCACTCTTTTCTAATTCACTACTCTTCTACTCACTAATCTTCTACTTTTCTACCAAAAAATGAGTAACGATCCGAACCCACACTTTTGGGTTCAATACGCGGCTCGTGATAACGCCTTCATGGGCACCCAAATGAACCAAAACTTTTCACCCAACCCAAACTTTCAACTCAACCCTAACTTTCAACCAAACCCGAACTTCCAACCCGGTTACCGAACTTTAGACCAATTGAGTTCAAAATGGACTCATAAAAATGGAAAGGTTGTAAAGTTCCACGGGATATACCAAGAATGTTTACGGGACCAAAGAAGCGGTGAGAGCGATGCCGATGTTGGGGAGAGCAACAGTCCGGTTTCAAGACGACGTTGGTGGCGAAGCAACAATTGATTATTGGGAGATTTGTAGGCAATCGCCCAAGTGGCAAACACTATACGTTGCCCCCACCCGAACCGGCTCGTCCAAAAAAATAACATCTACCGACATCGACGCTAGTCCGGGCGCGTCAGATGGTAGATCTTTCTACGATCTCAACGTAGATGCACCGAAAGACGTGGAAGAAATACCCCGCCAGATAGGGAAGAAAAAAGCAAAAACCCAATCAACGGACTCGGGTTCGGTTTCACGTCACAATGAAATCGGCGAGAGAATTGTGGAACAAATGACAAGATTTAACAATGCCCAAGACGAGATGATGGATTGGAAACAAACAAAACAAGAGATCGAAATTCTTGACATGGATCTTGATTCACTCTCCACCACGCAACTTTTTTGATTAAAAAAACAAAAGGAGATCAATGAACGTCATGATATCCCGTAAGTTTTTAGTTATGTATTTTTTAGTTGTTTTAATTAATGGTTTATTTTAGTAATGTTTTTTTAGTTATTTTAATTAATGTATTTTTTTAATTAAATATTATGTTTTTTATTTAAATGAAAATTAAAATTAAATTAAATTTAATTATCACACCACCACAATCACACGGGTATACCCCTTGCCTAGTGATGAGTGGTGTGATAATAAGGATAGTGACGTACACTTTATTATCACACCACACCATAATCACACCGGTATACCAGATACTCTTAAACAAAAATCTCTACTTCATTAATACTCCATCCAATGTTTTCACGACCGGACCGGACCGGACCGGCCGGTCGGATCGGGAACCGTTACCACCGGCGGTCCGGTTAGGCTTATTAGAACCGTTTTCGCAAAGAATCGGCCGGTTCTGGCGGTTTAAAGGTTGGACCGGTTGGCCGGTAACCTCAGCCCGACCGGATGACAGGATTTAACGATCAAGAAAATGGATCTGAACAAGATCTCTGGCAACCACCAGACCAGAGAAGAAGAGAAGAGAAAAGGGTGGCCGGAAGCTCCAGATTTTGTCGGAGAAATAAACAGAACTGAGGGGGACAGGTTAGATCGTGATATGTTTTTTAGGAGAAGATTAGCCCTACATATGTCTTTTGAATCATCGATCATCACCGGCCGGAATCTACGGTGCTAGTCACGGACGTTGCAGAGAGTGCTCCGGAGAGAGAGAGATTTGAATGGAGAAGATGAGTACATTTGAGTTGATTTTACTAGTGTTTTTGACTTCCCTTTTCAATTTTGGGGGTGTTTGGGATTAATTTTTAAACTTACTTATTGACTTATTACCTTTTTAAAAATTAATAAATCAAAAGTTTGTTTAGGTAAGAATGAAAAAGTTAATTTTTAAAGGATAAAAAAATTATAAGTTAAAAGTAGGTAAAGATTTACTTTTCTAAAAGATTATAAGTTATTTTCAATAAGTTAATCCAAACACCTACTTTCAAGACGCACAAACTTTCACACTTTCCAACCATAAAATCATAATTGATTTACTTTTTTATTATTTTATAAAACATAATAATTTTTTATTATGTATTTAACTAGGAATTTTACCTCCTCACTTTACGACGGCGTCGAATTTCTCACGGTATCTTAAAGGTAACGGCGTCCGCTATAGCCTCAAAAAAGTTACTATTCATTTCTTAAGGTTTTTCAATAATAAGGAGAAATTAATATTTACTATTTAAAGTAATACTAAGAATTTTACTCGCCTCGCGTTGCGGCGACGTCGAATTCCTCACGGTACCCCAATGGTAACGGCGCCCTGTATAGCATAAAAAAAGTTACTATTCATTTTATAAGGTTTTTTAATAATAAGGAGAGTTATCATTTATATACATAATCCTTTTAATTATTTTAAAAGATTGTATATTATTTAACTTTGTTGTATTTTTTTAGCATGTTTAAGCTATTAAATCCGGTCTGACCGATCCGACCGGTCCGACCGGTGGACTGGTAAGGCGCCCGGTTCGTTGTCCGGTCCGGTTATGAAATCCATTACTCCATCCCTACAAAACTACATTATTTTTTGAACTTTTTATATCAAGTACAATAATGCATAAATCTTTGTTTTATAACAATAAAAATATGAATAGTAAATATAAATGTTAAATAAAATTATTCATACGTTTATATCGTGCTTTATCAAGTTAACTGGTTATATCGTAAGCGTAAAGTTTGATCACTCTAAATAGAAACAAAAGCTGAAGATTTTTATAACATAAGACATACCATTAATTATTTTTTTGGATTTTGATAGATCTCATCTATGATACGTCGGTAATTTTTGACGGATTGATGTTTTGTCAGTAACCTAATGCAATTAATTCTCATGCATAGATCTTTTCCAGAAAAGATTCATGCTCGTTTGTCTAGAAATGATTTCCGACGGGTCTTCCGTTGGAAATACGTCAGTTTCCAAAAATATACATTTTCCCATAACCATGCTTTATAGAAAAGATTTTTTAGTAGTTTTCAAAACGTTATGACAGAATGCCTGCTACTATAATGTTTAAAAAACAACAACCGAACCTATTGTCTTCAAACACAATTTTTCATTTTTAAATATACAACTCTTGTGACATATATTTTTCGTTAAGTACCAAGATATACTCCGAACACCATACTTTTAGTTGGAATTGAGGGTCTCGGAAGCTAAGTATGGCGAATCCAACGTTGAATTCATCATTTGAACATCAAATATAGTATCGGTAGGTTAGTTGGAATTGGTGGTCTCGGAATTCGAATAGCATCCACTTGCATACATTTCAAAATTAGCTTTGTGTGAAGTCCTTTGTTGATGAGCTCATAGATTGAAACAGAGCTGGGAATTGACGCGATAAGCAAGTAGGATTCCCCAACTCTTGAGACCATATGCAAGCCCGTACGAGGAGTCGAGTTACCATGTGTGCATGATTCTACCCTGTGAACACAAATCCATGTTTCACTTAACTACCATTTCTTGTTTGAATTTCTAAGATCTAGAAATGTAATGTAATTTAACTGTAAACAATGCTATGAGCCTATCGGTTTCATCATAATCTAACTTAAAATGAAAGTGATTGCCTCCTATGAGTACTAACATGCTAACCCAATTCTAAGGACATGCAGCCTCAAATATGCCATGAAGTTTCTTATCACTATAAGTGAAAATAAATAAAACAAGTTCTTGGTGTTGAGTGCTTGTGTGAAGTTATAAATATAATAGTTGGAAATGCAATACAATTTATTTGTAACATCTGGAAATGAAATGTAATTTATTTATAATACTTTGATATAAAATGTTGTTATATATGTATGAATTTAAAAGTTAATGTAGTTCATCTTATGTGAGCTTGTGTAACAAAACAATAACACAATAGTGGAGCGTTAATCAAATGCGCATGTTTTTAAAACACTTACTATTAAGTTATATGGATCTATGTAACTTAAAACAGAACAATAACGGATGTTTATGTTAATTGGAAAATGACTTGTTATAAAAATGATTTGGGAAGCATTCCTTCGGAAATTACTGACTGGATTTTTTGTTCCATCGGTAAATACTGATGGAATATGCGATGGAAATAATGAATATAATAACGGTATTAATAAATAATAATCAAATAAATACAGTTGGGCATCCTCCCCCGCTTAATTTCTTCTGTTCTTTTCCTTTCTGCCCCATTGCGTAATCTCCAAAATCTAGCATGAACCAACATGAACCCCACTGTGAAACTCAACCACCACGAACCACCACCACTATCACTGGCTCTCTCCACGCCAAACCATCGCCACCACCAGCTTTCTCTTTATTTGCAATGAGTAAAACACCCTTTGGTTATTTTTTATTTGAATGTGCAGTTGATTCCGGTTAAAATTAGTATATTTTTTCAACATGTAGTGAATTTAGGTGAGACTTTGAAATTGTTGGATGGATGTTTGAATATGTAGTTGATTTGGGTTAAAACTTAAGGTTTTTTATTTTTATTTTTAAATGTGTTAGTGGATAGGTCAGAATTTGAAATTGTTGATGGATTTTTGAATGGGTATTTGATTTGCGTTGAAATTAGGTTTTTTTGTGTATTTATTTTTATGTATTTGTATATATATATATGTATGTTTATGTATTTGTACGTATATATGTATGTTTATGTATTTGTATGGGTGATGTGTACATTGATTTAGTGTATTGATTATGTATAAATTTTGTTGTAGAAATTGATTATGTTGACAATATTAACAAATAGAGGATGGTGGTATAGAAATAATGACATACCCGGGTTCTTAGAGACGAATTTATCACTGAAGTGGACGTTTCTTGTCATTTTCCTAGTTCAATGATAGATATGTTGAAAAAAAGGGAAAATTTTAAGGGAAACGTTATTACTATTAGGTGCCCTTGTCCAAATGCCGAAATTTAAAGTTCAATGAGTACGCAAATGTGAATGTCCACTTGTAATACGAGCTCATGCCTTATTATATGTGGTGGAACTATGGTAAACAAATACGTTCTTCAACAGATCGCTATCCAAGTACCAAATACGATAGATGACGATGTTGATGGTTGCACTCAAATGGTGATAGATAATATGGTATATACAGAGATAAGGTAGAGGAAGAACCTAATCCGGCAGCAAAGAGATACTTTGACATATTATAAAATGTCGACAAACCTTTGTGTGATGGTTGTGAAAATTACTAAAAACTAGAAGCTACAACTAGATTGTTGAATTGGAAAGCCTCTCATAACATAACCAAGTTAAGTTATAACTAATTACTTCTCATCATTAAACATATGCTACCCTAGGGTGACAAACTACCGAGTAACTTTTTTGAGACGAGGTAACTATTAAAAGAACTTAGCCTACCATGTCAAAAAAATCATGCTTACAAAAACCATTGCATGTAATTTTACAAGGGTGATTTAGAGTTGTCCCGTTGTGGAGTGTATGGTGAATTTCATTATAAGAAAAATGGCAAACAAGCTAATTTGGTATTAACTTATATGCTGATTACTCCAATGACTTTACATGTTAAAAAAGACAACCGAACATATGACTTGGCATCACGATCATGAAACAAAACCAAGTTGTGATGGTACATCCAAGTGATGGTTATGCTGGGAGGCATTTTGACTTGCACCATCCTAGCTTTGTGATCAAAGTCCGTAAAGTTCGTCTAGGGTTATGCATTGATGAATTCAATCTAACTAGTTTGAATGTGAAGGCTTATTCATGTTGGCCTCTCTTTCTTACCGTCTATAATTTACCTCATTGTATGGATTTGAAACAAGCGTATGTTTATCTTTCGTTAATCATTCTTGGAAAAAAAGAACCTTGACAGAATATAGACGTGTTTCTTAAGCCGTTAGTAGACAAGTTGAAGGAGTTATATGAGGATAACGCTCTTATGTATGATGCTCACTGTAAGGAAAGTTTCACGATGAGAGTTATACTACTATTGATCGCCATCGACTTCCCTGCCTTTGCAATATTATCAAGTTGTAGCACACATAGAAAGTTAGCATGTCCATGTTGTATGGGTAATGTGGAGTCAATTTAGTTACAAAATGGAGGGAAATGTTGTTGGTTTGATCATCACCATAGATGGTTACCTACACGACACCAATAACACAATGACAAGAAAAACTTTATAAATGAATACACTATGAGAAACGGTCCACCTGGTGTATTATGCGGCAAAGAAATTTGGGAGCAGGTCTGTGACTATCCAACAGTATATAAAGGAACTCCTTACCGAGCAAAAAATAAAAAGATCTCGGGGTTCGGTGAAACCTATAATTGGGTAACGAGAAGCATTTTTTGGGAGCTCCCGTACATGAAGACGATGTTAGTCCGTCATAACCTTGATGTCATGAACATTGAGAAGAGTGTATATGTGAATTCTTTAACATCGTGATGGACACGTCTAAAATGAAAGAAAACATAAAAGCAAGGAAAGATGTAGGTATATTGCTAACGGACATATTTGCGCATAATAACAGATGGAACGAAACTAGTGAAACCAAAAGTATCATATACATTGATCAAATAGTAGATGGAATCCATACATGAATGGCTGAAGATGTTGAAATTTCCCAATGGATATGCTTCGAATATAGGGGGAGACGTAAACCTTGAAGATTATAGCTTTTATGACTTTAAGAGTCATGATTGTCTTGTATTTATGCAACTTTACTCCCGGTTGCCTTACGAGGAATAATTCCATCTTCGATTTGGGATGCAATCACATAGTTGTGCACTTTCTTTCGTGTGATATATTCAAGATAGTTACACATAGAAATTTGGAAAATTTGCAAAACAATATTGTCATAACCATTTGCGAACAAGTTTTTCCACCCGGTTTCTTTGAGTCAATGAAACACCTAGTGATACATTTGATGCGTGAAACCATTCTTAGTGGTCCTATCTAATATCGATGGATGTATGTTTACAAAATGATGTTTTGTTCGTTGAAAAGAACGATTAGAAACAAGACAAAGGTCAAGGGGTCTATAGTTAAGTCCTATTTGGTAAATGAACTATCCAACTATTGCTCCTATTTGGTAAATGAACTATCCAACTATTGCTCGATATATTTTGATCCACAAATATAAGCAAAACATAATCGTGAGCCAAGAATTTTTGCTCCCGACATTCCTACTAATTCGGCTACCAACAATCGACTAAGCATATCCAAGGTACCGTTTCGTAGATTATTTGATAAAGGTGGGAGACAGAGGATGATCACAGATGATGAGATGTCTCAACTCCGCACGTATGTCTTGTTAAACTATAGATAAAGTCTAAGGATAAAGTCCAAAGTTAAATATCCAAAGTTTTAAGGAAAAAGTCTTTTAATTGACGTAGTATTGGACTACCGTTTGTGTTGAAGACAAGATATGAAGGATGCAGTAAAATATTATTTGTTGAAAGTTGGGATCCTTATTAGTATAATGTTATTAGTAGGCATGTTCATGATCTGGTTTGACTGGTTTTAACATAAATTCTAGAGCAAACCGCTAACTATGTTCGGGTGAACAACAAATCAAACCGGTCGGGTTTGGAAGAGTCAACCAGACTGACTGGTTTTACCAATTTGACGGTTTAACAGTTTGAACCATTTTTTCTAAACCATTAGTTTGTATTAACATTTTTAAAATGGTTTGATGGTTCATAATTAAAATACATATAAGTAGAACAAACCAATATATATATATATATATATTACAAGACAAGTTCCTTTAAAAGCACATTGTTGTGCGTTCGTGTAAGTATAATAATATTAGTTAACAAAATACAGAATATATTTTGTTAGTTTATAAGGTTTCAAGAGACCAGGTTTTAAATTTATAAAATGATAAATATTCAAACTTAAAACACACACAATAGGCAAGTGTATATATCGCAACGTAATATAGTTTAGGTAAGAACCAAGTATCGAACCAATGTACACGGTCGAGTTTCAATAATCAACTTTTGTTATCGTTTAGCCGGTTTATTTAGTGAGTGAGTTTTGTGTGCTTGTGAAGCAGAGTAAATGACAGAAAAGTAAATGACGGTAAAGTAAATGACAGAAGAGTAAAAACGTGTGTGAGGTGTGTAACAGAAATGTAAATAGCAGAATAGTAAATAACATGAAAGTAAATAGTTTGAGAATAATCAGGTCACAACGAGTATTGCTTTGGGCTTTGAATTCGCTTGGTATGCGATAATGTTATGTTAACTAATCCAATGGTATGACTGATACAAATGTGTGAACGGTAAAGCCTCATTCTCACAACATTTGGTTCACGAATCATGCTCTTTAGAATAAAATGGTAGGACTCCCAGCTAGGGACATCGTTACCCTCAACTCATTGATCATATCGCCAAGTTGATTCGAGACATTAAACTTAAACACCTTTATTATTATTATTTAAAAGAGTGATTAGACTTTGTTCACCGGGAGGCGGTGCAACAATGAGACCATGTATAAAGACGTACCGTTCCCAACATGAGTTCACCAACTCTTGGTTTCATAATAAGTTCGTATAAAGACGTACGATCTTATTAATATTAACCAAGCTTTGGCTTATCAAAATCAGCTTGTATAAAGACGTACAAGTTTCAAGAGAAGTTTGATTAAAAGGTTTTTACGGTCTTATGCTTTAAAAACAAGAACACTTACAAGTGTAAAGACTAAATGAAATAATAATAAAAAGTCCATCATGAAGATGGTTTTAAGAACGAATGACTAAAGAACATAAAATACCATTAGATTAATAAGTTAAACATTAACATACGCCAAACTTCATTTTCACCCAAGCAATACAAAGGGTTTAGCCACGAATGGCCATACGAACTAGCATAATGTTGAGTTTCGTAGGCTCCCCAATTACAAACAAAGCGGAAGAGCCTCTCTACTCTCTACTACTACTACTCTAAGAGTACTGAAACGGACTAATTCTATCTATCTTGAGGTGTGTTCAGGTGTGTGGAATGAAGAACCCAAACCATCTATTTATAGGCCTCAAAATGAGCAATGCACGGCTGCGCATTGGTTTGCACGGACGTCGTGCAAACACCTCGAGAATCAAAGGGTACAAATGGCAGTGTACTAGGGAGCTTGGGGAGCAAGTTAGGGCAATGCACGCCCATGCATCCCTCCCAACCCCCAGATTTGTCTTTTTGCTACTTGTTTGACTTTTGTTGACATTGGTTGACTTCTTGGGGGGTCAAAGCTCGGGAATGATCCTTCTAAAAGCTTGATTTCTTGATGTTTTTGAGTGGTTTTTGCTTTGTTTATCTCAGGACACCGTTTAACCTGCAATTGTGAAACATAAACGTTTTAAATTTCAATTGCAAGGCTTTTGTTCAATTAGTACCATAATATGGGGATTATTATCCATGCAAAACATGTATAATTTAGGGCATATCACACATGCATATCAATCTTTCACAAACTACTTGAGAAACAAGTAGTGCTTAGCTCTTGTGCACATCTTGATCACACATACATGTCAATGTTTCACCAACTACTTAAGGAGCGATTGAGTACTTAATCATACTTGTGTATAACAATTCTATAATTCCAACATGTTTTTCACCAAGTAGTATCCCAAACACTTATTTACTAGGCTCATATATGCACAAACATCACATATCAAAATAAAATATTTTTCACTCACTTACTTATAAAGGTAAACTTGCCTACCTGAATTTGATTTTAAAAACTTAACACACGAGAATTGATCTTAAAAGAAAAACTTATTTGATGCATGATTCTTAAGAAAATTTTTATGTTCTCACCTTTGATACCACTCAAGCCACTCACAGTCTCTTTGAAAACTCTCACAATTCTTGCAACAATCACCTTGACAATAATTCAACAAATTTCACAACTCATAAATCTCAAATTCGAGATTATTCTTTCAGTTTCTACATAATCATGCATCTCATCCGATTTTGACTTTACTCTAATAGTTAAAATCATAATTAATATGCACTCGCACTTTCAAATTTGTGCCATGACTTCCATTACTAATTTCTTTGAAAAATAATCATTTTACGGAAAAGATGAAATATCAAGAATCACCAATCCGATTTTATTATGTTAGGGCATGAGGTATACCTGGCGTGAGTGCGAGTGGTATGAGTAAAAAGTGCAGCCCACATGGGCGCCACCTCACCACCAATACTTTTCACACCACTCTCACATTGGAGGGGTATACCCGTGTAAGTGTGAGTGGTGTACTGGTGTGAGTATTAATTATTTTTATAAAGTTTAATTGAGTGATGTGAGTGTAGTGTGTGTATGTGAGATATATATATATATATATATATATATATATATATACATATACAGAGACTCATGCCCGTGAGAAATCTCACGACATGGGCTTCAAGCCCCTTTCACGCCGCCATAGGGGCGGTGTTTCACGCCCTCTCGTGGAAGGTGTATTGGATACCCTTAGAGTTCCTTTTAAAAATGAAATGACCAATAATACTTCATTATAAATCGACTGCTTTTTTAATCATGTTAAACGTTAAATAAGCATTTGGCAATGCCCTGAAGAACACGTCTGACTTGTTTTGCTTCGTTTCTCCTACTATTGATACTGATGTTACCGTGATCGAACAACAATGTTTGAAGATTATATTTTAACAATTAACATCCATTTCTTGATTATGATTTAAGTAACTTAAGCATATTTGATGTATAAAATCGACGAAAATAAGTTACATATTTGTCAACATCGAAAATTTATGAATGCAACATATTTCAACTTTTCCATGCGTGATGAAGTAAAGCCAAGAACAACTTGCAAACTCCATAATGATCCCAACAAATGACCTGTCCTCATCTTTAATCTGGCTAAGTAGTGTTTGTTTGGCCAATGTTTTATAACCAGACCGGTCATGGACCACGTTTCATAATAATTTAAAAATTAAAATTATATAGATATGTCTAATTTAAAACAAAATATGAAATTACTTTTATCATTTTGCGTGGATTTGTAATTTTCACAAAATATGAAGACTTAAATAAATAAAATACGATGTCTGAAGTAGTAAACGAACTAGAAAATGAGATTTTGAAAGGAAACAAATAAGAAAATAATAAAAATTGAAATCTTGTCCGACCACCCTTCAAGTAAAATAGTTCAACCGGCCGGTTCAATTACACTCAATTGGACTGGTTCTGTAACCGGTCGACTGGCTGGTCCCATCCGCTTCTGAAACAATAGGGTTTGACGGATCCAAGTAGGCAAGATGTTTAGTTCAAAATTAATGTAGTCTTTGATTGTAAATAAGATTTGAAATGAAAGAAGTTCGACAAGAAAGAAAGAGATCAAGGATGTATAATGACTTTAAAGATTAAGTTTTATTTACTATTTTAAAATAAACATTAAGAAAGAATGAAAATAATAAACCTCTATCTTATAGGTTTTATAAAATTCAAACATTTAAAACAAACACCAATTTTTCAAACTTCTAAACAAAACACCACCTAAACATTTAATCTAGGTAGCATGCACACATTGAAATACTCTTGCCAACAAATTTGACCGGAACTCACCTTTTTGTTTTCGTTTTAATTTTTCTTTAGCTTTTCTTAAAATAATATTTTTTTTATAAGTTGAGCAATTTGATTGTTTGTTGGCAACCGAATCACAAGGGTTTACAATTTATATTTCTAAGTCAGTTGTTACTGAATAGTTTTTTTTTTCACAAGGGTTTACAATTTATATTTCTAAGTCAATTGTTACTGACTAGTTTTTTTTACATCAATTTTTTTCACCTAAATACCACCTAATCTTCCACTTTTAAATATTTAAATTAACACCACTTTTATAAAGGGTAAACACCATGCCACTAGACCACTCGATCATAGGTTCCAGAATGGTTATATTGAACTTTTTAGATACTTAAGACTAAAATTTAGGATTAGACTTAGCGTCTCACTAACTACCCACATAGTATGTCACTTTGATTAAAGTTGCAAACTGATTTTGGGGTTATATGAGCAGTTACTTCCTTATTTTATATAAGCTCGAATTCAATAAATAGCCCCCGACACTCGTTCGCTTAGTAGTGCACAACAATATCATCCTTCTATTGGTCATTTTTATGTAGATTCATCTTGCATAGATTTTTAAGATTAAAGTAAGTGAAACACGATCAAATCGAAAACAATGATATGATCCACATTATAAGGTATAAGTATGAGGTAAGTTGGCCCTCTTGGTTTAACTCCAAATGATTTTTTTGCATTATGTGTTTGAAGGTCTGGATGTCTGACAAAAGACGAGACATAATACACTTTGCCTTGTGACAAAGTTGTGATGTGAGATAGTAGTTCGATACTGAATCTCGATCAATGCAAGTAGACTGTACTCGTCAATTTCAGTAGGAGACTAGTATCAATAGAGGTGGCCTTGTTTGAAATAGACCATATCTAAAACAAGCCGTAAGCTCTATTTGTAAAGTTCTCTCAAATGATACATGTTTTTTTTGTTCTACACAATCTTGTGGTTCTTATTTGGTTGTTTGACTGTGTAAGAATCAAAGTATGATTGAATTAGTAGAGACTAAATGTAATATTATTAGACCATCGGCTATGAACAAAAACATGGACATCGGTCATGAACTAAATGTAATATTATTAGACCATCTCTCTCTGTGTTTTTATCTGTGGGCGTCCCGTCTCCACGGACAACCCCCCCTCTCTCTCCCCCTCTCCCAGAAAGTTTGTAGACCATACTGCCAAAAGTGCGTCATGAAGATTTTGACATCGTACGGACATCCTCACAAACATCCGTTTATGTCTACTTTAGCATAAAGGGTTGAATCAAATGGATAATGCACTTTTGTATTTGCTTTAAGAAGGTCTTCTTAACGGTCCAATTCATGAGAGGAAAACCATATTACAAATTCATAAAAGAGTCTTGTATCACAAATAACTATAAACTATTGTATATATAAACCTTGTTTGTGAAAGCAATACTATTTTAATTTAATCTCGTTGTTTTTCGAGTTGTATATTAATAAATAAAATCTATTCTATAATTATAGGTGTTTTTAAAATTTCATAACTTTAAAGTATGACATGAATAGGGGTGTAAACGAGTCCAGCCGCTTTTTAACTACTTTAGATTGATACGAGTTTAAATACGAGTTTAAATAAGCTCGAGCCCTAGACATGATCATTCAATCTCCCCCTTTTCACTCTTTTCACTATGGTTAAATCAACCAAAAGTAAACACATATTGTAAAAAACTAGAAAGGGGGTGGGGTGGCGAATATGTTTTCTTAAAATTTTGCTTGATTAAAGTAACTTGTATGGATTAACACTTGTTAAAACTTTATAATTTAAACAAACAATAAAGTAAAGAGTTTCAGGGTTAGAATGACAAAACCAAATTTACAGAGGTTCAAGTGGATGTTAACTAATCCAATCTATGTCCTCTCTCCGATTCTCCAATCGAGAGTTGCTCCATTAAACGTTTCTCTTGAAGCGAAGAGATGTGATCTCCGGTATACCAAGCGTTTCACTAATTAAAGGTAGTGATCACATTCTTCGACTCACTATGTCACAATAGTGGTCTTTGTAATCTCACAAATATACACTATGTCAAGATGGTGTATAGCCTTACAAATCAACACTATGTCAAGATAGTGTCACCAAAACTAATCATATACTATATCAAGATAATGATGATAACTAACTCACATACATAAGTATAGTGAGTGCTCCTAACAAAATTTCACGCACTATCACATAAATTACAAGCACAAGAATAGTTTAGATGATGGAAACTCTTCTATTTTGCTCCTTGATATTCAATCTCTCTTGAGAGATGTTAGAATATGATGAAAACTATAAAGAGATATATTAGATGTGTATCTAAAAGTGTTAGAATAAAAGGGTTGAGTGTGAATGTTGGACAAGGGCTCCTATTTATAGCCAAAACTTGAAATCACCAAAAAGTTGGTCCAGATAGGCCACGGTCGACCTCCCATCGAATGTGGGCCTTCTGTTCACTTTTTGGTAAGATTTTGAACGGTGAAGCTTGCTCAATTTCACACTCCAACGTTATTTCCACTTATGTAAACCTGATTTAAGCCTTTCCAATGATTCTTTTGACCCATTACCATATTTGAAAAGCTTTCACCAAAATGGTGAGTTCTACTTTTATATTTTGTAAAGTAGGGAAGATGCCTTCCACTTTGGTTTATCATATAGCCATTTTTGATCATTTGTGTCTTCCATACAAAATTATGTTGGGATACTTCCATTAATCGTTGCTCAATGTGTAACCCTTTGAATCTTAACTCGTTAGCAGTACTGTCAAATGTTGTTACTTAGGCATACAAGTACAACACTTCATTCCAATATCTCGCATATGTAGTGGAACTATCTTTAGATGTGTCTAGTGCTTTGATGTGACCTTGATTCTTTACTTGGGCAATTGCACCTGAGTTGTCACAAAATATCTCAATAGGCTTTTCGATACTCGACATCACCTCACGATCAGCGATAAACTTCTTCATCCTGGTTGTCTCCTTTGCTACTTTCGATGCAACAATGTATTTAGACTTTGTGGTGGACTGTGCAACTATATTCTTCTTGGAACTCTTCCAAGTAATTGCTCCTCCATTAAGTGTGAAAATGTATCTTTGTGATCGAGAATCATCTTGATTAGTGTGGAAGCTAGCGTCAGTGTAACACCTTTCAGTAAGCTCCTCTTACACTCCATATATCAAGGACATATCCTTCCTTAGTCATTCTCAAGTACTTTATGATATTCTTGTACTTTATGATATTCTTGACCGTTATCCTTATAAAAAAACTATGACCAAAATTATCAAGGAACTCTAGAAAGAAAATTAGTTATAACATTTAGGTATGTGTTATTTATGGAAATTTTTTGAAGTAAGCAAAGCCTTTCAAAGAAATTGAAATCAATTAAATTAAATTTTGAATTGAAATTTATCAAACGAATTGAAATTGAAACCAAATGGTTTATAACCTAGTGGTATCAAGGTGTGTAGTAAAAGTGTTTTTCTCTAAATGGTTGAGGGTTCTATTTTTATGGTGTATATTAGTGTATATTTAAGAGTAGGTTTAGAGGGTGTATGAGTTAACCGTTCTAAAAAAAATTAATCGAAAGAACTGGAATTTATGATGTATTTAGTTGACAAAATAATCATTTTTATTTGCTAACTTGTTAAAAAAATGTTGGAATATGGTGGTGGCGGCAACGTTGCGGTGACGTCAGTGGTAATGGTGTTGGTGGTGGCAGCGAGCCGACGACATTGGTTACAGGGACGATGGGTGTAGTGTTGTGGTGATGGAGTGGGAGATTCCAATTCTTCTATATTAATTTCTTCATGATTCTAAAGAAATGTTAAACTCCTTTATTTGAAGGAATTTATTTCCAATTTTAGTAACATATATTTTCCAATCAAACACGTTATCATTTGAATTCAAAATTCAATTCCATTGAATTACCTCAACCAAACAAACTAGGTAATGAAATTCATATTCTAATTCATTAAATTCCAATGAACTCCAATGAACCATATACCTTAGTATATTTTTTTAAAGTTTGTATCGGTGACGACGTTATATAAATTGATTAAAAGAACTTAGTCACATACTCATTTCAATCTATCATATAAAAAAAATATAAAGAGTGAATAATCTATATAAATTCATAGTTAAAAGTTTATTTAACATTTCTCTTAAATAAAACAGGCAATTACACAGTAAAAAGAACAAATTTGATGTCTAACCTAAAAAGTTAAATGTTTTAGATGTGTAGTTATATTTTGTAATATCTTTGGGTCCAACACTAACTTTCATTATAGTTTCTTATATACCTTTTTTGTGAAACAATTATTTTACATTTTAAACAAACTAAATGGGCTAACTATGTAAGGTGGTAAAATATAAGTAAAAAGCCAAAAACCCCAACACCTCCCCCCCCCCCCTCTCCTCCTCCCTGGGTGATCCCAAAACCGTTTCGTCCCCCGCTAGAATTTGACACCCCCACCGGTATGAGCACTACTACACCCGTCGAGACACACTAGTAACCACCACCGCCTATGCATCGATTATAAAAGCCGACGATCTGAACCATTCAACTAATACGAACAAACACATTGAAATGAAGGCTTTGTGTCCTAAATTTTATTGTTTATCCCAAATTAAAGCAAGGGCAGAGCATAATTTCTTCTTTTTTCAACATAACCACATAATAACTCAAGACATTGTCAGAGCACTTCTTATCAAGGAGCCAGTGGTGACAACTTAGTCACGAAATCACGGATACCGATAGTTTTTCATAAGATCCATGTTGGTTTCCATCACGGTGATCCATCATTTTCATCATATCCATCTTTGTTCTCATCATGAGCATCAAATCCTTCGATTAAGAGATAATCATTGTTGTTATCGTCACGATCAAAAGGAGATTCAGGAAAGCAGTTTGAATACTGGTATGTCGGTGACGAATCCAACAAACTGCTTGGCTGGGGAAGAAAGAAGACAGGAAGTGGCGGTTGGGTTTTTTGTTTTTCTTTTTTATATTTTTTAGTAAATTTTTTTTTGTTTATTTATTCTTTATTGTTTGAGTAAATTACAAAAGCATGTGGTTTGTAAAAAAGTAAAACCATCATTTTACATAAATTTAATAGATTATTTAACAAAAGTTAGCGTTCTACAAAAAAATATTATAAAACTAACATATAACTTTCTAAAGTTAAGCCGCAAAAATAATATTTTTACCGAATCACAAAAGCTATTTATATAGTTAACTTAAAATAAAATTATATTATCAAAATCAAAAACATAACATGAAAAAGTAAACCTAACATGAGGATTAATATAGAAAATCCTAAAAATAATAAAACGTTTTGTTAGGAAGAACATGGTAGTGGATTGGGGGCATAGCCGCATAGCATGAAAACATTTCCACTTAAGGAAATATCACACAACCTTAAAATCCCTTTTCACACAAGTTATGTTCCCAATAGGGCAAACCCACACGTTTCACGCCTCTCCTCACCTTTTCGTTTACCGGCTATACCCGGTCACCTCACCTCTTTCCCATTCAAATCACGCCACGTGTTACCTGTTTTGTCAGATACCCCCTCCAATTTTCATTTTCCACCCTATACAAGAGTCGACTTTTGTTTTGTCTATTTCAAAGTTTAGACAGTATTTTTAATTATTTATGTTTTTTTTATGTAAAATAATAACATATTTAATATTTTTCATATAATATATTGTTTATATAACAAGTGATTGGATGAAGAAACCTGAAATGATCGTCTTCAATGATTTCTTAAAGTGTACATTATACATACATACATTTAAAGAGAATGTTAACAGTGTTATACAAGAGACTTTACAGTTTATATAAGTTTGTTGCACAGTGGCATTTTGATGATTTATGTGAAGTCTATGGTCTTTTTTATGTGTATCTATCTATAGTTTTATATATACAGGGTCAGGGTCAGGATTATTTCAGAACTTATAATTTTCTTTAGAACTATGAAAACTTATCTGAATTACCGATTTATGCATATATACATATATGTAAATTGTTTAAATACACTTATGTAAAACATTTACATATGTAAATGGTTAACTTACACATATATACAACATTTACATATATATAAATAATTAACTTACACATATGTAAAACACGGTTACACATATGCAACTACTTAATTCATTTTTCAAATGTGTAAGTGATAGTTTGTAATGGTTACACATTTTGACATAAGTGTCCTTAATTTAAATAAAATAAATAAAGAAAAACAAAAAATGATTGGATGATATGAGTTATCGGAGTTATGAAGGTTTTTAAAATTCTTCCATGATTCGGATCCCTCTCTCTATATATACATATATATAGCAATATATATAGCAGAACTAAATAATCATATAAAAATTTTGTACCAAAGTTGTAAACGAGTTAAATAGGTCGTAAACGGTTGTAATAAAGTTATAAACGGGTTGACGAGTTAAATCCATAAATTATATATTTTTTTAACTACTGTAATTCTATTTTTAAATTGGTTGACCCATTTAACTTACTAAAACCCGAACACGACCAATTTATTAAAAATACGACATGTTTATTTAAAATGTTAGACAGTTCAATCCCAAAATAACATGCTTATTAAACGGATTGATTGACAACTTAAAACCTGATCATTTTTGTGTCATGTTCATATCATATTTTGAGTCATATCAGGAATTGTTACCCCTAGCTACGTTGTCTCTAAGATACTCTTTTTATCGTAAACAATATGACACGCAATGTTCATATATTCACCGTAAGGCTATGAGCCTATGATGAGATCACTTGTGGAATAATTAGATTCCCCTTAAGATCAGTTTCTTTCTTTGGAGAGCTTTATTGTATAGAATCCCAACTTGCTATGTTCTAATTGTGGGCAAATGGAAGACAACACGCAGATCATATGTTGGTCTCCTGTAGTTTTGTAGCAAAAATATGGAAAGGAATAAGTAAATGGTGTAGGTTGGGTGCGATGTTGTGAGACAATAAAGGGGAGGACTGAGTTCTCTTCCTTCTTAGAAGGGTCTAAATTTTATAAAAAGCGGTTCAAGCGGTGGTGATTACATCTCTTTGGTTAATATGGAAAGCTAGAAATAAGAAAATTTTCAACAACAATCAATTAAAAAGTGAGATTAAGGCAAGCTCGTTTCTTTGGGTCAAGAATAGGGGGAAGTGTACATCCTTAGAGTGAGATTTATGATGTGATTTAATCTCAGTTTTTAATGTTGTATAACGTGCTAGCATATGCTAGTTTTATAGTAAAAAATTTATTGCTTATGGTTCTAAAAAAATTACCTAAAAACATCTATGGCCATCCTGATGCATTGATCATCTACAATTTGAATTGAATATTATTATTATTTATTATTTGAATTTTCTATTTTATCTTAGTTTCCTATTAGAGTTATGATTCCTAGTTATAAATTAGGGTTATTGTTTAGTAGTTTTTTTATTGAATTTGAATGATAAGAACTTTGTTCTTGAACCTTTTGGTTTCTTTGGAGACTTTGATTAGCTAATCGTTCTTGAGCCATTTGATTGCTTCCGTAACTGCATCAGTTGGTATCAGAGACAGGTTTATCAAATGGCTCTACTTGAAGGCGAGTGTTTTCTTGTTCGAAGAGTCACCGACCGAGGCATCAACAAGAACATTGGTGATTCACGTGCTCGTGAAGATCGATTCAACCGTGACCGTAGATTCGCCGGACGAGGCAACGTGATCGGGAACCGTGACTCATGGGATTTTGAGATTAAACGACTCAAGCGACGAGTCCGAGATCTCGAGTTGCAACAAGAGATTAAACGGCTTCGACAAAGAATCCAATATCTCGAGTTGCAAAAGGAAGAGTGTGTGGAGGAAACCGAATCGAGAATCACCGTCCGGGACGATGAGAACGAGGAGGAGTATCCTTCATTCTATTTCTACCCCTGGTTCTATGAACCAACCTATCCAGTGGGTGACTCGAAAGAGGACCCTAAGTTTGACGAAGATGAAATTGAGTTGGACAAAAAAGAATACTTGGCGCAACAAGCTATTAATGGAGTTACCAATCTTGAAGACGAAGAAGAGGAGGTCATCGACGAGCATGAAAATTCATCAGTTTCTTCTGGTATGTTTGATTTATTTTATAAAAAAATTGTTGTCGATTGTGGCGCTATGGTGGCCACCGATGTTGATTCAGTTGCTATTGGTAATGATGGGGTGGCTATTGGTAGAGATGAGTTGGCAGGCGGTGTTGATTCCCTCTTGGAAAGTCCAATCATATTGTCAAAAATTGTGGGGGACTTGAAGGTTGACTCGCAAAATATGGGATATTCAATGCACTCAAATATTCAATTTGGAGATAATATTGGGGTTGCCGTAGAATTTGATAATATTTAAAAAGGAGATAATATTGGGGCTCCGTTTTTTGCTAATAATAATTTTATAATGGAGATAATTTGGAGGGTGCCAAAATCAAGGATACGTATACCCAAAATACCTTAAGCATTCCAACCGGAGAATTGATTACTTTTGAATTTCAAAATGATGGGTCCACTCACAAAAATTCACATGGGTTACACCAAAATAATGAAACTGTGAAAAAAACATTTGTTAGCTCAATTGCTTTTACATCAAATGGACTTAACGAGAATGCTCAGGTGGGAATACAAAAAAGGTCCCTTGGTTTAAAACTCTATGGTTTTTTACTTGGGGTTGAGCGGGTCAAGATGATTGTCAACCAAAGACAGTCCAATGCTACGTTCGACCCAGGTGGCTTTGGTCCGAAGAGCTAGACGACCCGCGAAGTTGAACTGTTTAGGCGAGTTATGATAACAATAAATATGAATCGAGTTGATGTTCCTTTTGATCCAAGCGGCTTTGGTCCGAAGACAAAACTCGAGAACAAGTTTTTTTCGAAGACGGAGAGTATGATGCAGGATCATCTACAATTTGAATTGAATATTATTATTATTATTATTATTTATTATTTATTATTTGAATTTCTTATTTTATCTTAGTTTTCTATTAGAGTTATGATTCCTAGTTATAAATTAGGGTCTAGGGTTTATTGTTTAGTAGTTTTTGATTGAATTTGAATGATAAGAACTTTATTCTTGAACCTTTTGATTTCTTTTAAGACTTTGATTAGCTAATCGTTCTTTAGCCATTTGATTGCTTCCGTAACTGCATCACATCCATGGTTATGGTCAAACATCTAAGAGTGGATTTGAGTTTAAATTTATCGATATGCACAATTTCAACCCAACTCAACCCATTTGTCACAAAAAAACCATCAATATGCATTTGATCGTTTTCCACACCAATTTATAAGTTGAAAAACATTGTGGAAGTTGTTTAGATTGTTTAAAGTATGTCAACTAATATGGTCAATCAATTCCCCAATTTGTCATTTGGGTCTCCTTTCTTTGTTTAAATGATAACCACCAAATAGTTAAAGGACCACCTTTTAAAATTTGGTCATTAAACAGATAAAATAATATACTATATATATCCATTAAGATATGATACAAGAGCTAAAAAGTAGTTAATTCTTTTTGTTCCTAGCTATTTAATGGTTTTATTTAAAGGGGACTACTAACCACACACGGGAATTGCTAAATGGACTTGGCCATATACGCATCGTATAGGGCAATACGATGCGTATAGCCCTTCACAATTTCCCATGCCTGACATCCTCGTACAACCTGGTCATTCAAACCTCGTATACGCATCGTATAGGTCAATACGATGCGTATAGCGTACGAGGTACTTTCTGCTACTAGTCAACCATCACATCGCTATACGCCACGTATAGATCTATACGGAGCGTATAGCGATGTGATGTTGACTAGTTGCAGAAAGTACCTCGTACGCTATACGCATCGTATTGAACTATACGATGCGTATACGAGGTTTGACCAGGTTTGACCCGAATCCTATACGCACCGTATTGCCCTATACGATGCGTATAGGGGCCAAATTTTGTGTATTTAACCATGCAAAATTCTCATTCGAACGTATCGTTCAAAAAAATTTCAAACAATCTCTCAAAAATTATAAACATGTCTTGGTGGTGGGATGGTAACTACGGTTTTCAGGTATATTCTAACGAGTCGCTGGAAAACAACCCGCAAAGTTCTGGCGTTCAAGAGGTGAACTGGGAGGAGGTCTCGTCCGACGTTTATTCTAATCAACGGGTAAGGCTTCCAGATTTGAACGAGCCACTGAGCAATCCCGAGTTCGTATACGGTGAACCGTCTTACCTTACACAACCCACGAACGACTTCGTATACGGTGAAGTCTCCTCCCCGACACAACAAACTAACAACTTCGTGTGCGGTGAAGTCTCTTACCCGACACAACAAACCGACGACTCCAAAGATGAAGAACAAAACCATCAAAATGTGTCGTATAAAACTGACCAGAATTTTCAGTCTCGTGAACAGTTGGTGGATTGGGCTATGCGGAGAGGACGTGAGAATGGTTACGTCCTTGTCACCCGACGATCGAGGAGAAAAGGCGACGATCCGACGGAACCGTTTATCAAGGTGTGGCTTGTGTGTGACCGTCACGGCGAACGTGCGTCTACTGCCACGGTTAGACGTGCCGGTAGCAAAAAAATAGGTTGTCCCTTTAAATTGGAAGGAGAGTATCAAGAAAATACTGGTGATTGGAAATTAACGGTGAAGGATGACAGTCATAACCACGATCCTAGTCAACATCTTGTGGCGCACTCGTTTGCAAGGAGACTGTGTCAGTCGGAACAACTTTTGGTGGGGAAGTTGTACTCGCAAAACATGTTGCCACGAAACATTCTGGCAACTATAAGGGAACAAAACCCAGAGAGTAGTTGCATTAAAAAGGACATTTATAATGCTATACAAAAGATAAAAAACGAAACGAGAGTCGGTGAAACTCCAATACAGATTCTGGAAAACCTGCTTTCTTCTAAAAAATACGTCTACTATACTCGAGAAGATCCTGTCACAAATAGTGTGGAGGAGATATTCTTTGTTCATCCGAAATCGTACGAGATGTGGCGTGCTTTCCCGCACGTGTTGATGATCGACGCGACCTACAAAACAAACATGTATAAACTTCCATTTGTCCAAGTGGTCGGTGTGACCTCCACACACCAGTCGTTTTGCGTCGCTCATGCATTTATATCAAAAGAACGGGAGGAAAACTTCGTCTGGGTGCTACTTCAAATAAAAGCAATGTTGCAAAAGTGTATGGAGCCGCGTGTGATAGTAACAGATAGGGACAAAGCTCTTATGAACGCGTGTGATAAAATATTTCCGGGCTGTTCCAAGAACCTATGTCGGTGGCACATACACGAGAATATCGCAAAACATTGCAGGGCATCATTTACAGACGAAGACTGGAAAAATTTCAAGTATTCATGGTCGGTATTATGTGAGTCTCCCACGCCAGATATATACCAGTACAACTTCAACCGGCTTTACGAACGTCTGTATGCAGCCAAACGAGGAAGTAAGTTTTAAATATTAAATATTTAATATTTTCAGTATTTAAATATTTATTCAATATTAAATATTTTTCCAGGAGTTATAGATTATGTGACTAAAAATTGGCTGGACCCGTATAAAGAAAAGTTTGTATCGGCGTGGTCCAACAGAAACCTCAATTTTGGTCAACATACAACGAACCGAGTCGAGAGCCAGCATTCGCTCTTAAAGAGCTATCTTAGAAACGCTAACAGCTCGCTAGATAGACTTGTTGGGTTTGTTGATGAAATTGTATCAGATCAGTATTATCAGTTACAGTTTGGGTTTGGAACAAGCCTGATAAGGAAAATGGACAGCCACATAGCTATTGAATTGTTTGATAACCTGCACGGTAAAGTTTCACATAAAGCTCTAGATTTGATAGAAAACGAGTGGTACAAGTTATCAAATATACGGAAACAAAATGCAACGTGTGGGTGCCAACTTTTCAGTAGTTGTGGGTTGCCGTGTGCTTGTCGTCTGGCAGATATCGAAGCTACAGGTAAACTGTTCTGACTATTTAGTATTTGTGGGTTGCCGTGTGCTTTTCAAAATGTTCTGACTATTTCGTTTAAAATACAGGTGGCATAATCCCTCTAGATGCGGTGGACGTCTTCTGGAGGAAACTTGATTTAAAACCGTCGTTTGTCGATGATGAAAATGTAGACGTGGATAAGGTACTGGGTCAAGTGAGAAACAAAATCATGTCACAACCCGATCAGGTCAAAAGAAGTATGCTGTCGAGAATCGCATGGGTTGTCTTTCCGAGCAAAAGTAACAAGAAAGCGCCTATGGTACAAGAAGATACTCGCGGTCGTCCAACTTTGAAAAAGCAACAACAAAGGAAACAGGATGTCGCGAGAAACAGCTCATTCACAGGATCCCAACCGAGCAAATGTGACCATGCGAGACACAGCTCGTATATTGCGTCACAAGAGTCTATACAAGCGAGTTCGGTCTTTCAACACAGTCGTTCAACGAAGGGTAAAGGAAAGCAACCGCAAGATGATAACGCCCATCTAGGGTTTCCATTGATTACGGGGAAAGATGCGGTTAACAATATAAAATGTTTTAAGGATTCGATACCGTCTGTGTTTCATCCGTACATTTCACATATACAGGATGTAAATCCAGACGGTAACTGTGGTTTTCGATCGGTAGCTTTGGGCTTAGGGTTAAATGAAAACCGGTGGCTCTTTATCCGACAACAACTTCTAAATGAGATGGACAATAAAGAGGAATGGTGGAGAACTGTTTTTGACAGAGTCGCCTTTCAAGAGTATGATAGGCTACGTCACACAATAGATTGGCAGTATGTGAAAGCCGCACCAGTTAGTCGTTGGATGTCGATGCCATACACAGGACTCCTAATTGCTCAAAGATTTGGGGTGATTGTTCATCTTTTAAGCATCAACGGTAATCAAACATTTTTTCCATTGTGGTTTGGTCCTAACGTTCACGCTCAACATCAAGTCGTATCGTTAGTTCACGTCAACAATGATCATTTCATCCACGTCAAGTTAGACGGAGAATTTCCGATTCCTACGCCGAATGCACTTTGGAATTTGCACCGAAATGATGATGCAGCAAAATGGGAAAATATATACAATGATCGTATTGAACGATTTAAGAAAATAATGGCTACTAATAGATCTAGATTTCCACAATATTTCACGAATCTCGGATGATATTTGTTTAAAATTGTATTGTAACTATTTTTGAATTAATTTTATGGTTATTTTAAATATTTTTATTTAATTATAGCTGATTATAATTAAACTACTAATACGTGTGATTAATTTTAATTAAATATAATTATAATTAATTTTTATTCAATATTCTATACGCCACGTATAGTCCAATACGTAGCGTATAGAATATAAATCAGAGGGAATTCAAAATTTTGACATATACGACACGTATTGATCAATACGTGGCGTATAGAATACCAAACGTT
The DNA here is from genome assembly GCA_023525975.1 of Smallanthus sonchifolius. Taxonomy (NCBI): domain Eukaryota; kingdom Viridiplantae; phylum Streptophyta; class Magnoliopsida; order Asterales; family Asteraceae; genus Smallanthus; species Smallanthus sonchifolius. The sequence goes on from CM042025.1 coordinate 9,655,881, forward strand.
GCTGAAGATACGACACGTATTGATCTATACGTGGCGTATAGACTTTTGTTATATCAGTTTTGCCTCACGTACTGACCCAAACGAACCAAACAAACAAACACAAAGCCATACGCTACCCGCTCGTTGATTTGGATTGTGGCCTCAAAAAAACTTTGTAAAGGTACGTGTCTCAACCCACGATCATTAATGTTAGGTTTTAATTGAATATTAGCGGGTAAAACTGGGTAGATTAGCGATTTTTAGGTCTGAACTTAAGGGCTATACGCTACGTATAGGGCTATACGTGGCGTATAGTTCGTCCTAGGAAGACGATGAAGCCATACGCCACGTATAAATCTATACGCTGCGTATGGCTTGGTTTACTCGGTCACTAGCCTGCGTATGGTCTTAACTGGTCGCGTATGGCTTGGTTTACCCGGCAACTCGCCCGCGTATGACTTAATTGGCCTGCGTATGGCTTATTTTGCCCGGCAACCGCCTATACGCCACGTATAAGCCTATACGTGGCGTATAGGTTTTTAAAAAATTAATAATTATTTATTATTTAAAATTAAAAACAATATATTATTATTATTTATTATTTAAAATTAAAAACAATATATTATTATTATTTATTATTTAAAATTAAAAACAATATAATATTATTATTTATTATTTAAAATTAAAAACAATATATTATTATTATTTATTATTTAAAATTAAAAACAATATATTATTATTATTTATTATTTAAATTAAAAACAATATTATATTATTATTTATAATTTAAAATTTAAACAATATTATATTATTATTTATTATTTAAAATTTAAACAATATTATATTATTATTTAAATTAAAAAATTAAAAACAATTAATTATTATCAGATATGGCGGATCATAATGATATTGAGATGGATCAGCTAGACGATCTTGCGCACTACCCATTTCTGGATTTTCCGCCCGATACGGAGGCTTTTTCCCGTTGCCAGAAGCTCCGGGAGGTGCAGATGGGTCCAGGTACGGCGGTGGATTGGGCCCTCCTCGAGGAGGTGCAAGAGGCCGAGCGAGCCAGGGCCATCATCGGCGAGGACACGCCATGGTCGCGTCTTTTTGACCTTTCTTTTGCGGAGACATACCGAGAGCTGGTCGTCGAGTTTCTTTCGACGTTCATCTACTCAGAGACTGGGCTGCAGCCTCTACCCGGAGAGGCGCCGGATATTGACCCGGATCGTATTTCTTTTTCTATTTTTGGGGTCGTTTACCGTCAGACCCTCAGTCAGTGGGCCGTCACGACGGGCTTATACTACGAGCCTGAGACGGTGACGCCGCTTTTCACCGAGGCGGTGACAGAGGTGGACAAGGAGGAACTCCTTGTTTTTTGGGGCTTGATTTCAGATAGTCCTTGGTTGGGTACCAAGGGGAGGGTCTCGGGTATTAGAGACCCTTTGTATAGATATCTGCACCGGCTTATTTCGACGTCGATCGCACCGCGTCTGAAAAGCCGTGAGTGGTGCACTGATAGAGATCTTTTCTTCCTTTTCTGCCTGCTTACTGGGAGGCGGTGCGACCTGTCCACTAGCATGGCGCTTTATTTTGCTTCTGCCTATATGCGACAGAAGCGCGGACTTTTATATGGCGGTGCTTTCATCACGCATATCATGCGGTCGGTCTTACCATTTGACCAGCATGAGCCTGCGATGTTACCGGCCATTCCCCCTGTCCGATTAGACCGTCGCACGGCGAGCGGCATGCGCATCACGCACCGATTCCCGCAGGGCCTTCGGTTCGTAGGGGCCGTCCAGGACCAGGTTTGGGTCCCGGTGCCGTTGCCGCAGATGCCTGGACAGGGGGACCCGCATATGCCTCAGCCGCTACAGGGTATAGCGATTGAGGACGAGCCGCCACACGTCGAGCAGGTCCACGAGCATCCGCCACAGCATCCCCGACACGTACGTCGGTCTGTTAGGCTGGATAGGGCTACCCAGGCAGTGCTTGATGGCCTTGTTGCCGACTCACGACGACAGGGTCGTCAACTCGATCGCATGGAGGACCTGATGATGTGGGCGGTTGGACAGCTCGTGAATCAGTCACGAGCCGCCGGCATCGAGCCACCCCCACTACCACCGCCACGTCATTATCCGGACGACCCCGTTCAGGGTGAGGGCGGGGCGGGTCAGGGTGACGCCGGAGCCGGTCAGGGTGACGGCGGAGACGGTTAGATTTAGTTCTTTTATTTGTATTTTGTTTCTTTCGTTGTTATGTATGTAAAACATTTTGATGTATATATTTAATTTTTTGATGTAATGTATATAATGTTTAGTTTATTTGTTTGGTTGTAATGTTTAATATTATGTTTGGTTGTAATGTTTAATATTTTGTTTGATTGTAATGTTTAATATTTTGTTTGGTTTGTAATGTTTAATATTTTGCTTGGTTATACTTTAAAAATTTAACAAATGTTTAAAAAAAATAAAATATACAAATGTTTATATAAATTAAAATAAAAATAAACAAAATATAAATAAATAAAAAAATATAATTAAATAAAAAATACCTATACGTGGCGTATAGGTCAATACGCCACGTATAGGATTCATAAACTCCAAATCTTCCAACTTTTGAAGCAAAAATATAACCCGTGCCTCATACGCTGCGTATAGGTCAATACGCCACGTATTGGACCAGCCGCCAGACAGAGAATGACACGTGGCATTCTGTTGGCAGTGACTGAATTCTATACGCCCTCGTATTGCCCTATACGAGGGCGTATAGATCGGCGGCGGGTCCAATTAGCAATATTCCGTGTGTGGTTAGAAAAAGCCTATTTAAATCTCACAATACATAGATACATATATGTATATGAAAATTCTCTTAAATGAGAACTCATGGAGTATGCTAAGTTCTAATTCGGTCCATCTAAACATGAAGAAACCGTTTGGTTAGTGCGTCGAAGAACATACTCCAAACATTCAAATTTTATCTCTTTTATGGATCAGCAACAATGCTTAATAAGGGATTCAGTTATGATCGGTTAAGTGTCAAATCATTGAGATTTGATTTAGAAGAAAATAATAAAAGTAGCCATTTTCTCAAATGTAACGTACTTGTATTGCCATGTCATAGAGTAATTACGCATATAACAAGGAGCTTTGTGAAACAATGTTCACAAGTCAATTATGTCTCGGTCGCTCTGATATCTCACTTTTAAAAAATCATGTCGTGCGTGATAACCTCTCATTTATAATGTAGTTATTATAGAGTTGATACCCCATCACAATGTATAATATGGAATCAAACATTAAACACATGGTTGTTTTACATGAAAAATTAGTTAAAGTAAATCCATACATACCTTAGCTATTTATATCTAATTTTCTAAATACGTGAATAAATGTGATACGCAACTATAATCACGCATGCATATTATCCATGTAAAAGCAAACATACGAAATATAGAACGCCATTTAAGTTAAAAAAAATGGATTTAATGAGATCTATAAATAAGTAACTGGTTGCGCAACGTGTCACAATTCTGTGAGCTCAAAATTCTTTTTTCCGATTATTTTTCTTTATTACTTATTATTTAATATTGGATTATTGGATTTTAATAATCTCACATTTACCAATTGGTCAATAATAATCCAAACTGAGAATATTCTTACCAACAATCCCTACTTTCAAACTATTTTCTTACATTGGACCCCCCGTTAAAAAAACTTAACGCTGTTAGATTTTATATGACGTGGACATCTGCAAACCACCGGAAAGTCGAGCCAAGTTAGCAGTGGTCTCGTGGTGGGTTTTGAAATTGGCTATGGTGGTGTTTAATGGGTCTCGTTAAACACCACCGTTGTCTCCGTTTGGACTTGCCAGAAAAAAGAGACCCGTTAAACACCACCAGAGACAATTTCAAAACCCACTAGGAGACCACTGCTAACTTGGCTTGACTTTCCGGCGGTTTGCAGATGTCCACGTCATATAAAATCTAACAGCGTTAAGTTTTTTTAACGAGGGGTCCAATGTAAGAAAATAGTTTGAAAGTAGGGATTGTTGGTAAGAATATTATCAGTTTGGATTATTATTGACCAATTGGTAAATGTGAGATTATTAAAATCCAATTTTCCTTTAATATTTACTTTTTTAATTTCTAAATCTTCATTAATATTTAATATTTCCTTTATAATTCTTAAATCTTAATTACTAACTATTTAATATTTCATTTATTCAACTCGTGTAAAACATGAGTTTCTAACTTGGGTATACCACATGCTCTAACTATTTAATATCTTCTTACTAACTATTTAATATTTCATTTATTAACTCTGAAATCTTCATTACCATTTAATATTTCTTTTATTAATTCTTAAATTTTTATTACTATTTACTTTTTTTTTATAATTTCTAAATTTGTATTATTAACTATTTAATATTTTTTTTATTAAACCCGTTTAAAAGTGTTTATTCAATAAGTTTTATAATAAGATAAAAGAGCCACAATGAATACACGTCGCGCCATCAAGCTTCTGCTCTATTGGTCAAGGGATTTTCCCTGTAAAGGGTTTCCTACTGTGGAGTTTATGAGTTCAAAGCCTGACAAAGGGTCATGACAAGGAGAATTTTATAATACCCTCCCTCCGACCTCCACAGGTCTAGATGTTAACCGTTAAAAAAAATATATACACGTCGCATAATCACTTTCTTACTTTATATACATATAAAAATTAACTATTTTTGATGATTTTCTTTGGTAGAAAATTAAGATGTATTAACTAGTATCAATTTAAAACTTTCTGAACTAAAAGCGGAAAACGACAAAATAAGGTGGGACTAGGTTTTCGCATGTTGGATAGTTGTTGAGTGTCGGTAAGGAAAATGTACGAGGTTTTTTTCTAAATAGAAAAATAAAACGTCGACGTGGAGTCTTCATCTCCATTCAAGGAAAGTCCCGTCTGTCTCCCAACTTTCCGATTTTATTAATATTTCCACTTACCTAAAATTGTTGGACGTCTAAGAGTTTTTAATAATTTTATAACTTTTTATTGAAAATAATTATTTTTCTAATCATAAAATCGAAACAAATCGTGTAATCAGAAGATAGAGATTAATACTGCAACTCCTATATAAATTAAAAAAACTGCCTTTAAAAATAAAGAAGAAGATAGAGATTAAAAAATAAGGTTACAGTTAAATAATAAATTAAAAGATCTAATCTTTATTATAATAAATTAATAATTTATCTGTCATATATCGATTTTTGTTTCTCGTATCTATCTCCTATTAAATAACTCTCATTCATATTAAATAATAATGATTTTAAATAATGAAATATCTAAAATTTATTCTAATATTTTATTAAAACTTACTAAATTATTAGAAGACTAGCTTTAAACCTGTTAAACAGGGTAAAATGTTAAAATTATATTGATTAATATTTTAACACCTCTTTTTATACAACATTTGATGTTGTATTGGTAATTTTTTTCATCTTGTTAAACGTTATGATTATATTAATAAATGTAATCAAAACATCAAAAGAATTTATGAAAATACATTTCATAAGTGATGTTCTTTTTATAATATATTAAATTACATGTTAAATGAAATCTTACAATAATGATTTACAAATTTAAAAATACTTATTTTTATATAACATTTGACGTGATATTGATAACATGTCTATGTTTATCAAAGATTAATAGCTTGAGTCTCATGTATTAAACGGTATGAATCATTAAAAAATGCAATCTAAATGGGTCGCATCCGGGTTGTGTTGTGGATAAACATGTCGACCCCTCAACTCACTTAAAATTATAAATGAATAAATATAAATTATAAAGTCAACATGCCAACCTGATTACAACCCGTCGACCTGTTAGATAAACATGTTACATTAGTCGTTTCTAGGTTAAATGGGTTGATCTTGTCCATATTAGGATTGGGTTTTTAATACAATTAAGTAAAAGGTTGATGTTCGCCTATCAAAAAAAAACATTGAGCTTCATATAAGCTAAAGCCAATAATGTGAGAATAGAAATTCTAAAGAGAAAGATCAATCCTTGTGACAATATAGGCAATCAAACTTATTCATAAAATAACGAGCACAAGCATTTACATAATATACAAACTTATAAACCTATACACCATAAACAATGTAAGGCGACTTTTGACATGTTCAACCTATTTGACATGTTTCACTTTTAGCTAATTCTCTACATTTGAACTGTCATTGATGAAACATCCGTAAGTTTCATGTTGTGTTCTTGTACTTTATTATCGAGATGAACCCTATCATCAATTATCTTTCTTCTTAATCCTTGCATGTAATTATGGGCTGAGTCGCCACGCTGCAAAAATCCATGCAACATCTTGTCCACCACATTTACCTGTATAAGTTTATGGCACGTTAATAATTGTTTTAACTCAAATTATATGATAAGTATGATAAAATAAAACAAGAGATAAACACCTCAACATTTGGAATTGTTAACTTCTCATGTATAGGGTGAGAGCGTGGATGATATGTAGGATGATCTGGTTCTGATTCTGTATAATTAAATAATTAATAAGAAAAATATAAACATACCAAGTATCTAATAACTATATAATATAGTCATAAGCCATAGAAATATAAATATCTTAACGGGTCAAATTAGTCAAAAATCCTACTTGACCCAAAGTAAATCAAGTTCAGAAGACGGCGAAGATGAGACTTTCTCAGGTAAATTCCCTTGAGTTTCTAAATCCTACAAAAAAATAAATATGCAAGAATAATAGGTCAAAATATGTTTGGGTTGAAACAGGTCATGATTAGCATTGCTCGAAATGGGTTGGGTTGACCAGAAACTCTTTTGGTCTATCTTTAAAATCTTTCTATAAATGATTAATGTGTTAATTAACGATAATATATATTTGAATATAATGATTTAAGAGATTGTATGTATCAAAAAAAAACTTTGGATGAATTTCAACCCATTCTCCTTTTAGCTAAACTTCCTGATTCGACCACCTGATCCATTTGAAATAAAACATGACATAAATTGACTCACTCATAAGTAAATGATTCAGTATTGCCACTTCTAGCCCACACCCTAAAAAGGGTAGATTATAGTTTGAAGATAAATAAAGCTTTTGAATGACGATGTTTGTATCATTTTTCAAGCTTAAATGCTTTATTAAATACCCTGGTATCAACATGCTTTGAAGAATAATGAAGCTAGACAGACCCAAGAAGAATCCAAAAGGGTAATAGGGTACTGAATCCAAGTTATGACAACGAGCTTTATGTATCAATGTTTTCATAACCGGACCGGACAGCGAACCGGTCGTTTTACCGGTTCACTGGTCGGACCGGATTTAAGAACCGGATGACACTACAACAATATCACCCTATACCGACGACTTTTTTTGACCCTATAGCGACGACTTGTCGTCGGCATAAGCTATCCCGACGACTTGTCGTCGGGATAGGTGTCGTCGGGATTGCTTCGTCCCAATAGCCCAAGATTGTCGTCGGTATAGCTGTCGTCGGTATAGGTCAGCCTATACCGACGACATGTCGTCGGTATAGGGTCTAATTAAATAATTCAAAAAGAAATTCTATACCGACGACATGTCGTCGGTATAGGTTCTAATTAAATAATTCAAAAATAAATTCTATACCGACGACATGTCGTCGGTATAGGTTTTTTTCATTTTTTTTAATATTTTTTAAAAAAGTCCTATCCCGACGACATGTCGTCGGTATAGGTCTTACTGTTTTTTTTTAATTTTTTAATTTTTAATATTTTTCCAGAAATATTAAATTTCTAAAAACAAAAACCTGCAAATAATTATATATAAACCATTCAAACATTCAAATCCAATAAAAACTAATATCCGAAACGTAAAACAAGCATACAAATTGTTCGACCCACAAACTTGTCCGACAAATCAAACATTCAAAACACAAAAATATGTAAATTGTTCAAGACAACACCACACCAACTACAAAGGCTCAACAACTCCAAGCTAGTTATCATCGCTACTAGTTCGGCGCTCCCACATTTGACGCATTTGATCCATTTGTCGTTGCATTTCAAGCATTTGTTGATTATGCACACGACGTTCTTCCTCTAGTTGTTGATTTTGCAATCGTTGTTCTTCCTCTCGTTGGGCTTCGCGTTGTTGTTGTTCTTGGAATTGTTGTTGAAGACTAGCCACACGTTGATCAACGTCTTGCCAATGTGGTTGTGGAGGGGGAGTACCGAACACATCCGGTGTGGGATTACTCACCACACGACCAACACCCCGGATATGGCCACGCCGATGACCTAAGGCACGCTCCATGCATGCAAACTCATCAATAGTGGATGTGTCACCACCAGACTCAGCAGATGATATTGTATACTCCTCTTGTATTCGGTCCTGCATTAAACAATGTAATAAACAATCAGTTGACTATTTTACTAAAATTCGACAGCATAACTGCTGTAAAATGGATAACCAACCTTTTAAACTATAAGTAATAGACGACCCAAATTCACAAATTCCAATCAACCAACACTAATAACAACAAATACTAATAATACTAGCAAACATATTCAACAATTGGCCTCACAACAAATACTAATAATACTAGCAAACATATATTCAACAATTGGCCTCGAGTTGGATGTACTAAGTCTATTAAAGTGTGTTTGTGTCATTTTGACCCGTTTAAAGTTACAGTTGGATGTTCCAAGTATATTAAAGTGTGTTTGGGTCATTTTGACCCGTTTAAGTTAAAGTATTTTGTTTTAAGTCTATTAAATTGTGTTTGGGTCATTTTGACCCGTTAAAGTCAAACTTGGATGTTTTAACAAAAAAAAATTTCACTTACATAATCTGTTGATGCAAAATCATTGGCCCAGCCCGTCCCTTCTTTATAATGGGTCGATCTGAACACGTCAATAGGGCCGGTCCCCTGTGAAAAACAAAAATAATATCACTAAAAATTAATAAGCATGTTTGTATAATAATAACAACTGTATTTCATACCTCCATGTGTCGGCGTTGGGCGTATGATTTGCTGCCATGGAAACTTGGGTAGCGTTGTTTTGCTCGGTTTTGTTTGTTCTTCTCCGAGCGGTTTTTATAGCCCGCACTTAAAAACAGCTGATTAATCAAAATATCCCAAGTTTCTTGATCAACATCTTGTGGTGGATTACTCCTCGCCGCCTCCACATCATTGTATCCCCCATTCTCGTCGAAATGAACTTTCATCTCTCCCTTGCGGTCTTTATAGGCCCTTTGACACTCGGCGGTGATTCCGAGTTGAACGCCTTGCCACTTTTCAGTGTTTCTCCAGGCGTCCAGATTAAAATAATCCTACAAGTGGAAAGTAATTAGAAAAAATCTAATAGTTATGAAATTGTAAGTAATTATAAAACATCTATACTTACTAATAGAGTGGGATATACTGCCTGTTTCTTCTCATTTGGAACCTTGGCCCAGTTAGGATAATATGGCGGGATAACCTTCTCAACCTCCAAAGAGATAGCACGTATAAAATCAGTTGCATTAGGACCCACGAACTTGTAGCCACCGCCATGAAGTTCAACATCAATGTCAAGAGGCTTCCTCCCATTTTCCTCAAATTTCTTATATAATTTGAGGTTTTTTCCTTTAGAACGCCTCTTTTTTGAGGCACTACCTATATTGACACATGAAAGTTAGGCAATTATAAAGACATCTATTAAACACTAACAAGTAACTTACCACTCGCACAACCCGATTCTAAGTTGTACGGACCCCCATATCCATCGTCTCCACCATCACCACCGTGTGATTGCGCCATCGTTGCCATAATTTCTACACCAAAAATAATTAGTGAGCATAAATAATTAATAATTAACATAGACAAATATAAAGACATCTATTAAACACTAATACTACATTTTTAACATAGACAAATATAAAGACATCTATTAACATACATTCAATCAGAATCATCACTACAATAACGTGTGTCAACATCATCATCTTCTTCTTCTTCATCATTTATTTCATCTTCCTCATCTGAATTGTATGCATCTTCTTCATCTTCTACATCATCGTTAATAAAACTTTCATCAAGATCAATCGGGGCAACATGACTTGATTCACCACCCTCATTTAAAGTTGTACGCATTGGCAAGTAGCCTAAGTCGACAACCAAGTTACCAAAAAATGATTGAGTTTCCCGTGTAATAGATTGACTATCTGCATGGGGAATCGGGGCAATAGGACTTGATTCACCACCTTCGCATCCGGTGTCGACAACCAAAGTATAATCATTTGATTGAGTGTTGTGCAATATATCTATATCATTAACAACACTAGGATAATCCCAAAGCTTCCGATGGTGAACGTCCTCAACAACCCTCCATTGACCGGTGGTTCGAGAAGGGTCTCGAAGATAGAACACTTGTTTAGCCTGTGTGGCTAATATATATTGGACATCATCATACCATTCTTTGCCAACATACCATTCACGGCCGATGTCAATTATGATAGTATTGTTTTGCTTAATTAATCTTTTACCTCTCGTGTCGAACCATTTACAACGGAATAGTACAACCGAGTAACCATCAATGTAGTTCAACTCTATGATCTCCTCTAGTTGACCATAAAATGGAGTATCGTCTTCTCCTATTGTAACCACACCACTGTTCTGAGTAGTGCGTCTGGAATCACGATTTTGTACCACAAATCTAACACCATTTACTATGCAAGCAGTGTAAGAATATGCGTACAAGGGACCATGTGCCAATGCCCTTAATTCTTTATTATCGGGTGTAGAAGATGAAGATGAAAATACATTTGCTTCATATTTTAACCATGAAGAAAAATCGGTTTGCATATTGCGTTCAGGAAATTTAGATACAAATTCACTGGTAGATGGACAAAATAAAAATCAAATTAGTGGAATTAAATTAAAATATAATAATAGTTTATCACTTGTAGATGGACAAAAAAACTTACGATTTGTAGTCTTTGATTTCATCGCAGTTGTTCAACACAAACCATTGTAATGATTTGTTGGCATGTTCAGAGAGCGTCTTGATTTTCTTTTTCGATATTGGTCGACATTGTGAAGAAAACACTTGAAACTGCCTTTTAGGGATGCCAGCATCTGCATTTCTATCTGGTCGGTTAAATTTGGTTTGCATACCGTCCAGATACATAGAGCAGAATGTCAAGGCTTCATCTGCAACATAACCCTCTGCAATTGAGCCTTCAGGTTTGGCTTTGTTTCTAACATATGCTTTAAGCTTTTTCATGTATCTTTCAAAAGGATACATCCATCTCATATACACAGGGCCACCAAGAATAGCTTCTTCAGGTAAATGAAGAATGAGATGAACCATTATGTCAAAAAATGCTGGAGGATATATCATTTCCAAATTGCATAATATCTTAACCACTTCCTCATTTGCTTCATACATGTCTTTCACATCTACTGATCGTGCACAAATTTTTTGAAAGAATGTGCAAACGTCATTGATTGTTGATGACACATTTTTGTTCAGACCCGATCGTACCCCTATTGGCAGCAATCTTTGCATGAGGATGTGATAATCATGGGACTTTAACCCAATTATATTTGAATCATTGTGAAGTACCTTATTTTTGAAATTTGATCCAAATCCATCAGGCAGTCTCACTCCTCGAATAAACTGACAAAAGCGTTCTCGATCACTAGGTGTGAAAGAGTAAGGAGCTTGTGGTTGGTACAACTTGTTGTTTTTTTGTGTTAGCCATAGGTTATGTCGAATACCCATATTTTCCAAGTCTTTGCGGGCTTTGTGTGTGTCTTTTGATTTATCGTTCATCAACAAAGTACCCAATAAACTCTCACACACATTTTTCTCCACGTGCATAACATCAAGATTGTGTTTTAAAAGCAGAGAAGACCAATAATCCAGCTCAAAGAAGATACTTCGTTTAGTCCAATTCAACTCTGATGTAAGGCGCTTTCTTTTAATCCCTCCATGCATTGGATGTTTCCCCGGGACACGATCTGGGAGATTTTTTAGTTGTTCTAATATTTGAGCATTAGTCAATCGTCGGGGAGGATGTTTTGTCTCTTTCTTGCCATCAAACGACAGATCGTTCCTCCATTTATGCTTTCTAGGCAAGAATCTTCTGTGTCCAACAAAAGCTATCTTATTCGTTATAGCGCACGAAGGTGTGTCAATGTTACACGTAGGGCATGCTTTATAACCTTGACCACTCCATCCAGACAAGCTACTACGAGCAGGATAATCGTTGATAGTCCATAACAGTGCCGCATGCATCCTAAATACAGTTTTGGTTGATGCATCTCTCACATGTACTCCTTCAGCCCACAACATTTTCAACTCATCAACCAAAGGCCTTAAAAATATATCAATGTCCTTACTAGGTGATTTAGGCCCGGGAATTAGCAAGGTTAACATGAAAGAAGACTCTTTCATACATAACCATGGTGGTGTATTATATGTTGTTAACACTACCGGCCACATACTGTAAGTCTGACTCATGTTACCGAACGGATTAAAACCATCAGCAGCCAAACCTAAGCGGACATTCCTTGGTTCTTTAGCAAAATCCGGATATCTTTCATCAAATTCTTGCCATTCCTTCCCATCAACCGGATGTCGCATCATACCATCCGTTGAGCGTCCAGTATTATGCCATATCATATCTTTTGCCGTTAATCTTGAACTATACCTTCGTCGAAGCCGTGAAGTTAAAGGAAAGTAGCGCAACACTTTCTGTGGTACTTTCTTCCCCTTTGTGTTTTTGTCAACCCATCTGCTCTCATTACAAACCGGACAGTTTTGCATTGATTCATTCTCCTTCCAAAACAGTGCACAATCATTAATGCAAGCATGGATAGACTGATATCCTAACCCAATCTTACTCAGTTTCTTCTTAGCTTCATAGTGTGATGCTGGAACGTGATTTTCCTTTGGCAATGCAGTTTGTAGAAGCTCTAACAGTTGGTCAAACGAACAATTCGTCCATTTGTTGATAACTTTGATATGCATCAATTTGGCTATGAAGTTTAGGGAAGACATTTGACTACAACCGGGGTATAACTCCTTATTTAGCTCCTCAAACAACGCATCAAACTCTGGGTCTAAACCAGTTCCATCTTCATCTATATTATCCTCGTTTGTATTTTGCTCTGCCATCACATCATCTATGGCATCAAACATCTCATTATTTGTTGTTATAGTTATTGGAGGAGTTGGTGTTGTTCTTGGGGCAAAAAATGATGCTATCTCCGCCACACGAGGATGTTGTTCACCATGATAAATCCAATTCTGATATGATTGTAGAAACCCACGGTCATGTATGTGGCCATATATCGTCTTCAAATCCTGTCGACACGCATTACAACAACGTCTACACGGGCAAAACGCTCTACCTCGACCGTCGACATGGTTCTTGGCCGTCTCTATAAAGTTGCGAAGACCGCTTAAGAAAGCCGGAGAATTCCGATTTCCCAGTGTAACCCAACTTTTATCAATTTCCATATCTAGTGTCATATCTATTGTGTTATAAGCATACACATATACATGCATGTAATAAATTATATAATTTAATGTATGTGATTTGATCGGTACTCTAAGGCGGTGGATCCTAACCCACTTTTTGAATATTCTATCTTATATGTATACATTTTAACGAGTTGACTATTTAAGAATAAATCAGCAGCATTTCCCCTTAACTCCTCAAGTATGCAGATAAACCGCAACCTCGAAGGAGTAAAGAGAAATAGCTACCAATTTTTTTCTTAAATGTCAACCCGTTAAAATGTATACATATCCTAAATAAGATAGAATATTCAAAAAGCAGTCCCAAAGGGGACAATCCAAAATTTATCTCTATCAGATAAATTTCGGACGGGTATATTCTAAAGGGTTATCCTAAATAAACATACTAGTGTACACAATATGAGACATGACATACATAAACAAAGACGTACATAAATGACATTACGGGTGTAAGCCTTTTTCTTATTTATTTTATAAAATTATAAAATATATATTTTTTTAATATATAAGTAATAGTATTTATAAAATTATGATAAACGAGCCGTTTACAGCCTAAATGAAATTAAAAATTAAATACACAAAGGCATAAAAGTCGGGATACATACCTTTAATAAATTCAATAAAACACAAATATGATGTTATTCACACCTCGTCAACCGTAATGAGTTCCGAACTTGCAACAAAATTAAATAAAGTTACATATACATACAAACATATATACATACATCCACAAATCATACAATTACATAAACATACATACAAATACATACAAACATACATACAAACATACATACACATATACATATATATTATATACAAACATACATAAATAAATGCCCAAATTCTCAAATTACATACATAAACACAATTCCATACATAAAAATACATACAAACACACATACACATATATACATACATATTATATACATACATAAATAAATGCCCAAATTCTCAAATTACATACATAAACACAATTCCATACATAAAAATACATACAAACACATATACACATATATACATACATATTATATACATACATAAATAAATGCCCAAATTCTCAAATTACATACATAATCACAATTCCATACATAAAAATACATACAAACACACATACACATATATACATACATATTATATACAAACATACATAAATGCCCAAATTCCCAAATTACATACACAAACACAATTCCATACATAAACATAATCAAAATTCATACAAACACACATACACAAATATATACCTACATATTATATACAAACATACATATATATACAAACATATATACATACATTCACAATTACATAAATACATAAACAATTATATACATACAAATCATACAATTACATAATCATACATACAAACATACATACACATATATACATACATATTATATACAAACATACATATATAAATGCCCAAATTCCCAAATTTCATCTAAACCTAATTTCACATCTAAACCTAATTTCATCATAAAATTTCATAAATATTTATAAAATCATTCATCTAAACCATATATACATACATACAAATAAACACAACAATATACATACAAACATACATCTAAACCTAATTTATAGAAAAATTACTAACCAAGTTTGCAAATTAGCTTCGAATAGCTTGAAATCCTCAAAAAATGGTCAAAGCTTCAAACACTAACAAAAATCAAAGAAATTAAGTAAAAACCCAAAAATGTTGATTTTTTGGTCAAAATTGAAACATAGATGTTAACTAACCTCAAAACCCGAGAGATTGGTGAAGATTGCTCCACAAAACACACCAAAAACGGGAAATCGCCAAAGAGAGAAGATGAGAGAGTTTTGGGGTTTTTTTCGTGGAAATGGGAAGCAGGAAGCTGTTTCTGGGTTTATTCTCGCTGAGACCTATACCGACGACATGTCGTCGGTATAGGCTCGAAAGTCGGCGCAATATGGTTTTGTCCCGACGACATGTCGTCGGTACAGGTTTGTCCAGTTAATAAAGTTAAAAAGTCTATACCGACGACATGTCGTCGGTATAGAGTTTTCCCATAATTGTTTTTAATTTAAAAAAAAAAAATTTGACCGACGAATATTTATCAAATAAAAGAAAAACAAAAAGAAAATGGATATTAACCTATACCGACGACATGTCGTCGGTATAGGCTCGAAAGTCGGCGCAATATGGTTTTGTCCCGACGACATGTCGTCGGTACAGGTTTGTCCAGTTAATAAAGTTAAAAAGTCTATACCGACGACATGTCGTCGGTATAGAGTTTTCCCATAATTGTTTTTAATTTAAAAAAAAAAAATTTGACCGACGAATATTTATCAAATAAAAGAAAAACAAAAAGAAAATGGAAATTAACCTATACCGACGACATGTCGTCGGCATAGGTTTTCCCCAATTTTTCATTGGGCGCCATGTTTTCCCTCCATCTGCCTCAACCCTGTGCCGACGACATGTCGTCGGTATAGGGTCTCCCCTATTAAATTTTGGGTTTGGCCTATCCCGACGACATGTCGTCGGTATAGGGTGACCTATCCCGACGACAAGTGTCGTCGGTATAGGCTCCGTCGGCACAGGGTCCTTTTCTTGTAGTGTGATATAATAAATAATGTATTTACATAGAAATATAGATAATTAACTTGATAGACTAGGTTGAATAATACTTGGGACTGAATGTGTAAATTATAGATGAGAAAGGACTAAAAATGCTCTTGTAAATATTTTAAAAGGGATGTAAAATATACTTCTTCTAACCATAGTAATTAAATTTAAACCTTAGATAGAAAGACATCATCTCTTCCAGCCGCTCACTCAAACTCTCTGTTCCTCCTCCCTCCCATTCGTCGGTGACCACTAAAAGAGATCAACTTTTTCATCCGTCGACGACCCATAAAGGAGCAACCATTGCCTCCTTCTCCCTCCTATACTACGGCAACCATTTTTCCATTCACAACTCATAGATTCGGCGATGGCGCAGGTGGAACGAAGGTTGTTCCCCTACTTCAGGCATCATCGCGACCTTTTTTTTCTTCCTTTTCTCTGATTTGGCTTAATCTGCGTGATTTAGGGTTTAATTTTTGTCCCGTATTTGAGATTTTTTATTTTTGAATAGCCCAACCTAGTGAGTAATCTGTATAAGTTAAAAGAGAGAAAAAGAAATTTAAATAGCCTAACCCGGTTTGACCGCCAATTCCCGGTCCGGCCCCGGTTCCTAGTCCGACCGGCCGGGTCTCTACAGGATGCAGGATCGTTTGAACACGTTGAACTAGACCGTTCTAGCCACCGAGTCCCGGTCCGAGCGGCCCGACCGGCTGGTCCGGTCCGGGTTTGAAAACATTGTTATGTATTGATTTTATTAATCATAATTATTTAAAGGATCATTTACATATTTCCTCCTCCTTAAATCATTAACTACATATTTTCTTAAGCCAAAAAATCAATTACATATTTCCTCCTTTTAAAACATATCAATATATATATATTACATATTTATCAATTTTATTAAAATTAACTTATTGAATGACTAATGTCCCTTATTTTTACTAAGAGGATTTTTTTTTACATATTTCCTCTTCTGAAGACCATCTTTTCCAGATTTTCCAGAATTGTTTGATGCATAATCAGTTTCATGCTGTTTATTAGAGAATCAGTTTCAGTTTTTTAACTTCCTTTTTTTTGCTTTTGTGAATATTCTTTTACAAAATTAAAGAAATTAAAAAATATAAAATATAAAATATAGCATAACCCCACATCTTTGATATTTTATATTTTATATTTTATTTAATCAGTTTCAACTCCAGCAATTTTATTTAATATTTTATTTTTTTTAATTTCTTTAATTTTTAAAAAAGTGTATCACAAAAGCAAGGAATTGAAACTGATTTCTTCAACAAATAACATGAAACTTGTTCTCTATCAAACAATTTCGGGAAATATGTAACTAATGGTCTTAAGAAGGGGAAATATGTAAAATTCCCTTAGTAAAAATAAGGGTAAAATAGTCATTCAATAAGTTAATTTTAATGAAATGGTAAATATGTAATATATATGTTTTAGAAAGGGGAAATATGTAATTAATTTTTTGGCTTGGGGAAATATGTAATTAATGATCTTAGCAAGAGGAAATATGTAAATGATATAATTTAAGAGGGGGGAAATATGTAATTGATTTTTTGGCTTGAGAAAATATGTAATTAATGATCTTAGCAAAGAAAAATATGTAATTAAAATACTAATATGCCGTGACATTTAAGTGTTGGATATTAAATGGGTCATTCACATTACCGGTGCTCTAAATAACCAAAAGATTTATATTACTTCATTTGAAACAATATGTTATATGCACAATTTTTATCTCATTAAATTCAATGCAAAATTACAAGGAAACGTCATAATTGCTAATAATGCTTAGGGCATAAGGTATACTGGGTGTGATTGAGAGTGATGTGAGTAAAAAGTGCATAGTTGCACACCACGTGGGCGCCACCTTACCACTAACATTTTTCTCACCACTCTCACATGGGAATGATATAGTCGTGTGAGTATAAATGGTGTGAGTATTAGACTGGGTGTTGCCGGCTCACGCCCCTCGGTGTTACCACACCCACATCGAGCATAACCTCGACCCCTTTCAAGCCCCACCCCTCTTGTGACACTTATGATTTTTACTACTTGTACTCTTTATAGACTTATCAAAAAGAATCCGCATGACATTTCATTTTAATTGAAATCCTATTCATACATTGTTACAATACTAGTTCACATTTGAAATATTACGTTTATGCTTGATTTCAAAGACTTATATTTATTTGTGATTGATTCATGATCGCACGTAGACTTAATTGATCTTTATGACACATTAAATACACATGAACCACCCCTATACATCTCAAACATGTTCATACAACTCATTCAATGTGAATTGATGCTTAAAAGAATTAGTTAGTACTTTCATGCGACTGTTCGACTTTTAAACCGCTGTTAGCTGCGTACTGTCCATGACCGAAAAATTCGTCTAACATGACATTAATTTATGTTTTAAATGTTTAACATATTCATTTCTTTATTTACAACAAAGTTTGTTTGCAAAACTTTCCTTAAATAAATCCTGAAATTTGAAAAACGATCAAAAAGTCCGTTTTCTCGCCCACCGACCGCCAACTACCGTACGCGAATAACGTAACTTTAACTTAAATGTTTTTAGCTAAAAATACTAATTTTGTTATGACAATCAACTTTCATGTTGAAAACATTTGCCAATTTCGCTTAGAAATGTTTAAAATCGTAATTTTCGAATGCGCGCACTCAACCGGGCCAAGCTAGGACCCAACCCACCTACTCTTGGACCTAGCCCAAGCAAGAAATCACAAAAACCCAGACCCATTAAGCTGAATTTCGCAGATTTGAGCCCCCTAAAACCCTAAAGTGTTTTCCAAGACATTCTATATTTACACCCCTTCAACTATTAGTATAAATAGGAGGCTTAGGATCTTGTTTTCATTGTTAATTCTCCCTCAAACATTCCCAAACCTTCATAAGTTGCAAAATCCCTACTCTTCCCTTTGAAGATTTCAAAAATTTCTAGAGGATTCCAATAGTTGAAGATCAAACAAGTAAGTAACCCTCTGAAGTTAATACAGTCTTTTTATTTCATTCTTTCTTCATCCCCTCAATCTTTTTCTATTTTCTATCCATGATCACTTGTGTCACATCCCGCCAGGGCGGAAACGCGAGGCGCGACTTTCACTGGTTTCCAAAGCATATGATTACCGCAAACACATACATGTAATTGGATACATAACTGAATTTAAAATATTTACGTTACAAAATATCAATTTGAGTTTACAAATGTTTAAGATTTCGCAAATATGACTCAAGACCATGAGTTATACAAGAGAAATCATCCCAAAAGCCGTATCCACGTGCATGCATGTAACCTACATTGCTAACCTGATGACCACGTTCAATTTCATGAAAACATACTTAAAACTGTCAACACGAGGTTGGTGAGTTCACAAGTTATTATAAAGAGTTATCATAAACCCAATGTTTAAATCTGATCTTTTTGCCGATCAAAACTCTTTGTTAAACCTGATCATTTTAACCTGATCAGTACTCTTTCGTTTAAACCTGATCACTTTAACCTGATCAGAATTCTTTACTTTAAACCTGATCACTTTACCCTGATTAGAACTCTTTTGTGTAAAACCTGATCATTTTAACCTGATCAGAACTCTTTTGATAAACCTAATCACTTTACCCTGATCAGAACTCTTTTGTGTAAAACCTGATCATTTTAACCTGATCAGAACTCTTTTGATAAACCTGATCACTTTACCCTGATCAGAACTCTTTTGTGTAAAACCTGATCACTTTACCTTGATCAGAACTCTTTTGTGTAAAACCTGATCATTTTAACCTGATCAGAACCCTTTTGTGTAAAACCTGATCATTTTAACCTGATCAGAACCCTTTTGTGTAAAACCTGATCAGAACTCTTTTGATAAACCTGATCACTTTACCCTGATCAGAACTCTTTTGTATGTATTACCAATGAATATGATTACTAATCCGATCTATTGACCCCATTTGTAAGCTTGCAAGGAATACAAAATAGTATGTAATGTACGAGACCGTAACCAAACCCCAACTTTCTGTGCCTCCCCTCGCCTTTCTGCGAGTAAGACAATATGCGGTCATTCGGCCATTTTGACCCCTGGTTAGCGCGACTAACCATGACCGGAGGCGTCACCCCCAATAGTACTATTCATATAATCCCGGGCTAAATCCATAGCTAATGGTTACTAATTTATTACGAGGACTTTAAGCGCTTTATGTTCCCTCAATACATACATACGGTCAGATCATTAGTTCCATTCATTTATACACAAAAGTCTTTTACAAGTATGTTTCCACCCCAAATCATTTCAAAAACTTAGAAAAAAGGGGGATTAGTGAAACTCACCTCGACAGTATGAATGCTAGCAAATATTTGAATGACGGCAGATTCGCCTATCCGTATCCTATTTACACAAGGATAACATACACGTTAAGACTACTCGTCTTAAACGCAATTTGTTCACTTGACTTAGCCGATCTGATTACTTTTGTTTTAATTATCTTTTTAGTTTTTCCAACCTTGTTTTGTTATGAAAATAGTTCTGAGTTACTGCCTTATGGGGCTGATGAACAGGTATCTAAGCTTTCTTAGTTTCGATTGAACAGAACAGATGTCGAAACTTCCTAGTTTCGACTGAGTGAAATAGGTATCGAAACTACCTAGTTTCGATTGGCAAGAATAGTATCGAAACTACCTAGTTTCGATTGTACACAGGTATCGAAACTTCCTAGTTTCGATTGAGTAAATAGATATCGAAACTCCTAGTTTCGATAGAACAACCGGTATCGAAACTCCTAGTTTCGATTGAATAACTGGTATCGAAACTCCTAGTTTCGATCAATAGGTATCGAAACTCCCAGTTTCGATTGACTAACAGGTATCGAAACTATAGTTTCGATATCTGCACTTTGATTTACAGAATTCACTCTGTATATTTTTATGTTCAAATCTTGAGTTTGACACAGTTTTCTTGTTATCTTACTTGCGTTTGAACGATTTGTATGTTTAGTTACGGTTTTAAAGCAAATAATATGGATGGTATCGAGTTTTTACCTCAAACCGAGAATGGCGATCTTTAGAGAAAAACAGAGAAGTAGTCTTGAATCTTTTGCTAAGCTTTCTTCAAGAACACTTGAAATTCTCCTTATGACACCGAATTATGGTGATTTTCGCTTTAAAACTGGACTTCGAGATGAAAGAGAATTGTGAAATTGCCGTAAGAAAAATGAGAAAGATTGGAAGTGAAGGTGAGGTTTCGACTGAAGAGGTATGGTTTTTCCTCTGAATTTGAGTGAAATAGGCAAGTGGGAGAATGGCTCCCTGACTCTCGGCCAAGAAAGTCAAGAAATAGGTTTAGGGGTTAATGATAACAAATTTTTAAGTATTAATTTATTATGGTATCAGTATCAATTAGAGTTTTAAAGGGGTAATTTAATTCAGTTTCGATTCTTCACGGTATTATAATTTTTAACCATTTTATGGCTCGTTGAAGAAAATATTAGAATCTTGGCTCAACGTAAATTTTGTGTAATATATATATATATATATTTTTCTGGTTGTTTTATTTAACCATTTACGTTCGCATTAAGTCGGGTTATCCTGCTTACTTTTTCTAGTAACTCTTTACGGTTTACTAGACTTGGAACAAACTTCTTTGCTAGACTTCTTGACTTTACTTAGTCAAAATAAAATATCAGGAAATAATAATTATGAACGTGCGTTTATGAAATGTGGATATTGACCTGAAATGTTGGGTGTCACATTCTCCCCATGTTACAGAGAATTTCGTCCCGAAATTCAGTTCTTGTCACTCTGACTTGGTGTTTTTTTGTAAACAATGACGGGTACTTGGATTTCATTTTATCTTCCCGCTCCCTCGTATACTCGGGGCCGCGCTTTGAATTCCAACGTACCTTGACCAGCTTAACACGGCTGCGCCTTGTTCTCTGAACCTTCCAATCTGTGACTTCCATAGGTTCCTCAATGAAGTGCAACTTGTCGTCTATGTGAATCTCATCAGGCGGTATTATTAATGTCTCGTCTGATAAACACTTCTTGAGATTTGATACATGGAACGTATCATGTACATTGCTTAGTTCTTGTGGCAACTTGAGCTTGTAAGCTACAGGGCCAACCCTAGCCAATATTTCAAACGGTCCAACGTACCTAGGGTTAAGCTTGCCACGGTTGCCAAATCTTGCAACTCCTTTCCAAGGTGAGACCTTTAACATGACTTTGTCTCCTACTCGAAATTCTAAAGGTCTTCGTCTGTTATAACTCTTTTGTCTGTCACGGGCGGCCTTCAGACGATCCTTGATTTTGAAAATCTTATCTGTGGTCTCTTGAATAACTTCAGGACCGGTTAAATGTTTGTCGCCAACCTCTGCCCAACATAGCGGTGAACGACATTTTCGACCATACAAAGCCTCAAATGGAGCGGCTTTGATGCTGGTGTGGTAACTGTTATTATATGAAAACTCAGCTAGTGGCAAATGAGTATCCCAATTTCCACCGAAGTCAATTGCACACGCACGGAGCATATCCTCTAAGGTTTGAATGGTTCTTTCACTTTGACCATCTGTTTGTGGGTGATATGCCGTGCTCATGTCAAGACGTGTGCCCATGGCTTCTTATAACGATTTCTAGATTCTAGACATGAATCTGCTGTCTCTATCAGAGATAATAGAAATTGGTACTCCATGCCTAGCCAGAATTTCCTTGATATAAAGCTTTGCAAGTTTCTCGATTTTATCCGTTTCTTTGATGGGTAGAAAATGAGCTGATTTCGTCAAACGATCGACGATTACCTATATAGTGTCATACCCGCTCGACGTCTTGGGTAACTTTGTAATGAAATCCATGGAAATCTGTTCCCATTTCCATTGAGGTATCTCGGGTTGTTGTAACAATCCCGACGGTTTCTGATGTTCTGCTTTTACTTTTGAACATGTCAGGCATTTACCGACATAAATAGCAATTTCTCCTTTCATGTTCGGCCACCAGTAGAATTCTTTCAGATCCTTATACATTTTATCCGAACCTGGGTGAATGGAGTACCTGGACTTGTGGGCTTCGTCCATAACCAACTCCCGTATGTTACCAAAACATGGCACCCAAATTCTATTCATGAAGTATAAAGTGTCATCTGACTTTGGTTCCAACTGTTTTATCATTCCTCGTAAAGCTTCGTTCTGACTGTTTTCTTCTTTGATTGCTTCTTGTTGTGCCATCCGAATTTGAGTCGTGAGACTCGTATGAATTGTCAATTCTAGGGCACGAACACGTAGTGTTTTAACTCGTTCTTTACGACTTAAGGCATCTGCTACGACATTTGCTTTGCCAGGGTGATACTTGATATCACAGTCGTAATCATTCAGTAGTTCTACCCAACAACGTTGCCTCATGTTGAGTTCTTTCTGATTAAAGATGTGCTGGAGACTCTTGTGGTCTGTAAATATAGTACATTTTGTGTTGTATAAGTAATGTCTCCAAATCTTGAGTGCAAACACGACTGCACCCAATTCCAAGTCGTGGGTCGTATAATTCTTTTCGTGCACCTTTAGTTGTCTGGATGCATATGCTACGACTTTTTCTTTCTGCATCAACACACATCCCAGACCTTGGTGTGATGCGTCACAGTACACAATGAAATTGTCAGTCCCTTCGGGAAGGGATAGGATTGGTGCACTGCAAAGTTTTTGCTTCAGCAATTGAAAAGCTGATTCTTGTTTATCAGTCCAATCAAACTTTTTGTCCTTCTGGGTTAACGTGGTCAAAGGCAAGGCTATTTTTGAAAAATTCTCTATAAATCGCCTGTAATATCCTGCCAAACCCAGAAATTGACGCACCTCAGTCGGAGTTCTTGGTGCTTCCCAGTTTTTGATAGCTTCAATCTTGGATGGATCCACATGGATACCCTTCTTATTAATGACATGTCCGAGAAAGTGAACCTCTTGGATCCAAAACTCACACTTAGAGAATTTAGCATAAAGCTTCTCATTCCTGAGTAGTTCCAAGATTAATTTCAAATGATATTCATGTTCCTCCTTGGTTCGTGAATATATCAATATGTCATCGATAAACACAATCACGAATTTATCCAAGTACGGCTTGCACACGCGGTTCATGAGATCCATGAAAACAGCTGGTGCATTAGTCAAGCCAAATGGCATAACTAGGAATTCGTAGTGACCGTAACGAGTCCTAAAAGCCGTTTTTGGTATGTCTTCTTCCTGAATTTTCAGTTGATGATACCCTGATCATAGATCAATTTTAGAATAGAAACTGGAACCTTGAAGTTGATCAAACAAATCGTCTATTCGAGGAATAGGATACCGGTTTTTGATTGTCAGCTTGTTCAATTCCCGGTAATCAATGCACATTCTAAAGGTTCCATCCTTTTTCTTTACAAATAGGACCGGAGCTCCCCATGGTGAGAAACTCGGTCTTATGAAACCTTTGTCAAGTAACTCTTGTAGTTGGCTCGACAGTTCCTGCATCTCGGAAGGGGCTAGACGATACGGTGATCGTGCAACTGGTGCGGCTCCTGGTACTAGGTCGATCCGAAACTCGACTTGTCTTGATGGTGGTATTCCTGGTAAGTCTTCGGGAAATACCTCCGAGTAATCTCTGACGATTGGTATGTCCTCAAGTCGACATTCTTCGGGTTTCTTCTCGACGATGTGAGCCAGGAATGCACAATAACCCTTGCGTAGATACTTATAAGTTTTCATGCAGTTTATCGTTTTTAACATCGTTATACACCTTTCGCCTTGAATTGAAAGAATTTCTCCGCTTGGTAGGGGAATACGTACAATCTTCTCGAAGCATACTATCTCGGCACGATTCTTGGTTAACCAATCCATACCAATAACAATATCAAAACTCCCTAACTCGACGGGTAGAAGGTCTATACTGAATGTACGGTTTTCTAAACATAAAGTACAACCCCTAAAGACCTCTCCGGTTTCTATTAATTTCCCATTTGCTAATTCAATTGTATAACGTTGATCTAGTTTGCTGGCCTTAATACCGAGTAAGGATTTAAAATCATTCGACACAAAGCTCATATCCGCACCCGAATCAAAAAGTACAGAGGCATAGTGATTATTTATCGGGAACGTACCAGTGACGATGTTCGGGTCCTGGCGTGCGTCCCTTGCACCCATCACAAATGCCCTCCCTGGTGCATGAGCGTTGTTCTGATTCTTCCACTTGGGACAATCCTTCTTGAAGTGTTTTAGATCACCACATACAAAACATCCCGGTTTGATTTTTCCCAATCGGTTGTTAGTTCGACAAGCTTGAGTGGTGTGACCAAACTTGTCGCATTTTCCACACTTGATGCAAACACCGGCATGATGATTTCCACACCTCTTACATCTCGGTAGCCCCTTATCATACTCCTTTCTTTCCACTGTGTTGGCTGCAAAAGCCTTCACAGTTCCTTGTTTCTTAAACTCTTTTTTTCCAGATTTGTTACTTGAATTTCCCATCCATTTCCTTTTCTCCCCAGATCTACTTTCCTCATTCTCCTTCCTCACAAACAATTCATTACGTACTGCATCATCCTTTAGTTTGAATGCTAAAGTTATAGCACTCTTGGCATCTATTGGATTAGATGATGTTACCATGCTACGAATTTGAGGCGCAAGGCCCCACAGATACCTCTCCACACGCTTATGTTCTGGTGTGACCATATGCGGTACCAGAAGTGCCAATTCATTGAAGCGGTCGGTGTATCCCGCTACATCATCTCCTATCATCTGTAGGTTCCACATCTCAGTTTCAATCTTTTGCAATTCGTTCCGAGGACAGTATTCCTCAATCATCATGTTTTTCAAATCTTCCCAAGACAATTGGTACGCTGTCTCTCTCCCCAAAGTCTTCATTTGAGTATTCCACCAAGTTAAAGCTTTATCAGTGAGCGTGCAGGTAGAATACTTCACTACGCAATCAGCGGTGCATTCACTTATATCAATCACCGACTCCATATGTTCTATCCATCTCATTAGTCCTACTACACCCTCGGTGCCATTAAAACTGCGGGGTTTGCAGGATAGGAAGGCCTTGTAGGTACACTTCCTATTTGGAGCATCTGCAGGATCACAAGTCATAACGTCATTAATTCGGATCATGACTATGTGTTATGGCTTATTTATTTTTTTATTACCTCCGGAACCTCCTGCTGTACCGCTACACCCTGCGGTACCGCTACCTCCTGCACCTCCTCCGCTATTTCGGTTTGCTTCATACTGCTCTATAGCGGCAGCTACTCGCTGTGCTATTAGTTGTTCCATGTTTGGGGAAATTGTCTCGTTGTTGTCACCAGTAGTGTTACGGGGTGTCCCACGCTTAGGTGCCATGACGTTCTTTCTAACATGTCAATTAAAAAAAAACAACATCATATATCAATAATGATAGATCATGACATAAGGATACCACAACATCAAACATGAACAACTATCATTACAACATAAACCATTACATACATAGTCAAAACATACATAGTACATTGTTCCCAAAAAACGAGGATACAAAAGAGATGGGTTCACATGACCTCATCAGTACTAACGTTTTAAACTACATAATGTACCATGGGCACAACCCGCCCATAATAGGTTTAAAAGAAGAAGTGGGAGTACAACCCAATCATCATGGCAAGTCCTGCCATGACAAAGCTAGCTCTCGCCACAAATTCTGCAGCCAAAGTCCTCTCCTCCAGCGCCTCCACCATGTCTCAGACCGTGAGAGTGAACTGCCAGTCCATATCAGCTCTCAACTCGAGGTAGTCAGTGGCACTCTGTATGTCTCGGGTGCTATCCTCCAGAGTCTGTACTCGAGATCTGAGCCCTTGACGTAAGCGCCTGGTTGCATCCCCCTGTGCCCGAATATCATCTAGGAGATCATCAAGACGCTCCTCATGCGTACGAACGCGAGCTACCAAGGTAGGCACAGTGAGCTCTATGGCTTCCCCAGTGTGGGGTAGGGGTGTTGGGGAGTTAGAAGACTCTCCAAGCTCAAAGGTAGATGGGATGCTCTCCATCTCCCTCCAACGTGCCAGGGTACGAGGCATCCAACGGATGGTTCCCACTGTAGGGTGGTAGCAGGGTCGTTGCCTCGGTGGTTCCTCATCGGTCTCCAAGTCTTTCGGGTCACGGGCTGCCAGGTTTCTCTTGCGCGGAAGTCGAACCTTCTTCCTAGCACTTTGCACCTTAACTGGTCCTCCGCTTTTCTTTCGGTAGACGATGGGCGGTTCTCCCAGGGCGACATTGGGTGGTGTCGAGCTGCGAACTTGTACTCGATTTTTAGGGCGTGAGGCGGAAAGTTCCTCATTGGATTCAGAGTCAGAGACGGGGTCAGAGTGTGAATGTGACGACATACTTGTGACTACAATATCCACATGACATGATGACTGGTTATGCAATGCTTATGCAATGAAAACATTTTAGTGAGTCATTCTAATTATAGACTAGGTTCCGTTTTAGACACCTAGTTTGCTATAATCAATGGCTCTGATACCAAGTTCTGTCACACCCCGCCAGGGCGGAAACGCGAGGCGCGACTTTCACTGGTTTCCAAAGCATATGATTACCGCAAACACATACATGTAATTGGATACATAACTGAATTTAAAATATTTACGTTACAAAATATCAATTTGAGTTTACAAATGTTTAAGATTTCGCAAATATGACTCAAGACCATGAGTTATACAAGAGAAATCCTCCCAAAAGCCGTATCCACGTGCATGCATGTAACCTACATTGCTAACCTGATGACCACGTTCAATTTCCTGAAAACATACTTAAAACTGTCAACACGAGGTTGGTGAGTTCACAAGTTATTATAAAGAGTTATCATAAACCCAATGTTTAAATCTGATCTTTTTGCCGATCAAAACTCTTTGTTAAACATGATCATTTTAACCTGATCAGTACTCTTTCGTTTAAACCTGATCACTTTAACCTGATCAGAATTCTTTACTTTAAACCTGATCACTTTACCCTGATCAGAACTCTTTTGTGTAAAACCTGATCATTTTAACCTGATCAGAACTCTTTTGATAAACCTGATCACTTTACCCTGATCAGAACTCTTTTGTGTAAAACCTGATCATTTTAACCTGATTAGAACTCTTTTGATAAACCTGATCACTTTACCCTGATCAGAACTCTTTTGTGTAAAACCTGATCACTTTACCTTTATCAGAACTCTTTTGTGTAAAACCTGATCATTTTAACCTGATCAGAACCCTTTTGTGTAAAACCTGATCATTTTAACCTGATCAGAACCCTTTTGTGTAAAACCTGATCAGAACTCTTTTGATAAACCTGATCACTTTACCCTGATCAGAACTCTTTTGTATGTATTACCAATGAATATGATTACTAATCCGATCTATTGACCCCATTTGTAAGCTTGCAAGGAATACAAAATAGTATGTAATGTACGAGACCGTAACCAAACCCCAACTTTCTGTGCCTCCCCTCGCCTTTCTGCGAGTAAGACAATATGCGGTCATTCGGCCATTTTGACCCCTGGTTAGCGCGACTAACCATGACCGGAGGCGTCACCCCCAATAGTACTATTCATATAATCCCGGGCTAAATCCATAGCTAATGGTTACTAATTTATTACGAGGACTTTAAGCGCTTTATGTTCCCTCAATACATACATACGGTCAGATCATTAGTTCCATTCATTTATACACAAAAGTCTTTTACAAGTATGTTTCCACCCCAAATCATTTCAAAAACTTAGAAAAAGGGGGATTAGTGAAACTCACCTCGACAGTATGAATGCTAGCAAATATTTGAATGACGGCAGATTCGCCTATCCGTATCCTATTTACACAAGGATAACATACACGTTAAGACTACTCGTCTTAAACGCAATTTGTTCACTTGACTTAGCCGATCTGATTACTTTTGTTTTAATTATCTTTTTAGTTTTTCCAACCTTGTTTTGTTATGAAAATAGTTCTGAGTTACTGCCTTATGGGGCTGATGAACAGGTATCTAAGCTTTCTTAGTTTCGATTGAACAGAACAGATGTCGAAACTTCCTAGTTTCGACTGAGTGAAATAGGTATCGAAACTACCTAGTTTCGATTGGCAAGAATAGTATCGAAACTACCTAGTTTCGATTGTACACAGGTATCGAAACTTCCTAGTTTCGATTGAGTAAATAGATATCGAAACTCCTAGTTTCGATAGAACAACCGGTATCGAAACTCCTAGTTTCGATTGAATAACTGGTATCGAAACTCCTAGTTTCGATCAATAGGTATCGAAACTCCCAGTTTCGATTGACTAACAGGTATCGAAACTATAGTTTCGATATCTGCACTTTGATTTACAGAATTCACTCTGTATATTTTTATGTTCAAATCTTGAGTTTGACACAGTTTTCTTGTTATCTTACTTGCGTTTGAACGATTTGTATGTTTAGTTACGGTTTTAAAGCAAATAATATGGATGGTATCGAGTTTTTACCTCAAACCGAGAATGGCGATCTTTAGAGAAAAACAGAGAAGTAGTCTTGAATCTTTTGCTAAGCTTTCTTCAAGAACACTTGAAATTCTCCTTATGACACCGAATTATGGTGATTTTCGCTTTAAAACTGGACTTCGAGATGAAAGAGAATTGTGAAATTGCCGTAAGAAAAATGAGAAAGATTGGAAGTGAAGGTGAGGTTTCGACTGAAGAGGTATGGTTTTTCCTCTGAATTTGAGTGAAATAGGCAAGTGGGAGAATGGCTCCCTGACTCTAAGCCAAGAAAGTCAAGAAATAGGTTTAGGGGTTAATGATAACAAATTTTTAAGTATTAATTTATTATGGTATCAGTATCAATTAGAGTTTTAAAGGGGTAATTTAATTCAGTTTCGATTCTTCACGGTATTATAATTTTTAACCATTTTATGGCTCGTTGAAGAAAATATTAGAATCTTGGCTCAACGTAAATTTTGTGTAATATATATATATATATTTTTCTGGTTATTTTATTTAACCATTTACGTTCGCATTAAGTCGGGTTATCCTGCTTACTTTTTCTAGTAACTCTTTACGGTTTACTAGACTTGGAACAAACTTCTTTGCTAGACTTCTTGACTTTACTTAGTCAAAATAAAATATCAGGAAATAATAATTATGAACGTGCGTTTATGAAATGTGGATATTGACCTGAAATGCTGGGTGTCACAACTTGATCATGTGAAACCTTAGCCCTAAAAACCCTCTAATAATCTTAATCAAACTAACAAATCAAAACCTTCATAAGTTGCAAAATCCCTACTCTTCCCTTTGAAGATTTCAAAAATTTCTAGAGGATTCCAATAGTTGAAGATCAAACAAGTAAGTAACCCTCCGAAGTTAATACAGTCTTTTTATTTCATTCTTTCTTCATCCCCTCAATCCTTTTCTATTTTCTATCCATGATCACTTGATCATGTGAAACCTCAGCCCTAAAACCCTCTAATAATCTTAATCAAACTAACAAATCAAGCTAACATCACCAACAAATAAACAAAGGATCCCGTTTGCAATGGCGGCTATGCCGTCGCATTCTGCGAATCTTTAAGACAACTATTGCAAAAGTGGTTCTGCCGATGCTTTAGTATGTTCTTGCTAACTTAAAACCTGTTATTTATTCTATATTATCACTTATATGAACTCACACGCTAATTAAATATAGAATCTGCTTGCTCGTGTCAGCTATGCCGATTGCATTCTGTGATTCTCCAAAACGCTTCTGTGAATATCATAGCTAGACCGGTGACACGGGACGTTTTGGCTAACCTAATATGATTATATTATGTATTATAATTACATAATAACTTTCATCTAATTTTTATTTACGCGTTCAGTAATCTTAAAACCCTAAACGGTCCACTTAAGTGCAACCGTTGATCTTGGGCAGAAACTGTGCTGACTTTAACTAGTCATAACTTAATCATAATTAAAAAAATTTGAGCAAACTCAAATTCCACGACGTATTTTTTCGAATTTTCTTTCCAACCATAATTGGCTCATTTTCTAATTCAAAAGTATGACTATGTAGTAGCCAAAACGGGACAGAAATCTTTTTTAGTACCTTCTGTCTTGTTTGACTATTTTGGCTATGATCCAACTCTCAAACATAAAAACTTTCTAAACGAAACTTCTTCGTAACGACTTAAACTAATTCCTTGTAAAATTTCATAATTTTTGGACGTCTTTTGATATTTTTAACAAGCCCGTTTCTGTTCAGCTACTTTGCTGTCCAAATCTAAAAATTGACTAGAACACTATTTTTACAACTAATTCTTAACCTTATGACCCGAACCGCCTATATAACACTCATAACCATAGAACCTACCCTAAAACTAGTTTATTTATTTGTTTAGGGTCTGGTCCGTGATTCACCTCGTCTATTTGTTCAAGTCTCTTACCTGGTCTAACTTTCAAGGTGAGATTTCATAGCTCCACTTATTCAAATCGTTTTGGGGGAAACATGTACGCGTTGGCACGCATTAAAACATGTTTTCAAATAATTCTAAAATAAGTGAATCATGTATGTATGCAAGTAAATGAACACAACATGATAAACGTTAAAATTGCAAATCCTTAACTTGAAACTTTCAAGCCAACGGTAGTACAGATATGGGCCACAGGATGGAAACCGCATATACTTTATGGACAACTTATTCGTTATTAGTGAAGCTTGCGAGTTGCACCACTTATTTGTTATTCATCATTTTAGGTTGGATTTGCTAATCATGTGTTTATTTTATTTATGTGCTATATGATGATCTTGAATTGAGAATTGTTACTTTTGCCAAACTTATACTTTTATTAAACCTGTGATTTCTTACCAACTATTTTTAGTTGTCACTTGTTTTTCGTACATGTTTCAGGTGATTAAGCTCATGATAGGTCAAGTCAAGATCACATAGGATTTGCCTAGACATCAATTGAAGAATTTTATTTTAAGTTGCTTTGTCTTTTGAACATGATATTTGTTTGGTTTAATTTGAAACTTATGTAATTGGGTTTTTAATATTATGAAACTTTAATAGTAAATGTCTTTATACCTTGGTTTATGATTCAATTAGTCGCACCCGTGGTTAACATGCACGGTTGGGGTGTGACACCTCTACCCCTTCAGGTGTTACCAAGCTAACGCCCAGCCTTCTTTGAGCCCCTCCACGACCCACCGACATGGTGAAACACCTTGGAAACACCCTTCCTCCTGCAAAAGTGGTGCCACGTCGGCGATGATTTGGCCGGCTCACGCCCCTCGGCATTAAACGACAACACACAGCCTTAATTATTTTTATAAAATTTAATTTAGTGGTGTGAGTGTAGTGTATGTGTGTGTGTGAGGGAGAGAGAGAGACTCACGCCTGGCTTTATCCTCGGGAGAAATCTCAAGCCAAGGGCTTCACGCCGCCATGGTGGTGGTGTTTCACGCAGGTCACGGGCTCATGCCCTTCTTCACATGGTGTATACTAGATACCCTTAGTGTGTCAATGTTTATTCAAATTGTTAGATCAATAGAAACATATGTAACCTTAACCAAGATAATGAAAGGATCCAAACCGGGTACCTCTCATAGTTGTCAAACATAGCATAACATAGTTCTTAAACCTCGAATAAACACTAAAATAGAAACAACGGAAGTCTTTAAATCTACATTGTTCAACATTCATAAAACTAGTAAATGGGGATGTCAGTCTTCATTAGTAGCAGCCACCCAGCCATTCTTCCTAAGCCCTTTCAACTCTACACATGTTTCTTCCCTTTGTTACCTGATATGCACACTAAAATAGTCAACTAACGCTGGTGAGTTCAAGTTTTTCTTTAGCTTTATGAAAAGGTTTTCTTTAAAACGTCCTATAAACATACGTATATATTATACACATAATACAATAAAATCTTTCTTTCTTACTTTAAATGCATACATATTACTTTGTGCTCTTTTCTTTAAGTCGTACATTAACGTCTACAATATGTTCGGTGCCCCTAAGCGGGCTTCTTAATCTTGGTTCCCGAAGGAACAATTCGGTTTTAGAAATAACATCTTTATGACCGTGTATGTGCCCCCAGGTGGGCTTCTTAATCTTACTTAGCGACCGTCACCAGTAGAGTAACCGTCGTTACTCATCTTAACCAGTTGAAACATCACTCGTTACAGTGCCCTGTCGAGTACTGTCCCGGTTGTTCATATGGTAACGTCATGGTGTCAGCCCATGACGCAACCATAGGCTTCAGGTAGCACTAGCCATCAAGACTACACTACTACCTCAAGACTTTCTTTGTATAAGCATACTCTCACAGACTAGACAATGTATTTGACTTATTTTTTTTCTCTCTCTCGTTTAGGAAACATACAGTTTAATAAACCTCTTTCCCTTTGTTTATAAAATACATCGTTAAATAATCAGTCTATTCTTTCTCTTTCTCGTTTATAAAACATAAGTTAAATAAACCGTTGTCTTGCTTATCTTTCTTTCTTATAAAACATTTAAGTAAATAAACCGTTATCTTGCTTATCTTTCTTTCTTTATTATAAAACGTTTAAGTAATAAAATACATTTATTATAAACGTCAAATTCTTGAGTATGCACACCACCCTAAAACAATAAAAGTAGATGTTCTTGAACTCACTTGATAATGCTAACCTCAAAGTGTTATCTACTGTCCAAACGATGATACGTACAATCTGGATAAATGGATAAGATTAGGTCTATACGACACTATTTGGTTCTAAATTTTTGTTCTAGCCAACCTAAGCTAAGTTTGCCCTTTCAGCATTAAGCTAGGATGACAGGTTCGCCCTACTGTGGCCATCGAACATGTTAGATTTGCTCATTAGGTTCGTTTAAGAGGGTCCAGCGAACCTACTAGGTTTTCGCCAACTACAACCCAAGCGAACATGCCAAGTTCGCTGATTTCTTATCAAGCGAACATGCTAAGTTCGCCACCCCATGCCTAGGCGAACCTATCAAGTTCGTCTGCGTCAGCTTCTTCTCAAGAACAACCCTAAGTTTGCATGTCAATGGCGGCTCAGTTCAAGCTCGATCAAGACGCAGACTTTTTACGTTCAAAACATTACTTATACTTTCATGGTACTAGATCTATGATTAGTTTCTTAATCCATACGTAAAAACCTTTCCTTTTTATCGAAATAACCCATAAACCCAAAAATATACAAAAACTCATATTTGAGTTGAAAGTTACCTCTGATCCGCTCAACTCCACGGAGTTCCTGCTTGTAGACGGTGGAGAGACGTGTAGCAACGATCTAGACGTGAAACCGGCTCTTTCTCTCTCTATCTCTCTCTCTCTCTAGAAATCGCAAGTGAGGATGAACGTGTGAAGGGTAAGGGGCTGATAGGGTTGCAGTCCTCCCTTTGCCCTCTCCCTTTCGGCCCATGGCCCGGCCCGCGAGCCCACGAGTCCTTTCCCTTTTGATTCGTTCCTTCGCATTCCGTTTCGAGACACGTCTTCTTTCATACAACATTATTTCCGACCGTTGGATTCTTTTATTATTTTCAGGATGTTACAGCTAATGAATTATAAAGTGAGCGATTTAAGGATCACAATAAAATATAAATGAATACAATAGTGTTGTGTTATTTAATATAAATAATCATACAAACTTAATTAAATAACTATTGTTAAGGCTATGGGGTGTATACCCTCATTGCTTCTAATCATTCTGTGCCATGTTAGCGTCACATCACTCTCCATTTCACTCCACTCCCCTCCACTCCACCAAGGAATTACTCCAATCCCTGCTTACATACTTTTTTTAAATAAAATAATAATTTTATTATGTTTAAAATATAAATATTAAAAAATATATAAACTAAAACTAATACTACATGCACGATTACCAACTAAAATTAATTAAAAACATTCATTAATAATTAAAAAAAACATAGACATAAACTAAAACAATATTAAATTTTGAGCATTCATTGTTGTCGGGCAGTCGAAACACGTAAATATATTTCACCAAATTTATTGGTCCAAGCACGTGTCAAAGTCGTTTACGAGACCAAAAAGATATTTTCTTAAAAAAACTCCGTTTTTATTAAATTTATACCGGGATGTCTAGAAATTTTTTTATACAAACCTGTGTATTTAGATTTTTTTAAAAAGTTAACAAATACAAATTATTACCCAAAAATCAAGTAAGGTACTTAATTAATTAACCTAATTGAATGACGGGAAAGAGTGTCTTTGAGCAGTGGATTATCACCGCCATCAACCTTTCTAGTAGCCCCTCCAAAAGGGGGGGGGGTCCCGGCAGCATCTCCGGCTTCGTGCACCTCCGTGATGAAACAGTGACCACACCGGATAGCCTAACAGGTTTTGATGACATAAAGACAAAATTATGAGCCCGTTTATCACCATGCCGTATTTAGGATGAAAATATCTACACATGAAACTAACTTTCTTCACTACTTTTTTGTAAAAAGAGGATCTTAGTTAGAATTATTGTTATGTTTATATTTAAACAAGTAAAATACTATAATAAATTAATCATGGGATGATGATTACATAGTCCAATCATACCTACAAAAAGGCCAAGAGTATGAATGGTTGATATTGGAAACCTTATTTTGATAGTGATGTATTTGACCTTAAACAATATGAAGCCTCCTATATCTCACCAAACAAGTGTACATCAAGCAACAATAAGGTCTTGGACAACTCATATAACCAATTTATTTATTTAATTATACTATTTTATTTTATCATTTTGTGTGCTTGATTGATGCTTAAATAAATCATATTTATATCTTTTAGAATCGGTAAGAATCAAATCCTAATAGTTATTCCAAAGTATTCATAATGTTGATTTTGTTGACTAAGACTTATGAATTGTGTATAAAGACTATTTTATATATTCAACTAATAATCACAATTTTGCTAAATTATGTCAAATTAAATATTGCATTAACTTTAAGAAAAAGAAACATAATTTTCTTCTAGAAAATATTATGATTTATGACAACCTTAATAAACATATAACTTAACTCTTTAAGTGTATAATTAAATGTTTAAAATGCCGTTTAACAAGAAATGGTTTAATTACTAAAAGTTAGGGTTAAAACCACAACTTAAAATAAAATATAGTTTTTATATAGTATCTATCGATAATTTGGTGCAAATATGTGCAACGTACAACAGAAAGAAAATAATAATAATTTCAAGTGGGAAAAAACCAAGGAATCCACTCGGCTTTTTAAGAAAGTCTTATTTGTTCATGGTACAAATAATTCACTAAACTAATAACAAATATTCAATTAAATAATATCAATTTGGTGATCATTGCCACACCTTACTTATCCACTATCCACATATATATTATATTTCTTATTTATATTATTTAATGCAAAACACCAAGTTCGGAGGGATTAAGATGCCTAATATTTACTATTTAAATCAGAAGATTTGTCTTAATTATTAACCTTAATTAAATATCAACACTATGATGCATCCGTACTTAATACTAAACAGGTTCGTTCGGAACTTCGAGACCTATGACCTTTGTTTAAAGTGTGTAATACCAAAGGATATTCAGCGCCACGTAGATATTGTAGTGTTGTAAAAATCGGTTTAAACGGCCGAGTACTCGGTACTCGGTAGGGTGTTGAGGTGATTTTCTTTAACTCGGTCAACATTACTCGGAATCGGTCAAACTCGGAGCTCGGTCAAGTCGGATTTTCACTGTTTTTCATCGATTTTCGTTGTTTTTACCTATTCTTGTTGGATTTTCGTTGTTTTTCACGGAGATACATTGGAAGACGAGAATTAAATGATTACTCTGTCTATAATATAAAAGAATGAATACCAATTTTTAAAATACTTTAGTATTTGAACATGTATCATTTTAATTTATGTTGATATTCACGTATTTATTATAATTAGTTGTAAACTTATGATATTCTTTATAATTTATCATGTCCGAGTACTCTCCGCCTAGGCCGAGTACTCGCAACTTCCCAGTCGACCGACATGGCAGCACCTAGCGACTTCTGTAACATTGAGATATTGTATATTAAACATTTAAATAATCTTTTTATAGTTTTAAAATAACATATCCGTTAAAAAAATTAATTTTCTTATCTTGAATCATAAAAGTACATAATTAAAAAATAAAATTTATTAATTTATTAATTATTATATAAATTTATCAATTATTATATAAGTAAAGATTTATAACAATGAAAATGATAAGAGTGATGATAAGGATAATGATGGCAATATGGCATACACCAAACCAAAGGGGTTGGTTGGCACTTAATTTAGTGGGTGAGACATCTCATATAATATGAATATAAACATATAGTCACAATAGGATTCCTTAATATTTAAATATAAAAAAAACACCTTTTGCAACTTGATATGTACAAGGATTTAAAGCAAATGCGACCTACGAATCATTTTATGTCCATGTCTTTAATTAAGAATAAAATATATTGCATTAAATAATATGAGAAGAGTCTAGGCTAGACCAGAAAAAAATAATAAAAAAATAACATGTGCGATCTTATTTAACAGACTTTTGGCATCTTCTATTTTGATTTTTTTTAGTTGTCATTTCATAATTTGAGAAAAAAAAAACTAAACATAAAAGTTAAAAATACGCATATTATTTTTTAAAAGCATATAATTGTTTTAATACCATAGAGATGAAAAAAATATAAAATCATAAAATAGTAACAAACGGTTAATATTGTCTCACTCAAGTCAATAAAATAAATTTATAGGCTATAGTAGTCATTTAATGACTTTTTTTACTTTTATCCGATACTTTAGGTTAATTATGAAAAGAAAATTACTCTTAAATAATAACCTAGTTTTAAAACTATTCCATTTAAATAATTTAGTTTTAATCATGTATGAAAAAAATTATAATCATAAAACAATATTAAAATTTAAACTGGTTTTTTTAGTTACGTAAAATATCGAGTGATTATAAATTCTCAAAAAGAAAAATATTAAATCGAGAAGAGCATATTGCCCCTTGGTTTAAACAAAGAATAAGCCAACAAATTGGCATGAAAATTGATCGAGTGGATACTAAGGTATTCTTGTTAGACCACAATATGAATAGTCTTTTGTTTCTTTTCTACAAGAGGATCACGCAACTTGTAAAATTATTAATTATTAATTATTATTTAGGTTTTGTAGTTGACATGCGACTTTAACAAAAAAAAAAAAATTGTTAAATTAATGATCCTTGTATATTCTAATAATGTTTGTAAGAAAATCTCATGATATGTTATTATGTTTAGGGTGTTCCTATCGGTCTATCAATTCGGTATAAATTAACTTAATTATATTTTAGTTTTTAAATATAGATTTGAACCCGTCTAAATTACCTCGAGATCTGAATCAATCCACAAGTTAATAGAAACTTTTTGGACTATCCATAATGATTTAGTGATAGTGATGAAAAAGTGTTGTCACGTATACGCCACATAGACAGCGGTGTAATCACTATAAAGATGTGTAATGGGCTAGTGGCAGTGATAGGTGTTTTTAGGTTAAAAACACTTTTTTAGGTTAAAAACACTATTTTTTTTAATTTTAGCCATTTTATTTTTAAAGCGAGTGATTATAAAAATATAAGGTTAAATGGCGGGGAAAAGTTAAAAGACTTGATTTATGGAATTATGGATCATTGATTCCTAGTGAGTAAATAAAGAGGGTTTTATTGTTATTAATTACTATTATGT
The DNA here is from genome assembly GCA_023525975.1 of Smallanthus sonchifolius. NCBI lineage: Eukaryota > Viridiplantae > Streptophyta > Magnoliopsida > Asterales > Asteraceae > Smallanthus > Smallanthus sonchifolius. The sequence goes on from CM042025.1 coordinate 9,694,750, forward strand.
GCAAGTAAAGTACACGGTAATGAATTAATAAGAGATTTTTTGTATATAATAAAAATAAAATGTTATTCTATTTTTTTAACTATATAAGTTTTAATAAGTCAGTAATATATTATTAACTAGATTAGAATCTCGTCTATTACACGGGTTAAATAAATGTAATATTATATATTTAGTAATAAAAATTTATATTTTTAAAGACCTGTGTATTACACGAGTTGAATAAAATATAGTATAATATGTTAACACATAAACTCGTCAAAATGGAACAATATGAATATGTAAATAAATGAATAAATGTTTTTTATCTGGATCTTATCTGGCTATAAAATTGTTTATAGTTTGTAGAAATCATAAAAATATGATTAAACATTTTAATTGATGATAAACATAATTTTAAATTCAAAAATATGTAAATAAAAATTAAAACAAATAATTAATTAGTTGACTAAAATTGTGGTGTTGATAATTAATAGGAGAGGGAAGCGGGAAAATAAGAATTAGAATGCCCAGAAATATGACACGTGTCATCTTATTTTATTTGTTTATTAAGTAGTATAAATGAGTCAAATTTTATAAGTCTAATGAGTCCAATTTACAAGACGAATTTGTTTAAATCCATTTTAGATTATTAGTTTTGGGCTTGAGCCAACATTTGTGGCGGACCTTCAAGTCCAAACCACAAAAATCAAACTCAATATCTCAGACTCAACACCTTTAACGTATGACAGCCTGACCACTGGACGGACTTGGCCTTTGGCATTTCTACTCTAGTTTCAAACTTCAAGCCCAAGAAAACATCCATTTACGAAACACACAAAGTTGGCTTTCCATAAATAAAATAAAACAAAATCATGGCCTACCCAAATTTAGTATTTAAAAACTATTTTGTTAAATATTATAATTAACTTGGAGGTTTGTTTGGTTTTTCATTTGTCCCATTATTTTCTGGTTTAGTGAAAAAAAAACAAAGAGAGTTAATCGAAGGCGGTTCTCCTTGTTGGAAAGATTCATGCTTTCATTTTGGGTGTGTAAGTGAGATCCCCCAAACGGTGGTGGGGTGGTTAGAGGAGGTGGCGGCTAGCGGACGGTGGTGGGGGTGGTGCCGGAGACGAATGAGACGGTGGTGGGGAAGTGTTGGTTTGTTTTTTATATTATATAGATTTAATTACATAAATGGTCCCTCATATGTGAAAACTTACATAATTAGCCCACATATGTGAAATGACTTAATTACCTTTCAACTTAACAAAAAAACTAATGAAAGTTAGTCTTAATACCCAATATTGTTACAAAATTGAAAGCATAATACCATACTTGAAACTTCAAACCCTTAATACCTGTAGCTGTTACTTTTCACAAACCACATGGACTAACGGTGTAATTAACTCTTATAATTATAAACAATTTTGAAGGATTTTCTTAGGGATTGCAAACAAAGTTTATAAAATGGTTTACAAAGTATGCTTTTTGTATAAACTCATCTTAGTTTACCTTTTCATTCTAAACAGGTATTTTCCGCGCAATGTGACGGAAAACCTGTATATTACAAAAAAAGGTTCATTTACAACAATGTTAGTATTAATTATACAGAAGGTGTCCCATATAACTAAAATATAAAGCCGTAATTATACAGAAGGTGTCCCATATAACTAAAATATAAAGTCGTAACATGCCAAAAAAATACAAAAACAAAGCCCTCACAAACGAGGCAACAAATAACTCCGCCAACAACGAATAAACAACACAACAAAGTAAGGATAGATAAAAGATAAACGTCACAAGGCCAAATTGTCATACACGGCATGCGGCCCAACATCACAGGGACAGAAACAAACATACAAACAAAGATCAAAAGTCATGAGACAACAAGTACAAACATAATCAAAAGTCCATAAACATAACTACTAAAGCATTCACCAAATCTGACCTCGCCAACATCGCCACCAAAACCAGCACCCTTAGCTAAGCTGTCAAAAGAAACCTTGCTAGCATCATGAGGACCCAGAGCCTGATAATCAGCAACAGCCTTGAAAACATAGGAGAGAGGAACCTCTGAAGGAGCAACGGCAGGAGAAGCCTTAGCCGGAGAAAGCATGTTGACTGACGATACACCAGGGCCCATCTGGCTTGCCTATCCACTTCCGGTCTGAAGTTGTATCATATGCAACATGTCCTTTCTAGATCGAATGTCAGGCTTCAAAGACTGCAAAATAGACAATGATTTATCAAAACAAGCCGCAAGGGATTGCAAAAAAGGGAAGGCAACAGTCTGGAACGCCTTGGCTTCTTTTTGAAGCACTGCTTCGAATCAGGATGATACAGAGGGGCATCCTCGATGGGCTTGACATAAGAAAACTCATAACCTTGGCTTAAACCAACATGAGCGCCAAGATCATATGCGACCTTTTGTAAAGTAGCAAGAGGGCCAAGGAATTCACAAGCAGAGCGAAGAAGACCGAAAAAGTGAACAAAACCCTTCTTGATCAACCAAGTCTTTTCATCAATAAGAATAGAAAGGCTACGCCTATGTTCTTGATTGGTAGTAAGAAAACATCCCATCGACTCCTTCATCTTCTGCTCATCCTGCTTGAAAATTTTCTTCTCCATAGAAAAGGCAACCTTTTCACGCTCCATGACAGGATGTTCAGATTCAACCTCTGCTTGAAGAGACGAAAACCGGTCATTTAATAAACGCTCGTTCTCTTGAAATTTAAGGTTCATCTCAAATAACACACCAGCACTCTTATTCAATTCTTCACTCAAGGTAACAACATGCTGCTCCAACTTGGACAAGTGAACCTGCTGCTCTTTGCACTTATTGTTCACAATAGACATCTTCTTACGAGCAGTATCACGATGAGAAAAGGCAGAGTTGAAGCGTAAACTAGCTTCAGGAAAAAGGCTACCTAAATGAGCCCAAATACCATATATCTGGTCATTGAGATCAAAGTCAGTCAATTGATGGTCCCTTAGCCTTTGCGCAGGGGTAGCAAAGTGTGAAATCCGTTTCCTGCTAACAATAGGGTCAGTAACAAGCTCCTTATTCAGAACACCCCACTGAGGAGAATGGGGAGAATCACCAAGATTGGTATCAAGCTCTAGAGCAACATTAGAAATCAAAGGGTTAGTAGAAGAACCCTCATCCAATTCTACCGAAGGAACCTTGGAAAAGAAGGGAGAAACCCAGGAGATTTCCAAATACGGCTCAACCCGGCCAAAACCAACACCTCCTCAAAGAAAGGGCCAACCCAAGTACGGTTCGACTCAAGCAATTCAAAATGACGGGAGAACTAGGGAGATTTATTGCAGCTATAGATCCTTTGGTGTCCCTCTTCGAAGAGGGAAAAGGTAGAACATTTGATGAAACCCAGAAGAAGTAATTCTTCCAATCCTTTATGGCCGGATTAGAGTGATAAGCACACTGAGGATAAGGTTCCTTGCGAAGTTGGATAGTAAACCAATCGCCATTTTTAGCAAAATGAAAAAACTGACGAAAAAGATCAATAGAGTGAGAGAAACCTAATGCCCTACACTGGATCTCAAAGTGAGTAATTTTACTAACACCAAAAGGGGCAAGCTGACTAAGGTCAAGACCATAGTACCCTAAAACGTTGACACAAAACACAGAAAGAGGCAATCGGAGATTAGAGAATTCAAAAAACCTGGTTTACAAAGCAATGCACCCAGGAGGACAATCGTTAATAGTTTGATAGGAAGAAGGAAGCGTCAGTTGGAACTCCGATCCGATGGAATAAAGGGCGCAAAGTTCATCAAGCTTACTTTGATTGAGCATGCAAACCCGGTGGGCCATATCACACCGGTCACCCATTATCAAGAGAAGAAAAGGAAAACTAAACTGAACGATCAATGGAGAACTCAAGAAAATCTTGAAAGAAAGAAAGAAGAAGTAAGGAAGCAAAAATGGGGCGTTTTGAATTTTGAAATGGAGATAAAAGGGTCTAAAAAGGGAACGCAAAATGACAGGAATCATTGGCCTAGGAATATTCGCGTCGCCTGAAAAAAAAATTAAAAAGAAAACAATGAGTGTAAGTCAAATCAGTCAGAAGAAAAGTAAAATAAGGATAAGGAGCCGAGTTAGGAAAATCCTCGCCGAAGCAAGCCAAGGATATCCCTTACTGGGGGGATGATGACGTGGGTAGCCTCAGGATACTAACCACACAAAGAACCCAAGGAATACGGAGATAAGGCAAGAAGACGAACCTAAGAAGACAAGGCCACGAGGCGAACCAAGAATAAGCTAACATACCGTTGGATAATACAAAGAAGCCTGAGTTGACAAGACTAAACAAATGCACAGTGCGGGCTGCATGAGTGAGTCTCAGAAGAACCCAGACGGCGCAACACTTCCCAAAGCTACCCAAATGAAGAAAAGGCAAAGTATGCAGGGCTGAACAGTAATCCTCCTTTTTGCCATCTTAGTAGTAGAACAGGTCAAACCCTAAGAAGGGGTTTGACGATGCAGGTATGGGGAAATGAAGAAATATATCAGTTACACCATTTTGGGTGTCCCTCATGAAATCGAGAAGCAATCCTTCCGTCAAGGGAGCTCAGGTGCCCTAAAAGGGAAGGTAAGGATCTTTGAAAAATCACTCCCATTGTTCCAAGAATCCACACTATAAATACGAGGAGACCATCATCAGGTATGTATTCACTCACTTCCAACTACTACAAACTACACTCCTCTTGTTTCACTACTCTTATCCCCAAAGATATTCTTACCTGATTCTCACGCCAGAAGTGGATCGTAGGGGACCCTCCCATGCGATGAGCCTAACGGTTTATTCTTTTTAACAGGATCCTAAGGACGCGGCTCTGGTACCCGGTGCAACAACAATTTACATTAACAATTATTTTTATTATTGTTATTATCATTATAATAGATATTGGACTCGATCCACGTACGTAATCGCCAACTAAGTACTTTTTCATCATATAAAAAACCAATACACCATTGTTGACTTTAATAACTTGTTAGAAAAAGGCACATACTAGAAGACGAGAAAGTGCATTTATATCGAAAATAACCAATTATTACAAGTCGATATAAGATAGTATTAAGTCATGCTCCTCTACTCAATTATGTCACCGCTTACTATTAAATCACTCGGGAGAGGAGAAATATTTAACATTTCAATCTCCCTCGACTATTGGTGTTAAAAAAACCTTTCAATATTTTAATTTATTATTCTCTTTTATTTTTATAATGTAACTATTAAAGGTTACATTGTTACAAAATTATTGATGTTTATTTTGTTTTTAATTTCATAACAAAGGAAAATAACACTTAGTGCTAAAAAATGTTGCAGATTTGAAGTGAAGGAAACATGGTCTGCAACTTCACAATTATTTCATAATAAACCTGTTTAAAGAATAAGCACTTTTTAATAAAAAAAATAATGTAAGTATTTAATTGACTAAATCTTCTTAGGTCATTAATTTAATAACTATAGCAAACTATCTATGTACTTTTGTGATATTTGTTTTATTTAAAGAAAGAACATATCATATACATATATTCCATACATTCTAATTTTAATTTAGTAAAATCTAACATTACACCATGAATATCTTAGTGACCAATAGGATCTAACCAACATGATCAGGTAAAACTGAGCTTGCGTTAGATAGGTGATATTCAAAGAAGGTTAAAAATAAAAATACCAGTGAAAATTGAATTCGAATCTAAAACTTATCATAAATTTACGCTCCATTTACACTTATTTTGGCTTGAAATGATGATTTTAAGCGAACTGGAGAAACGTACAAGTGAAATCAAGTGTAAATGGAGCTTAAATTTTATTGGAATATAGTATTTAGGGTTTAGTATCGTAGCCCACGGGCCCGGTTCATCTCTATATAATGTAACTCTATTAGAGTTACATTATATAGAGATGAACCGGGCCCGTGGGCTACGATACTAAACCCTAAATACTATATTCCAATAAATTTATGATGATTATGTTATTTGAACTGCTATTGAAAACAAAAGTGAAAGTTAGCACTGTCATCAGCCAAATTGATAGTAAGAATTATTATCGACTAATAAGTCATAGTTTAAATTATTAAAAGTCAATCTACCAAAATAAAAAACGCTTACTATTGCACTTTATAATTTCTACTTTATTATAATTGCATAACTTGTTATAAAAAATTATATAATATTGTGTGTAAAGTAATTTTACAATGTAAAAATTAAATCCCAACTATTGAAAGATGACAACATCTTCTTGCCTATAAGAACACGACCACCAAAACCATTGTTATCCCAAAACACAATTTCATTCATCACCCATCATGACCCTCGTTACTCTCTCTGTCCTCTTTTTGGTTGAAAAAGTCCCATAATTTCTTTTTGTCTTTGATCCGCTGTTTTCATCTTCAATTTCAATCTCAATCTTCTTAATGTTCCACAATTACGCTTCATCTTTCATCTCTTTCTGCTCAAAACCAGTTTAATTTCCATAAATTCTCAGGTTTTCATCTCCAATTTTCTAAAACTTTCCTAAAACCCATCAATTAAGATCCTCTGTTTTAAGCTCTGTTCAATCCATGGCGGCCTCTTTTCCACCACCGCCTGTGAACAAACCCACGACGTCGTTTCAGCCGCGAAGGGGGGAAATCAAAGCTCAGATTTTTGGAGGGATTGCGGAAGCAGCGGCTTCTGCAGCCTCGAGAGTTCTTGATTTCTTGGGTCTCGTCAGGACCGACGACGCTTCTGCCCCTGAAACACCACCCCAGCCACAGCCACAGCCACAGCCACTCACGATGGCTGCTGACGGTGAAGATGGAGCGGCTATTGTTCGTTTTATAACTGTTGAGAAAGATCCTTAGTTTTTACAAGGGGGCGATCTCATGTGTGTGTTAATGTTTGTATGTCGTTTTATGAGTGTCATCTGTTTTGTCTCTTCGAGTTTTGGAGAAGAGATTTGATGTGATTTGTGCTTGATTGTTGTTGTACTTTCCTGCTTTACATGTTGTACTTTCCTGCTTTATGTGTTTCTATGAATAAAAGTGGTAAACAAATTTGATGTTTGTTTCAACCTCATTGATGTGATTCTCTTGTTTTTTCTTTAGATGTTTAGAAAACTAAATAACATAAATATATATATATATATATATATAAAAATAAGTATCAGATACTATATAATATATAACTTTTTTACGGTGTCACATAACATAATGATACAGGAGCATCCAAACCATTTAACGTCCGACCTGTATGGAGAAAGCTTGGAGTGAGGAGTTTTTGATGATGAATTAAGAAGTTGTAAGCGTGAAGCTTGCCGGCCGAATTATTCGGTTCGGGTTATTTGAATAAACGCCATATTATTCTTGAGCCATTTGAGTATTACCGTGGATTCGGTATCACATAACACTGGTAATACTACCGGGTTCGTTACTAGATTGGTGTGCAAATCTGCTTAACTAAGTAACACACGACAAACAAGTATCAGATATTATATATCGTATAATTTTTTTACGGTGTCACATAACACATGTAATACTACCGGGTTCGTTACTAAATGGGTGTGCAAATCTGCTTCTTTTATTTTATGTTCTTTTTATTGTGGGTTATATAATCCCAAAATTCTATCTAAAACGTTTGTCTTAGTATGCATAATTTAATTTTTTTGTTTTCAACAAATATGGTAACTATTTGTTAAAATTTGGAATAGTTATTAAGTTTTATGCGGCAGAATGCTACTTCCCTTTTTAAGAAGGGCACTACTAACCACACACGGAGAATGCTAATTGGACTTGGCCATATACGCATCGTATAGGGCAATACGATGCGTATAGCCCTTCACAATTTCCCATGCTCGACATTCTCTTCCAGCCTGGTCATTCAAACATCGTATACGCCTCGTATAGGGCAATACGCTGCAGTTTAGGGTACAATGTACCTTCTGCCACTAGTCACATCACCTCGTACCCTATACGCATCGTATTGGGCTATACGATGCGTATAGGGCCCAAATTTTATGTATTTAACCATGTAGAATTCTCATTCGAACCGAACGTACGCTTTCAAAATTCAAAATATATAAACATGTCTTGGTGGTGGGATGGTAACTACGGTTTTCAGGTATATTCTAACGAGTCGGTGGAAAACAATCCGCAAAGTTTTGGCGTTCAAGAGGTGAACCAGGAGGAGGTCTCGTCCAACGTTTATTCTCATCAACGGGTAAGGCTTCCAGATTTGAACGAGCCACTAAGCAATCCCGAGTTCGTATACGGTGAACCGTCTTACCTTACACAACCCACGAACGAATACGTATACGATGAAGTCTCTTACCCGACACAACAAACCGATGACTACGAAGACGAAGAACAAAATAATCAAAATATGTCTTATAAAACTAACCAAAATTTTCAGTCTCGTGAGCAGTTGGTTGATTGGGCTATCCGGAGAGGACGTGACAATGGTTACGTCATTGTCACCTGACGATCGAGGAGAAAAGGCGACGATCCGACAGAACCGTTTATCAAGGTGTGGCTTGTGTGTGACCGTCACGGCGAACGTGCGTCTACTGCCACGGTTAGACGTGCCGGTAGCAAGAAAATTGGTTGTCCCTTTAAATTGGAAGGAGGGTACCAAGAAAATACTGGTGATTGGAAATTAACGGTGAAGGATGACAGTCATAACCACGATCCTAGTCAACATCTTGAGGCGCACTCGTTTGCAAGGAGACTGTCTCAGTCGGAACAACTTTTGGTGGGGAAGTTGTATTCGCAAAACATGTTGCCACGAAACATTCTAGCAACTATAAGGGAACAAAACCCAGAGAGTAGTTGCATTAAAAAAGACATTTATAATGCAATACAAAAGATAAAAAACGAAACGAGAGTCGGTGAAACTCCAATACAGATTCTGGAAAACCTGCTTTCTTCAAAAAAATACGTCTACTATACTCGAGAAGATCCTGCCACAAATAGTGTGGAGGAGATATTATTTGTTCATCCGAAATCGTACGAGATGTGGCGTGCATTCCCGCACGTGTTGATGATCGACGCGACATACAAAACAAACATGTACAAACTTCCATTTGTCCAAGTGGTCGGTGTGACCTCCACACACTAGTCGTTTTGCGTCGCTCATGCATTTATATCAAAAGAACGGGAGGAAAACTCCGTCTGGGTGTTACTTCAAATAAAAGCAATGTTGCAAAAGTGTATGGAGCCGCGTGTGATAGTAACAGACAGGGACAAAGCTCTTATGAACGCGTGTGATAAAATATTTCCTAGCTGTTCCAAGAACCTATGTCGGTGGCACATACACGAGAATATCGCAAAACATTGCAGGGCATCATTTACAGACGAAGACTGGAAAAATTTCAAGTATTCATGGTCGGTATTATGTGAGTCTCCCACGCCAGATATATACCAGTACAACTTCAACCGACTTTATGAACGTCTGTACGCAGCCAAACGAGGAAGTAAGTTTTAAATATTAAATATTCAAGTATTTAAATATTTATTCAATATTAAATATTTTTCTAGGAGTTATTGATTATGTGACTAAAAATTGGCTGGACCCGTATAAAGAAAAGTTTGTATCCGCGTGGTCCAACAAAAACCTCAATTTTGGTCAACATACAACGAACCGAGTCGAGAGCCAGCATTCGCTCTTAAAGAGCTATCTTAGAAACGCTAACAGCTCGCTAGATAGACTTGTTGGGTTTGTTGATGAAATTGTATCAGATCAGTATTATCACTTACAGTTTGGGTTTGGAACAAACATCATAAGGAAAATGGACAGCCACATAGCTATTCAATTGTTTGATATCCTGCACGGTAAAGTTTCACATAAAGCTCTAGATTTGATAGAAAACGAGTGGTACAAGTTATCAAATATACGGAAACAAAATGCAACGTGTGGGTGCCAACTTTTCAGTAGTTGTGGGTTGCCGTGTGCTTGTCGTCTAGCAAATATCGAAGCTACAGGTAAACTGTTCTGACTATTTAATTATTATTATTATAAATTATTTCAATTAAAAAAAAATATACTAAAAACAATATATTAATATTATTATTATTATTATTTATTATTTAAACAATATATTATTATTATTATTATTATACAGGTGGCATAATCCCTCTAGATGCAGTGGACGTCTTTTGGAGGAAACTTGATTTAAAACCGTCGTTTGTCGATGATGAAAATGTAGACGTGGATAAGGTACTGGGACAAGTGAGAAACAAAATTATGTCACAACCCGATCAGGTCAAAAGAAGTATGCTGTCGAGAATTGCAGGGGTTGTCTTTCCAAGCAAAAGTAACAAGAAAGCGCCTATAGTACAAGAAGATACTCGCGGTCGTCCAACTTTGAAAAAGCAACAACAAAGGAAACAGGATGTCGCGAGAAACAACTCATTGACAGGTTCCCAACAAAGCAAATGTGACCCTGCGAGACACAGCTCGTATATTGCGTCACAAGACTCTATACAAGCGAGTTCGGTCTTTCAACACAGTCGTTCAACTAAGGGTAACGGAAAGCAACCGCAAGATGATAACACCCATCTTGGGTTTCCATTTATTACGGGGAATGATGCGGTTAACAATATAAAATGTTTTAAGGATTCGATACCCTCTATATTTTATCCGTACATTTCACATATACAGGACGTAAAACCCGACGGTAACTGTGGTTTTCGATCGGTAGCTTTGGGCTTAGGGTTAAATGAAAATCAGTGGCTCTTTGTCCGACAACAACTTCTACATGAGATGGACAATAAAGAGGAATGGTGGAGAACTGTTTTTGATAGAGTCGCCTTTCAAGAGTATGATAAGCTACGTCACACAATAGATTGGCAGGATGTGAAAGCCGCACCAGTTAGTCGTTGGATGTCGATGCCATACACAGGACTCCTAATTGCTCAAAGATTTGGGGTGATTGTTCATCTTTTAAGCATCAACGGTAATCAATCATTTTTTCCATTGTGGTTTGGTCCTAACGTTCACGCTCAACATCAAGTCTTATCGTTAGTTCACGTCAAAAATGCTCATTTCATCCACGTCAAGTTAGACGGAGAATTTTCGATTCCTACGCCGAATGCACTTTGGAATTTGCACCGAAATGATGATGCAGCAAAATGGGAAAATAAATACAATGATCGTATAGAACGATTTAAGAAAATAATGGCCACTAATAAATCTAGTTTTCCACAATATTTCACGAATCTCGGATGATATTTGTTTAAAATTGTATTGTAATTCTTTTTAAATTAATTTTATTGTCATTTTAAATATTTTTATTTAGTTATAACTAATTATAATGTTAATTAAATATAATAATAATTAATTTTAATTCAAATCTTTCAAAATTCAAAATTTCTCGAAATCAAAATTTCTATACGCCATGTATAGATCAATACGTGGCGTATCTTTCCTAACCTTTGGTATTCTATACGCCACGTATTGACCTATACGTGGCGTATATACATTTGATTTATCTGGTTTAGGCCCCGTATTGTACCAAACGAACCAAAAAAACAAACACCATGAATATCTTAGTGACCAATAGGATCTAACCAACATGATCAGGTAAAACGGAGCTTGCGTTAGACAGGTGATATTCAAAGAAGGTTAAAAATAAAAATACCAGTGAAAATTGAATTCGAACCTAAAACTTATCATAAATTTACGCTCCATTTACACTTATTTTGGCTTGAAATGATGATTTTAAGCGAACTGGAGAAACGTACAAGTGAAATCGAGTGAAAATCAAGTGTAAATGGAGCTTAAATTTTATTGGAATATAGTATTTAGGGTTTAGTATCGTAGCCCACGGGCCCGGTTCATCTCTATATAATGTAACTCTATTAGAGTTATATTATATAGAGATGAACAGGGCCCGTGGGCTACGATACTAAACCCTAAATACTATATTCCAATAAATTTATGATGATTATGTTATTGGAACTGCTATTGAAAACAAAAGTGAAAGTTAGCACTGTCATCAGCCAAATTGATAGTAAGAATTATTATCGACTAATAAGTCATAATTTAAATTATTAAAAGTCAATCTACCAAAATAAAAATACCAGTGAAAATTGAATTCAAACCTAAAACTTATGAACGCTTACTATTGCACTTTATAATTTCTACTTTATTATAATTGCATAACTTGTTATAAAAAATTATATAATATTGTGTGTAAAGTAATTTTACAATGTAAAAAATAAATCCCAACTATTGAAAGATAACATCTTCTTGCCTATAAGAACAACACCACCAAAACCATTGTTATCCCAAAACACAATTTCATTCATCACCCATCATGACCCTCGTTACTCTCTCTGTCCTCTTTTTGGTTGAAAAAGTCCCATAATTTCTTTTTGTCTTTGATCCTCTGTTTTCATCTTCAATTTCAATCTCAATCTTCTTAATGTTCCACAATTACGCTTCATCTTTCATCTCTTTCTGCACAAAACCAGTTTAATTTCCATAAATTCTCAGGTTTTCATCTCCAATTTTCTAAAACTTTCCTAAAACCCATCAATTAAGATCCTCTGTTTTAAGCTCTGTTCAATCCATGGCGGCCTCTTTTCCACCACCGCCTGTGAACAAACCCACGACGTCGTTTCAGCCGCGAAGGGGGGAAATCAAAGCTCAGATTTTTGGAGGGATTGCGGAAGCAGCGGCTTCTGCAGCCTCGAGAGTTCTTGATTTCTTGGGTCTCGTCAGGACCGACGACGCTTCTGCCCCTGAAACACCACCCCAGCCACAGCCACAGCCACTCACGATGGCTGCTGACGGTGAAGATGGAGCGGCTATTGTTCGTTTTATAACTGTTGAGAAAGATCCTTAGTTTTTACAAGGGGGCGATCTCATGTGTGTGTTAATGTTTGTATGTCGTTTTATGAGTGTCATCTGTTTTGTCTCTTCGAGTTTTGGAGAAGAGATTTGATGTGATTTGTGCTTGATTGTTGTTGTACTTTCCTGCTTTACATGTTGTACTTTCCTGCTTTATGTGTTTCTATGAATAAAAGTGGTAACAAATTTGATGTTTGTTTCAACCTCATTGATGTGATTCTCTTGTTTTTTCTTTAGATGTTTAGAAAACTAAATAACATAAATATATATATATATATATATATATAAAAATAAGTATCAGATACTATATAATATATAACTTTTTTACGGTGTCACATAACATAATGATACAGGAGCATCCAAACCATTTAACGTCCGACCTGTATGGAGAAAGCTTGGAGTGAGGAGTTTTTGATGATGAATTAAGAAGTTGTAAGCGTGAAGCTTGCCGGCCGAATTATTCGGTTCGGGTTATTTGAATAAACGCCATATTATTCTTGAGCTATTTGAGTATTACCGTGGATTCGGTATCACATAACACTGGTAATACTACCGGGTTTGTTACTAGATTGGTGTGCAAATCTGCTTAACTAAGTAACACACGACAAACAAGTATCAGATATTATATATCGTATAATTTTTTTACGGTGTCACATAACACATGTAATACTACCGGGTTCGTTACTAAATGGGTGTGCAAATCTGCTTCTTTTATTTTATGTTCTTTTTATTGTGGGTTATATAATCCCAAAATTCTATCTAAAACGTTTGTCTTAGTATGCATAATTTAATTTTTTTGTTTTCAACAAATATGGTAACTATTTGTTAAAATTTGGAATAGTTATTAAGTTTTATGCGGCAGAATGCTACTTCCCTTTTTAAGAAATTGGAATGAATAAAAGTTATTAACGAATAATAATTTAATTAATAAGAATCTTGATTGAAAATGTTTAAATATAAAAAGTGTAATTTAAAACTTGTTATGATAGATATTCTAAATGATATAAATATTTATTTGAGAGATATTTATAAAGTGATGGTTCTTTTTATTTTTATATAAATTATTTTAAAAATTGGGGGCCTAGGAGAATGGGGGTCAAAGTCCTAGCTTGACTTAAATCACCCTTGGGCCGCCCATGTATATGGCATATGCAGTGCCACATATGACGTTGTCAAGCGTGGCATTATCTAGTGGACTAAGATTTTAACTGGTTTGTGTGTGAGTGGGATTTGCTTGGACGATTTAAAGAACTACTTCAACCTTTTATCTAGTGGACTAAGATTTTTCTGTTAAGTATTGGAGTATTTTAATTATTTTATTTTTAAATGAAGTACTTCAACCTTTTCAGTTCAATAAAAAAAATTTAAGCTTTTTATAAAAACTTTTTTTCTACCTTTTTAAAAACGTTTTTTTTTTACTTTTTTAAAATCATTTTTTTAGTTTTTTTTTTCGTAAAAACGTCTTATTTTAACCTTTTTAAAAATGTTTTTTTTAACTTTTATAGAAATAAAATTTTTAAATATTTTTTTATAAAAAACGTTTTTGAATACATTTTTTTTAGTTTTTTTTTGTAAAAAACGTTTTTTAGCTTTTTCGTAAAATATTTTTTTAACTATTTTAAAAATGATTTTTTTTTAATAGTTCACTATTTAAAAAACTATTTTAAAATAGTTAAAAAAACATTTTATGAAAAAGCTAAAGAACATTTTTATAAAAAAACAAAAAAAATGTTTTTAAAAACGTTTTTTTCTGAAAAAAATAAAAAAAATATATTTTTAGAAAATTGAAAAAAACGTTTTTAAAAAGGGTCAAAAAAGATGTTTTTTACTGGAAAAAAAACTAAAAAAATGATTTTAAAAAAGTGAAAAAAAAACGTTTTTGAAAAAGTGAAAAAAAAGTCTTTACGAAAAAGACTAAAAAAAGTTTTTAATAGACTGAAAGATTAAACTAGTTCACGTAGAAATAAAATGACTAAAATCTCATATACTTAACAGAAAAAGTTAACAGGGTTAGTGTAATGGACTGAAATGGTTATAAAAATATAAACTCAGTGGCTGATATATTAGAAGATTATTTTTTAAAATAAAATGGTTAAACAGACCAAACCACAGGGGCTAAAAACAAAATTTACTCTTTTATAAAATTTCCCATATTAGGAAGAGAGTCACCGTCTACTCATTCTAACATAAAAATTACAAGTAACAAAATTTGACATTGTTTCTAGTTCTTTAAGATCAAGATGTGATATCTAGTGTCTTAGCAATTTCTTGGTAAATTCTACATACCATCCTATACGAAATTATACTCTTTATTAATAACCAACGCTCATGAATAGCGACTTGATTTTTAAAATTTCTTTTATCAGTTAATAACCAAAGTTTCAAGTTGGTGTAGTGAAAGATTGCAAAACACCTGCCATGGTTCCAAATCCCCTATGGAGAATGCTAGCCGCCTTAACCAATGTTTTTAAACCCGGACCGGACCGGCCGGTCGGACCGGGAACCGTGACCTCCACCGGTCCGGTTACATGCTCTGAGACCGTTTGCTGGTTGAAGCGGGCGGTCCAAGCGATTCAGCGGTCGAACCACGAACCGGTAGTCGAACCGGGTAGTTTAATTTTATTTTTTTATTTTTTTATTTTTTTTACTATTTTTTTTATCTTTTTTATCTTATAGCCATCCTACTTACTTCTATTTACAATTTTAACTCAATTTGGCTCTTTACTTTTAACTTATACACTGTCACAGGTCCTCCAAAACCCTAATCAAAATTAAAATTGAAGATTCAAAAGAATTAAAATTCCTACAGACCTACAACCCTCGTTCTTGACTCAAAATTGTTTAAATGGTTGTACATGTAGTATTTGGAATTTTTTATATTTTTCTATATATTTTTATGAATATTTATATTATTTATTGCGTCATCCGGTTCTTGAATCCGGTCCGACCGGTCCGACCAGTGAACCTCTAAGACGTCCGGTTCGTTGTCCGATCCGATTCCGAAAACATTGGCCTTAACCAACAAATATTACTTTTCTTCCACACAAATAATATTTCTTTCTTTTTTTTGGACAACTACCAGATCGCCCTAGATTCCTTGAAATAATATAATATATTTTTATTTTCTTTTATTCTTATATATAAAACTATTTTTTTAAATTATTTTTCACTATAAATATAGTGAACCGGTATTAAGACAGAACTGGGCGCTTGCCCTGGTGGTTATCGTCTCCCCCCTTCACATATGTATTGTACGTATGTATGTACTGATACGAATTTAAGACAGACTTGGCGTCTACCCTGGTGATTAGCGCGCCCCACGTCCATCCGCGCGACACATCAAAGAACCAAGGCGCCCCCACCCGGTAAGTGTTTTTATTTTTATTTTATAATGACTTCAATTACACAAAATAAATTTGTACATTTTTTTTACTATTTAACTAAATTTGGCCTTTATTTTAAAAAAAAGTTATGTACGTTTCAATATAAATTTTATTTAAATAAGAACTGGTCAAATATAATATGTTTTAACTTCCTTTGTTTTAAGATTCGCTTACGCGTTCCTTAACGCTTATTTTCACCTAATGTTTTCTTAAATTCCGAATATACATTTTTAACTATTCAAAAAGGGTTGGCGACGCAGCTTGTTGACCGTTTGCATTCTATCTCTATGTAATTTCACTTTGGGAGTTGTGTTTTATTAATGAATTCAGATTCAAAACTAAACCGCCCCAACGCGCGTTATAATATTTCGGATTTGCCGTTTTGACGTGCTTATTTTTCGACGTGAATTTTTTCACGGGATGAATATCAGTGTATAGGCCGTCGAAACCGAGCCTTATAAATTTTAACACCCGCCACAACATGAGTGCAATATATCACTAGTTGAATATTAATCTATCAACTTGGTTTGGTCGTATACATTATATACCTCGTGTAAATTGTGATTTACGTAAACGTTAAAATAATATATTTGGATTTATTTAATCCATGGTGTTAGACATGAAGAGGGTATGTGGGTCGCTACAATAAACCAAATTTTAAGAAGTGCAAATTATAAGATTATCTTTAACTTTGTTTTTTATCTTAATATCCCATTGATTTTTAAGAATCGTAATAAAAATCACTAGGTATATTTTATCTGAATTATTGATGCCAACCTTGCTGGTTGCCACTTATGGACCACATGTCTTGCTGGCTGCTGAGTAGGTGATAACCGATAAGGGGATTGCCTTGGAAATGCCTAAATCTACTTTAAAACCAGTATAAATGTACTTTTGTTATTAATAATTATATAATTTATATATTTTAAATGAAAAAAGCTTTTAATGAAATACTTTAAATTTGTTGATTGTTTCAACTAAAGAGAGTAGTGAGTCAAGATCTATCTTAAATATTTAAAATTATATGATTTTTAAGTTTTAAATTAACAGAAATATCATATCATTGTAATTGAAATAAATCTAATATTATTAAAACAAAATAAAAAATTCACCCTATCTAAAAATCGAGGATGTAACAATAAGGGTGGAGGGGCACCCATCCCTTATAGCCTTAAGAAGACATAAACTAACCAATAAAATGGTGACATCTCACTTGAAGCCTTAAGAAGCCATGACAAGCCTTGGAGGTTGTCACACCCCAACCGACGGCGGATTATACGTCGGGACGGACGCGGTTGTTCAATAGCACAAGGTTGACTATTAAAGTTTCAATATTTCATCAATAATAGATTCAAAGTTTCAATACAAAGGAAATAACAAGTATACAACATTTATTTAATAAGTAGTCTAATTCCAAAGCGTCCTATGTGATCACAAATAAGTCTCACGATGTAGAACCTGAAACATGTGAAAGAATCTGTCAACTACAAAATAGTTGGTGAGATACAAAGGTTTTGACACAGTTTAACAAGTATTTGAAAAGAGTTACAATTCACTATGATTTATGCATTCTATAATGTAAGTATGAGAACAAGTATCTTAAACATTGTGCACTTCAACCCTCCAACCAAGTTTAGGCATAACCCGCAGGTTACCCTTATAAGTCTCAAGTTTAAAGTTTAATTCAGTAACAATCACCAAGGGCTCCCCCCCGAAGGGGTCAATCAATCAAGGTGGATTGGTCAAATGCAATAGATCTATCATTGTTACCATAGGCTTGATCAAAGTTAATGAATGTGCTAGTTTTAAGTTTAATCTAAGCATACAGGTCTCAAGTTTAACATAAGAATAAGCATCTAGTCATAGTTGTACAAGAATTGTATAAGTTTAAAGTTTTGAACATGTTTCACCCCAAAAGTATAGAAAGTAAGAATGCAAGTCTAAAGATTTAAGTTTATTTCTAAAAGTCTAAGACAAAAGATCTAAGATTTCAAGATTCGACTAGGGTTCCAAGTGGGAGATGGGAATGGTTTGTGTTTATGAAGTTTAAATCAAGTTTATAATAAAGGTTTTGAAGGAATGATACAAGACTTGTATGTCAAAGTTTAATAGATTTATATATTAGAATAATTTTTAATTAAAATAATTATTTAAAAGTTTTACAATTATTAATTACACAAGTTAGGTAAAAATAATCAAAATAGTTTTCTAAGTATTTAGAAATAAATAATTTACAAGGACAATTACTTATTTAATCAACATAAATCATTTGATATTTGATTAAGTTTCTAAGTATTAAGTATTTATAATACAATTTAATTCGTAATATAAATATGTTTAAATAAATAATAACACTTATAAGTTTATAAGATATTAATTAGAATATGGTTATATCTTAATTATAAGCTTATAAATATTTTTAAAGTCTAAAAGAAAATCATAAGTTTATAAGGTTTTAAATAGAGTTTCTATTAATTTATAAGTTTATAAGTGTTTAAATAAAGTTTACAAGTTCATAAATGTTTAAAGTTTATGACTTTATAATTATTTAGGAAGTAAATAAAGTATAATTATTTCTCTCCTTTTATATAAACAAATAGATTTATGTTTATATGAATTTTATAAAGTGTATAAATTTATAAATTTATAAGTTTCTGATTTTTAAATAAATCTATAAACTTTTCTGATTTTTTTAAGATTTAAAACTATTATTTAAAATTAATTCTTTATAAGGTTTAGCTAAGTTTAAATAAATTAAAATAACTCCAGAATTTAAAAGTGTAAATAAAATTGATTTTTAAGTTTATAAAAGTCTAAAATAATTTATAAAAATTATTAGAAATTTTAAACCTGATTAATTAAACACAAAAAATTTTTAACAAAATAAAACGGGCGGACCAGATCGAACACACGACCAGCCCCGGGTCACCATCGCACACACAGACTAACCATCCCGGCTACGGGTTCGCTGTGTTTATACTCGAAAAAGAAATTTTTAAACAGAAACCCCACTTGTCCCCAAACCCATATGAACCCTAGAATTTGGATTCACCAAATACACATCAATTAGCCCTCTGTTAATGGAATTAAGCATAGGGCTTTCGATCTATGCAAGATTTCGAGGCTTTTGGCCTTTGAGATTACCTGAAACAGTTTTGAATCGAGGGAGATCGGGTTTGAGTTAGGCGTCGGCGGTCGTGACTTCAAATCCGGCAATGCAGCTTCGGATCGATGAAATAGATAGTCGAGGGAGGTTAGGGGTGATGTTGTTGAGGTGTAGGAGTCGGTATATATAGCCAATTTTGGCATTTAATACATAAACGGTTGGGGAGGTGGTGGTTGCGCTGAAAGGATTCAAATTCGAATCCACGCGTGACCGCGGTTGAAATCGGGCATTGATGGGTGTTGGGTTTCGGTCGCATGCGGGAGGCGAACCCGAGGTTCAACGAATCCGGACGGGAAAGCGATTTCGAGTGAAAAGGGACGAAAACGGGTGTTGCGGGACTCGAACCTAGGACCGGTTCTGGGTCTGGGAGTTTGCGTAAATTACACAACAAGTCCCTATAGTTTCCAGCCTTTATTCTTTTATGTAAAAACTTAAATTTTAAGTTTTAAACAGTTATGAAATTTGCAGTTTTAGTCCCCGAACTTTATAAACAATTAAATAAGTTTTATTTTTATAAAACCAAATAAGTTTGATAAGTTTTATTATTTTATAATCTTTATGAGACTCAAGTTTATAAATTTTTTGTATAAAAATATATAATATTTATAAAATTATAAATTAACAAATTTTCAAGAATTTAACACGTGTCAAGAAGTCGGAAAAATTCGGGATTTTACAGTCTCCCCTACTTTAGGAAATTTCGTCCCGAAATTAAAGTATGAGGTTTCTGTTTTCAAGATTTAAGTCTATGATACACACAGGGATAATGAGAAAGATACTTTACGTCCCTAAGTAAACTCGGGATTATGTTTAGATTTCTAAGTGAGTTGTAAGGATAAGATTTCGCTCGAGTTTTTAAGTTTTCGAGGTATATGGTTGCCAAGAGTTTCCCTAAGAAGCATATAGTTTCATTGAAATATATGAAGATTTGTTTTCAGAAATGTATTTGAGAGACTAACTGATGAACTTCCATTCCCGATTTAAAGTGAGGTGCATCACCCGGAATGGATTTGATAATAGTTCAAGGATTTGAGTTTGTAGACTAATACGTCTAAGGATTGCTACGGTACCTAAGTTCCGTGGCTACCTTTTACGATAAGTCTTAAATCATAGCACACGACAGAGTTTACTATGTATTTTCATACGCTGATTTTCATACTTACGTGTGCACCCGGAAGCATTTAAATCGTCGTATAGTCTGCATAGGTCCTTCCGTTTGTGTGTGGATCAAGAAAGAGTTCAAGAATTTGTTTAACACACGACTAAGGTTTCCACATAAGAGTGATAATTGATTAACGAGTCCCTTAGAGAGAAACGTCATTCAATAAATAAAGAGAAAAGAATGTGACAAGATTTAGAGTTCCAAAGTTTCCTCGTGTTTGAACAAGAATACCTCAATCATCGAGTAGTTTAAAGTCTTTACACTTTCCTCGTGTTTGATTCAAGAATACATCAAACCTTGAGTAGTTTAAAAGTCTCATACGTTCATCATGTTTGAACAAGCATACGTCAAACATGGAGTAGTTTAAAGTCTGATACGTTCATCATGTTTGAACAAGAATACGTCAAACATGGGGTAGTTTAAAATCTTTGCACTTTCCTCGTGTTTGATCAAGAATACATCAAACCTTGAGTAGTTTAAAAGTCTCATACGTTCATCATGTTTGAACAAGCATACGTCAAACATGGAGTAGTTTAAAGTCTTATACGTTCATCATGTTTGAACAAGAATACGTCAAGCATGGGGTAGTTTAAAGTCTTTGCATTTTCCTCGTGTTTGATCAAGAATACATCAAACCTTGAGTAGTTTAAGAGTCTCATACATTCATCATGTTTGAACAAGAATACGTCAAACATAGAATAGTTTAAATTGTGTTTGAACAAGAATACGTCAAACATAGAATAGTTTGAATCGTGTTTGAACAAGAATACGTCAAACATAGAATAGTTTAAATCGTGTTTGAACAAGAATACGTCAAACATAGAATAGTTTAAATTGCGTTTGATCAAGAATACGTCAAACATAGAATAGGTTAAATTGCGTTTGATCAAGAATACGTCAAACGTAGAATAGTTTAAATTGTGTTTGATCAAGAATGCGTCAAGTATATAATAGTTTAAGGTCTTTTAGTTTAGCTTCAGTGCATAGAAGTATATGATTATGCTTTGTGTATAAAGCGGTTATCTAAATATTCTAGTATTTAAGAGAGGTGTGGGACAGCGTTGGAACAGGATTAACCGTTATACGCTCTCTCACAGAAGATTCGAGTCGTTCAGAAGGTTAGGTGGATCCCGATGTTTGGTTTTGTAAGGAAGACTAGGGACGTACTCTGCTAAAGAGAGCAGTGTCCCCCTTCATATTAGTTTCTAGTATAAAGAATGAAGTTTTATTGTGTATTTGGAATGTACGTTTATCAAGTCTTATAAGGTTTAGTTGAGACGAACCCAAAAGTTTTCAAGACTAAGAATCCAAGTATGAGTTTGAAGGTAGGATAAGTCAGTTGATTTCAAGTTTCAATATTAAGCTTTACATGATCCTTTGTTGTACGCTCCCTTTGGGTTAGAAGGTGTTTGGTTTTAAGAATACGGTTTTGAATATTTGTGTAAGTTTTTACATGACTCAAAAGTCTCTGACCTTGTGTATACGAAGTTTAATGTTTTAGTAACGTGCTTTTAAGCCCTTAATTCTTGTTGTGATCTATAGCAAAACTTTTACGTGACAAGAGTTGGATGAGGAAAGTCTCCTAGCATAGGGTAACGGGAAAAGTTTTGATAATAATAGTATGTTTACAAATTTATCTTGTTTCATAACAGCAGGTATAGTTTTCTTTTATATAGAGTGTAATTAAGATGTTTAAAAATGACGAGTTGGACATTGATAAATAGTATAAGTAAGACTTATGAAAAGGTATGTATGATTGTCAAACGAAAAGTTGGTCAAGTTTAGAAGTGTGAAGTCTATATAAGAGGTAAGGATCATAGTTGATTACGACAGTGGTTCGTAAGTCGAGTTGTTTTAAAAGAGTGCTTACGAATTAGAAGGTTTGTTCAAGGTTTATTCTTCAAGTATGCGTGTGTCACTTAGGATTTTTTTTATAGTTTAATGCAACGTTGTTAATTATCTCAAGTACTAACGTGAGCTACTCTTGACGAAAGTGTTTGGGTAGAAGTGTTAAGTTTGTAGTGCTAGAAGGAAAGTCAAGCTAGTAAGTGATAACAAGATAAATTTCAAAATAACTTTCGTTAAATGTTTCAAAATTGGGACTTCTAGCCCTTACATAATACAATTTAAACGAAAAAATTAAGGTGTGTAAGTAAGTTGATTTAATATGTTCAAAAGGTTTTTACTCATAATACTGAGTCATCACAGTAATATATAAAAAAATGGGTTTTGGCTTGAAGTTGGTGGGCTAACGAAGAGAATTCCCGGAAGAAGGGGTGGGTCGCAAGGACTCACTTATGTACCCTATTTCCCTAGTCAGAACATCCTCATGGGCCTACAACTTCTCTCAGTTGTTGTCACCGATGTTTGGGTTTATGGTACTATGTCGAGGTTCATTATGGGTTTAGAGTCTTAAACGTGGAGCTTGTTTATTCTATAGTAGGCTTCTTCTCTTGTGGGGAAAATGATCAGGTTACTAATCCCTTTTTTAATGTACTTTAGATTTAAAAGACGTTAAGTTTTGTTTACAAGAAATGGTGATGTGTAAGTTTTAAAGACGTATGGAAGTTTTGAGATGTATACAAGCGTAGCAAAAGTTTTAGTTAGTCATCAAATGAAGCTTATAAGAAGGTAAGGTAAAAACACAAGAGTTTCCCCTTAGGTGTCAAGTTTTTAAAATGATGAAGTTTGTAGTAGGATTGGTAGGGTAATACATAGTTTTAAGGGTTGTATTATAACGATCATGAAGTTTATTGGGTAGTATCTATATAAGTATAAATTTATGTATGTAGTTTTTAAGTACAATTTCGTAAGAATTTCTTCCTTGAAGGTAACTCCTTCAGGTCATGACGAGTAAGCAAGCTGTCATGCGACCATTCTTGAAGAGACGAAACATAAGAATCATAGAGTAAAGGTTACAGAGGAAGTTTTTGAATCATGAATTTACGAAGCGTAAAGTATTTGAGATGGTACTCATTTAGTGCATATCACTAAGTAAGTACTTTAACATATCAAGAGAGATCTAAGCTCACTAATGTTTAGAGAAGTCGTGCATTCCTATAAGTGGATACTCATCCCAAGAATTCCCAGGAAAGCATACGGGTCCAACGGTTGATTTGGATTTGTACGAAATGCTTTCCTTGACAGAATTTCCCAGGATACAGGTATCCACCCTTCCGGTCCGCACAAGTTCTCACACATTATCTAGAACTTAAATATTCTTGACGAGAGTTTAGTGGTGGCTTAGACTTAAAGCCTATGAACGTGTCCTCGATGTAGTAGCCTCTTGTAGTACGTAGGTAAGTAGAATCGTAGAATCTCCAAGCATTCACGTATAAGATTTAAGAATAGAATGAGGAGAGAATTCCTAGTAAAGGACATGAGATAACTCATGTTTGGGTCTCCTAAGTTATAGTCTAGGTCATGTGTCTAATAACCTAGTTCCCTATAACCTGGCTCTGATACCAATCTGTCACACCCCAACCGACGGCGGATTATACGTCGGGGCGGACGCGGTTGTTCAATAGCACAAGGTTGACTATTAAAGTTTTAATATTTCATCAATAATAGATTCAAAGGTTCAATACAAAGGAAATAACAAGTATACAACATTTATTTAATAAGTAGTCTAGGTCCAAAGAGTCCTATGTGATCACAAATAAGTCTCACGGTGTAGAACCTGAAACATGTGAAAGAATCTGTCAACTACAAAATAGTTGGTGAGATACAAAGGTTTTGACACAGTTTAACAAGTATTTGAAAAGAGTTACAATTCACTATGATTTATGCATTATATAATGTAAGTATGAGAACAAGTATCTTAAACATTGTGCACTTCAACCCTCCAACCAAGTATAGGCATAACCTGCAGGTTACCCTTATAAGTCTCAAGTTTAAAGTTTAATTCAGTAACAATCACCAAGGGCTCCCCCCCCCCCCCGAAGGGGTCAATCAATCAAGGTGGATTGGTCAAATGCAATAGATCTATCATTGTTACTATAGGCTTGATCAAAGTTAATGAATGTGCTAGTTTTAAGTTTAATCTAAGCATACAAGTCTCAAGTTTAACATAAGAATAAGCATCTAGTCATAGTTGTACAAGAATTGTATAAGTTTAAAGTTTTGAACATATTTCACCCCAAAAGTATAGAAAGGAAAAAGGGGCTAAGTATACTCACTTGGATTTGGATGAAGAGTATCCGACAAGAGTTTGCAAGAGAGAGGGAGAATATCCTCACAATAAGCCTAAGAATGCAAGTCTAAAGATTTAAGTTTATTTCTAAAAGTCTAAGACAAAGGATCTAGGATTTTAAGATTCGACTAGGGTTCCAAGTGTGAGATGGGAATGGTTTGTGTTTATGAAGTTTAAATCAAGTTTATAATAAAGGTTTTGAAGGAATGATACAAGACTTGTATGTCAAAGTTTAATAGATTTATATATTAGAATAATTATTAATTAAAATATTTATTTAAAGTTTTACAATTATTAATTACACAAGTTAGGCAAAAATAATCAAAATAGTTTTCTAAGTATTTATAAATAAATAATTTACAAGAACAATTACTTATTTAATCAACATAAATCATTTGATATTTGATTAAGTTTCTAAGTATTAAGTATTTATAATACAATTTAATTCGTAATATAAATATGTTTAAATAAATAATAACACTTATAAGTTTATAAGATATTAATTAGAATATGGTTATATCTTAATTATAAGCTTATAAATATTTTTAAAGTCTAAAAGAAAACCATAAGTTTATAAAGTTTTAAATAGAGTTTCTATTAATTTATAAGTTTATATGTGTTTAAATAAAGTTTACAAGTTCATAAATGTTTAAAGTTTATGACTTTATAATTATTTAGGAAGTAAATAAAGTATAATTATTTATCTCCTTTTATATAAACAAATAGATTTATGTTTATATGAATTTTATAAAGTGTATAAATTTATAAATTTATAAGTTTCTGATTTTTAAATAAATCTATAAACTTTTCTGATTTTTTTAAGATTTAAAACTATTATTTAAAATTAATTCTTTATAAGGTTTAGCTAAGTTTAAATAAATTAAAATAACTCCAGAATTTAAAAGTGTAAATAAAATTGATTTTTGAGTTTATAAAAGTCTAAAATAATTTATGAAAATTATTAGAAATTTTAAACCTGATTAATTAAACACAAAAAAATGTAACAAAATAAAACAGGCGGACCGGATCGAACACACGACCAGCCCCGGGTCACCATCGCACACACAGACTAACCATCCCGGCTACGGGTTCGCTATGTTTATACTCGAAAAATAAATTTTTAAACAGAAACCCCACTTGTCCCCAAACCCATATGAACCGTAGAATTTAGATTCACCAAATACACATCGATTAGCCCTCTGTTAATGGAATTAAACATACGGCTTTCGATCTATGCAAGATTTCGAGGCTTTTGGCCTTTGAGATTACCTGAAACAGTTTTGAATCGAGGGAGATCGGGTTTGAGTTAGGCGTCGGCGGTCGTGACTTCAAATCCGGCAATGCAGGTTCGGATCGATGAAATAGATAGTCGAGGGAGGTTAGGGGTGATGTTGTTGAGGTGTAGGAGTCAGTATATATAGCCAATTTTGGCATTTAATACATAAACGGTTGGGGAGGTGGTGGTTGCGCTGAACGGATTCAAATTCGAATCCACGCGTGACCGCGGTTGAAATCGGGCATTGATGGGTGTTGGGTTTCGGTCGCATGCGGGAGGCGAACCCGAGGTTCAACGAATCCGGACGGGAAAGCGATTTCGAGTGAAAAGGGACGAAAACGGGTGTTGCGGGACTCGAACCTAGGACCGGTTCTGGGTCTGGGAGTTTGCGAAAATTACACAACAAGTCCCTATAGTTTCCAGCCTTTATTCTTTTATGTAAAAACTTAAATTTTAAGTTTTAAACAGCTCTGAAATTTACAGTTTTAGTCCCCGAACTTTATAGACAATTAAATAAGTTTTATTTTTATAAAACCAAATAAGTTTGATAAGTTTTATTATTTTATAATCTTTATGAGACTCAAGTTTATAAAATTTTTGTATAAAAATATATAATATTTATAAAATTATAAACTAACAAATTTTCAAGAATTTAACACGTGTCAAGAAGTCGGAAAAATTCGGGATTTTACAGAGGTGGGGACGGTGTTACCGTGGAAACCACACCCACCAATGGTCAAAAAAGGTCATTTGAAGGAGTTTGGGACACGGCGCTGGAAAGCCATAAACCCAAGCCGTGATGCGTATACGGCGTAGTGGTGGTGACGGCGGTGTTGGAAGCCACACGGCGCACCACCCTAGCCTAGTTAAATTGAATGTTAATAGATGATGTGAAAATATCTCTGATGTTACGAAGTAATGTTAAGTCATTTTATATGATTATTTTGAAGTTTATTAAAAAAAGTGAAAAGGCGATGGCTTTTTTTGAATAAAAAAGAAAACAAAAAGGTTAGACTGTTTCGGTCTGTGAGGCTTTTGTTTTTGTCTGAAAAGAGGTGGCATTGATTGGCTAATCATTTACTCTTGTATTTTTTATTCTATGTTGTTCACATTGACTTTAAATCAATTAAAATAGGTGTGTTGATGCCATAGAGTTATTTTCTTATATTTTTCTACTTTTTATTTTATTATTTTAAATCCAGCTGTGCAGGCGTTTCTTTGAACAGCTGTTATCCACAACCAATCTTCAACCTAAAAAATTGTTATTGATGTTTGTTTATGATTTGTGTTATAATCAGAAAATCTGGCTAATGTAATTTTTTTCTTTTTTTTTAAGGGCATAAATTTCATAAAATAAACCAATGGGAAACTGGATGAATTACAGACATGGGTCGGGCCCCAGCCCTTCCCCCCGATTTTTCGCTCAGAAGTGTTAATATATACGTATTCGGTTGATTTTTCGCTCAGTAGTGTTA
Organism: Smallanthus sonchifolius; assembly: GCA_023525975.1. NCBI lineage: Eukaryota > Viridiplantae > Streptophyta > Magnoliopsida > Asterales > Asteraceae > Smallanthus > Smallanthus sonchifolius. The sequence continues at coordinate 9,722,242 of CM042025.1, forward strand.
ATTTATATGTATTCAGCCGAAAATTTTATAGTTCCGGCCCCCCTATATGAAAAAAAAATTCTCGGCCCCTCCTGCGAAAATTTTCAAGCTCAGCCACTAATTAGAGATTACATATGAAATAACGAAACACAATGAATAACAACCTAGACCAACTTTAACACCTGATATAATAAGGCACGGTGAATGATAATCCAAACAACAAACTCTAACACCCTCACGAGCCGGGTAAAGCCCCTCTTATCTACCAAAAACTTAATGACTGTAGTACTGTGATGTAAACATTTTGTATAGATTAACACTTAAGGAATAATGGACCAGCTGCAGCCACCTCTACTCCTTATGTAGAATCCCAGGAACCTTGAATGATAAGCCAGTGTTTGAATGAATGGGACCATTATCGCATACCTGAAGGTCTTCTGATCAGGGCCGACCCACATAGGGTTACAGGTTGGGCCGCTGCACCGGGGCATGTTTACAAGTAGGGTATTATTTAAAAAAAATTATATATATATTATAAAAAAAATTTAAATAACTTATAGAATCTGAAAAAAATTATAAAGTTTAGGGGCAAAAAAATTTATTTAGGTATGTAACTAGATACTTTTCTATAGTAATTTTATTTTCTTTATTATTTTAATTACAGTTATCGTCATATTATTGAATTTTTTTTATATACGTGCATATTAAAGGGAGAATGGGGGCATTTTTCTTATGTCGAACCGGATACTTAATTTCTCGGGAACGGCACTGCTTCTGATCCTACCGCTTAATTATGAATTAGTCTTCAAACTTGATCCTACTGAAATAAAAGGACAAATTGGAAGGGCTTGAGACAATCTCCAACTACTGCAAGGCTTCAATCCAAACTCATGCAGCTCCAAATACTTGTAGTGGGTCTTGAACTTCAAAGTTGAAACATTGAATTTGAGACCTTTTGTAACATCCCAGAATTTCAAACAAAAGAATTAAGGATTAAATAAAGAAATAAAGGTTTTGTGAGGACTAAACTATAAAACACGGTTTTATTATGTGGCTCTTATAATCATTTATCTAATTATTAAATTGATTATTTGATCTGTTTATTTATTATTAACCTATGTCTAGTAATTAGTTGATATGCCTAGTTATTTTGATAGGCCATTAATGAGTTTCCTCTTATGTGTACATATAAATAAAGAGATAATTAAAGTGAATTGATTAATCAATCAATTATCACCAACATCAAATTCGTCCCTCTCTCTCTCTCCCATAACCGTGAGTTCTTACGAACTCACCTTAGCCATCCTTAACATACACCCTAGACGGGAATCGGATCCTTATCAGAGATCATGTGGTCTTCCCTCTCATCGGTTAGCTTAACAGGTATGATTTACATTATCGTTTTCCATTAACGTGTTCAAGAATTGATCAACATATGGTATCAGAGAATATGTTGATTAATCAGTTCTTGTTTCATTCCCTAAATTGGAATTAAAGTCGGAGAACAAAAGGTTTTTGTTAAAACCCTAAGAAAAACGTAAAATTCGATGAAATCCCCTTATTTTGGGATACATCAGGATTTTGATTCTGTTCCTAAAATCGTGTAAATTTATATCCAAGTTTTCGCATTAAAATGCTAATTTTTATTATTTTAAATTTTTGCGAACTGATAAAACTTGGATATACTAAACATCTAAAAGATTTTCGAAATCAGAATATAATCAAATCCCTTAGTTTTCGCACATGCCTTATTATGTGTAAAGATCACGACTTAGTTCACGGGTTTATAGTTCACGGGTTTAAGTTCGCGGGTATGGGTTTGCGAGAACTTAATTTTCCCGTGAACCTAACTTTTCCCGAGAACTCGATTTTGCCGAGAACACAATTTTCCCGAGAACATACTTGAAGCCGTAAACCTAGCCTTATATGTTCGATCCGCGCTAACAGGGAGGTTTGCTATTAATTAATGTTTTTATTTTGTTAAACCTTAAATTTAAATGTTTTACAAAACCTTAAAACTTACTTGAATAACACCTAAAAGTTTCACTTCTGCCCAAAGGTGATATGTAAATTTATTCAAGCCTAATTAAGCATTGTCACTTAGTGCATATCCTAATATTAACTAATTGTTTTGTTAAAATCTTATACTTTACAAAACCTTAAATTAGAAAACATGCTTAACTTAAATAACACCTAAAGTTTCACTTCTGCCCAAAAGGTGATGTGTCACGCTCGTAAAGTTATTTAAGTCTAATTAAGCACTAGTTCGCCTAAAATACATAAATGTTTCTACTTCTGCCTCAAGGTTATGTGTTACATTTGGTTTCCTCGAAGCTATTTATGTGCATACTAAAAAATTGTCTCACTTCTGCCCAAAGGTGATGTGTTACATTCTTATTGCACATACTTACTATTTAAACTTAAATTATTCCTAATGCTTAAACAATTGGTCATTAACCAAAGTGAACGCCCGTTGTTTAAGTAGAACCTAATTAATCTATTATTTTGGTGTTATAATAGATTTTTATCACAACTTCATTAATATAATGGTCCTTATTTCCGTCTGCTTTAGTCTAAGTTACCCCGTAGACACTCTAAGTTCTTTTTTAGCTATTAGTAGCTTATTTTTTCTCATATAAAATCCACTGCAGCTCCTAATTTGGGAATTGAAACTTTGACTGGTGCGAACTTTTCTTCTTGAAAAGATTCACTGATGATGTCTCTTGGCTTGATGGAATTCGATCACGCACTCGACAAGCCTGCACCTCCTGATGTCACTGACAAAAGTATTGCTCAAGAAATTATAGTGCATGAGAAATGGACGAGGTGTAACCGCATGGCTCTTATCTTAATGAAGAACTCCATCAGTCCGATCATCAGAGGAGCTATACTAGATTTTAAAGATGCTAAGACTTATCTGGCTTCTGTGGAGGATCAGATCAAGGGCACATCTAAGGCGCATGCTAGCACCCTAATTTTGAAGCTGGTGACTACAAAATATGACGGGATTAGCGGTATTCGTGAGCACATCATGATGATGAACGACATGTCCCGTAAGATCAAGGGATTAGACATGGAGATCAGTGACGGTTTCCTAGTGCATTTTATCATGACTTCTCTTCCCAAATATTTTGAAGCTTTCAAGATTAACTATAACACATAGAAAGATAAGTGGACGATGAGTGAGTTGATTGCAATGTGTGTGACACCCAGCATTTCAGGTCAATATCCACATTTCATAAACGCACGTTCATAATTATTATTTCCTGATATTTTATTTTGACTAAGTAAAGTCAAGAAGTCTAGCAAAGAAGTTTGTTCCAAGTCTAGTAAACCGTAAAGAGTTACTAGAAAAAGTAAGCAGGATAACCCGACTTAATGCGAACGTAAATGGTTAAATAAAATAACCAGAAAAATATATATATATATATATATATATTACACAAAATTTACGTTGAGCCAAGATTCTAATATTTTCTTCAACGAGCCATAAAATGGTTAAAAATTATAATACCGTGAAGAATCGAAACTGAATTAAATTACCCCTTTAAAACTCTAATTGATACTAATACCATAATAAATTAATATTTAAAAATTGGTTATCATTAACCCCTAAACAACTTCTTGACTTTCTTGGCCGAGAGTCAGGGGAGCCATGCTCCCACTTGCCTATTTCACTCAAATTCAGAGGAAAAACCATACCTCTTCAGTCGAAACCTCACCTTCACTTCCAATCTTTCTCATTTTCTTACGGCAATTTCACAATTCTCTTTCAAATCGAAGTCCAGTTTTAAAGCGAAAATCACCATAATTCGGTGTCATAAGGAGAATTTCAAGTGTTCTTGAAGAAAGCTTAGCAAAAGATTCAAGACTACTTGTAACACCCAAAATAAAAAGAAAAGAAAATTTTAAAATTTCACTCCCTCGCGGTACGCGAGGGAGATTTTGACAAAGCCCCGCGATACGCGAAGAAGCTGCTTATACGCCTGATTTATACCTTCTCGCGGTACGCGAGAAGATTCCCAACCAAGCCTCGCGGTACGCGAGGGAATAGTACACGCGTCAGGGCCAGAAAACACGTGTCATTCACCCTTGCCACCAGCCGCCACGTGTCATGCTGACTCAGCACCGTTCGTGACACCTCATCCTCTCGCGGTACGCGAGAGATTTCCTTGGCCAGTCTCGCGGTACGCGAGAGACCGGAATTCCAGCCTATAAAAGGCCTTCAACGGGATTGAAATTCTGTACAGTTTCCAAACATTCCTTATACACAAACCCGATCTCTCAAAACTCTACGACGTCCCGAAGCGCTGTTCAAGAATCCTACGACACCCAACTCAAGCCGTAGTTCTGTCCAAATCCCGCAAAGTAGGTATCATTAAAACTATTCATATATATATAGTCGCAATTATATATATATTCTCGTTAATCGTGTCTTCCCCAGGAAGAAACGTATCGAGGTTCTGCTCAAATTCCGAAGCCTACAACCCTACCAGCCATCAAAATCAAGGTGAACACGTTTAACGCTTTTCAAACGATAAAACCATTTTATTTACGAAAACGGCATGAAACAAATTAAATGCTTTAATCATAAGGGTAATCTACGTGATAGCATTCAGGCCATAAGCATACGTAGATTTGATCAAATGGTATACATGTGACGGGTGAAAGTCCGGTCCGTGGCTGGGTACAGATCATGTAAGGGGGTATCATAAGACTGAGGATATGGTTCCTTAGCAGATTATACGAGGGACGAGTTCCTGAGTATCATGTAAGACTAAGAACAAGGTTCTTAGCATCACGACCCTGGGAATAGGCTATCAGTCTGAGACATAGAGCTCAGCCAGTTGACCCCATGGCAGTTAACCCAGTGTATGTAGGTGGTATATACTTCAGGTGAAAAAGACTGCTGAATGTGTAGATTTACCATACAGAAACGTGCTTAAAGGCTTTAATTTGGTTTATGTTAGAAATCATTTTCGTGTCAGTTAAATGTGATTCACCGGCTTTATGCTGATGTTCATTTTCAAAACGTTTTTCACAGGTAGTGAAAGAAATCATTAAATTCAGGGTGGTGCAGTAAAGACAAGATCTTTAGGCATATTTAAATCCCTGTGGCAGACTAATACAAGACCAAATGTTGGAATGGACGTAGATCCTAGACATTTTAAATGGCTTGTATTATGTAAATTAATTCAGCAGATGTACATTATATAATAGACTTTTGAATGTCTATTATCATGAAATGAAAAGGGACGTGGATCCCAAGTTTTGACAAAAAGTACAGAATTAACCCTTGAGGTTATTTACATGACATTTCATTACAAAAAGGCATCAAGTAAAAACAAAGACTTCCGCTGTCCAAATTTATGGGACCTCATTCAGATACCAGCATTGTCTCGCGACGCCCGGGCAGGGGTAGCCCGGGGTTGTGACAGGTTGGTATCAGAGCCACATTCAAGGGTTTTAGCAAAACTAGATACTTATATGATTGTATCTTAGCTTTAACCAATAGTTGTGCCTACTAAACGAACGGTAGGAAGATGCCTTTAACATAACCAATAAATTTCAGGATGACAGATCCATACTACTACCCTCATAACTACCCAAACTTCTTTCCTGGAGAATTATCTAATCCAAGAAACGATCAAGTAGTACCAAGCTATGATGATTATGTCCACTATCTACCGACCCCGGAGAATTGGAACAGAATGGTCGCAGAACAAGTGGAGCAGACTCAAGCAAGGCTTGAACCTCTGAGGGAAGAATCAGAGTATTCAGTGGAAATGGAAGATTCAAGAGAATCTTTACGTCCTGTTATGACATCTATGCCACTACCTCAATCGTTAGACATAGTATACCCTACCGGAACAATTCAAGAACATCCACCCAGTCCAAGTGAAGAAACTCCACATTCGATTTCTGAATCCGACAAGGCTGCCGTTTGTGAAGGCAGTGGTGGAAAGTATTTCTTTGATCCTATTCCAGAACATCCCGTTTTCAAGGAACCTTTCTTCTATGTAGATCCCTCCGATGGACGTCAGTATGCAACCGACGGAAAAGTCGTGTGGTCTGTTAACTCAGCATATCACGATCTTAGGATGGGACACAGGGAACCACCTCCTTGTTATGGATACCATGATGAACTGCCAAAATCAATTGATGAACACCTCGATCGTGCTCTTAGAGAGGCTGACGATCTACGAGCTGAACTGTACTTCACCAGACAAGTCGTAGTTAAAAACGAACAAACTATATTTGACTACGAACTAGCCCAGGAAGACAGGAAGTACGCAGAACAATGGGTGGCAGATCAGTTGATCCAGAAGGGTGCTATGACCGAGACCCTGGGGAGATTCTATCAAGATTTGGGAGATGTGCTTCTCGATTAAAGTTAATGATAGTATTTGTATAATTAGCTAACTTTAAGTGATATAGATGCATATCTATATTTCTGTATTTGTAACAAATAGATGAAGTTTAAGCGATAATAAACTTCAAATTTTGACCCAAATTCTTGTCTTGTATTCTTAGATGTCTCAACAAAATGACAATAGCGGTCCATTTACCTACATTATCAAGGAAAAAGGAAAAGAAGTTAATAATAATCCTGAAATAGCTACTCAACAACCAGAATTGCAACAACTGGTCAAACAAAGCATTAAAGAAATGCTTCCTGCCATAATAAAGGAAGTACAAGAAAACATCAAAACTCCAAGCCACGTAACTCTTCCTTCAAAAAGAATGGAAAACCCTTCGAAAACCCACACAGAGCAAGTAGCAAGCTCTCGTAAACCTCAAACCTCGAAAAGGTCCAGAACATCAAGCAATAAGTATTCTGAATCTGAAGAATCGTTAAATCTAAGCAGTGAAAGCTCAGAAGAAGAGAATGAAACAAAAAGGTATAGACACAAAGGGTGTTCTTATAAAACCTTTCAGGACTGTAAACCTTATGAATTTAAGGGCACCGAAGGCGGTATTGCTACTCTTCACTGGCTAGAGAAGATGGAGTCAGTAATAGCAATTAGCAAGTGTGCTAAGAAAGATCAAGTACTGTATGCTTCAAACTCCTTCAAAAATGAAGCGTTGGAATGGTGGAATTCAATCATTTCTGCCAAAGGGAGGAGAAAGACCAATGCCATGGATTGGAAAGAATTTCGGGCAAAGGTGAAAAAGAAATTTTGCCCCAAGACTGAAAAAGAACAAGCTGAAAGAAAATTTCTGGAGCACCGAATGGTGGGTACCAATGATCGAGAGTATACTACCAAATTTTTTGAATATGCCCGTTTGGCACCTCACCTGGCTAAACCCGAGTCGGTTCTCATAACTCGATATATTTATGGCTTAGTTCCAGAGATCCGTGATTTGGTGAAGGTTGTCTCACCAAAAACCATTGAGTCCACCGTAGAATTGACCGGTACCATGACGGCTGGACTAATCAGAAATATAGAGGAAAAGAAGAAAGTCGAATCCTCTATAAAATCAAAACCCGAGGCCAAAAGATTTAGCAAGAACTTTGGGCAAAAGGGGTTACCATTTAACAATCCATCATGCAAAACGTGCGGACGCAGGCATAGTGGAAAGTGTGTTTTTGAAACTCCATTCTGTAATCATTGCAAGGTCTCAGGTCACACTACTGAGAATTGCTTCAAGAGAAAGGGAATGATTACTTGTTTCAATTGTGGAGAGCCAGGGCACATCAGCACTAATTGCCCTAAGTTTGCAAGGACCGGAAGAGCTGGAGGATCAGGAGCCAAGATCACTCCAGAAAACAAAAAGACCGTACGAGCTTTTGTCATGAATGCTAACCAAGCTGAGAGAACGCCGGACGTAATTACCGGTACGTTTCTTCTTAATAATGTTTATGCTAAGGTCTTATTTGACTCGGGTGCGAACCGGAGTTTTATAGATTATAATTTTTGTAATCTATTAAACGAACCTTTAAGTCCCTTAGCTGAAACATATGAAGTAGAAACAGCGAACGGTGATTTGATAAAAATATCCCAATCACTGAACAATTGTTACATTACATTGGCTGGTTTCACTATCCCAGTACAATTGTTACCAATGTCAATAACTGGCTTTGACATTGTTTTGGGGATGGATTGGTTATCCAATAACCAAGCCGAAATCCTTTGTAATCAACAAGTTGTAAAACTCATTTCACCAACAAACAAAACTCTAACTATCCAAGGTGATAAACCCACAAAACCTATCCAGATAATCTCCATACTTAAAGCAACCAAGTGCTTAAGAAAAGGATATCTGGCATGTCTGGTATCAATTACTGCCTTGGAAAAGGAAAAGAAGATAGAATCAGTACATGTAGTATCTGAATTTCTAGACGTTTTTCCTGAAGAACTGCCTGGATTACCACCAGAACGAGAGGTAGAATTTCGAATCAACCTTGTACCTGGTGCAACTCCAATTGCCAAATCCCCGTACAGACTTGCACCCACAGAAATGGCAGAACTCAAGAAACAATTGGATGAACTTCTTGAGAAAGGTTTTATACAACCAAGTTCTTCACCCTGGGGAGCTCCAATTCTCTTTGTTAAGAAGAAAGACGGATCAATGCGCATGTGTATTGATTATCGGGAACTGAATAAAGTTACCATCAAAAACCGATACCCGCTTCCACGGATTGACGATTTATTCGATCAACTCCAAGGAGCTTGTCATTTTTCAAAGATCGATCTTCGTTCAGGTTATCATCAGTTGAAAGTGCATGATAACGATATCTCGAAAACTGCATTTCGAACACGGTATGGACATTTCGAGTTCACGGTTATGCCATTTGGACTTACAAATGCTCCTGCCGCATTCATGGACATGATGAATCGTGTCTGCAAACCTTACTTGGATAAGTTTGTCATAGTTTTTATTGATGACATACTTATTTATTCCAAAACCCAAGTTGAACACGAAACTCATCTTCGAACCATACTTGAACTTCTTCGAAAGGAAAAACTATATGCTAAGTTTTCCAAATGCGGATTTTGGTTAACAGAAGTACAATTTCTTGGTCATGTCATCAACGTGAACGGAATTCAAGTAGATCCTTCCAAAATTGAAGCTATATCCAAATGGGAAATTCCTAAGTCACCCACCGAAATTCGTAGTTTTCTGGGATTAGCGGGATATTACCGCCGGTTCATTCAAAATTTTTCTCGTATAGCAATCCCACTCACATCCTTAACTCGGAAATCTGTAAAATACGAATGGGGACCCAAACAATCTGAATCTTTTGAAACCTTGAAACAAAAACTGACAAACGCACCTATCTTATCCTTACCAGATGGTATTGAAGACTTCGTAGTTTACTGCGACGCCTCACATACTGGTTTAGGTTGCGTATTAATGCAACGCAAGAAAGTCATTGCTTATGCATCTCGTCAGTTGAAAATTCATGAGAAAAACTACTCAACCCACGATCTAGAGTTGGGCGCTATAATCTTTGCTTTGAAATTATGGCGACACTATCTCTATGGGGTTAAGTTCACAATCTACACTGATCATAAAAGTCTCAAGTACATATTTAGCCAGAAAGAGTTAAATATGAGACAAAGAAGATGGATGGAAATCCTGAATGATTATGATTGTGAAATTTGTTATCATGAAGGAAAGGCAAATGTAGTAGCAGATGCCTTGAGCCGAAAAGAAAATGTCAAGCCAAAGAGAGTACGTTCTCTCAGACTTGAACTACAAATTGATCTTGTAAGTCAGTTAAAAGAGGCACAAGAGTTAGCTTTGAAGGAAGGTAACTTTGAAAAAGAAGGAATGAAAGGAATGCTTGATTTACTGATCAAAGGAGAAGATAATATCCTTCGCATGAATAAACGTATTTGGGTACCAGTTACAGGTGATCTTCGAGAGCGAATCCTCGAAGAAGCACACAAGTCCAAATACACCATGCACCCAGGAAGTGATAAAATGTACAAAAACCTCAAAGAAAGTTATTGGTGGATTGGTATGAAAAAGAACATTGCTATCTACGTAGCAAAATGTTTGACTTGTTCCAAAGTCAAAGCTGAACACCAAAAGCCAGCTGGATTATTGCAACAGTTAGAATTACCAGTTTGGAAATGGGAATTGATAACTATGGACTTTATTACCAAACTTCCTCGAACCACTCGTGGAAATAATGCAATCTGGGTTATCATTGACCGTTTAACCAAATCAGCTCACTTTCTATCTATCAAGGACACCATGAGTATGGACAAAATGGCGCAAATTTACGTTAATGAAATTGTAACGTTACATGGTGTGCCTCTATCCATAGTGTCAGATAGAGATAGTCGCTTCACATCTCGATTCTGGCAAAGTTTTCAAACAGCTCTAGGAACTCGATTGAACCTTAGTACTGCTTACCATCCACAAACTGATGGGCAGAGCGAAAGAACCATACAAACCCTAGAAGATATGCTCCGAGCCTGTGTGATAGACTTTGGAGGTAATTGGGATGATCATTTACCTCTAATGGAATTTTCCTACAACAATAGTTATCACACAAGTATTCAAGCCGCACCATTTGAAGCATTATACGGAAGAAAATGTCGAACGCCTGTATGTTGGTCAGATATCGGAGAAAATCAACTATCAGGACCTGAGATAGTCCAAGAAACTACCGATAAAATCTTGCAAATACGAGAACGTCTAAAAATGGCTAGAGATCGACAGAAAAGTTATGCAGATAAACGAAGAAAGCCGTTAGAATTCCAAATCGGTGACAAGGTGTTATTAAAAGTTTCACCTTGGAAAGGTGTTATTCGTTTCGGAAAGAAAGGAAAGTTAAGTCCACGTTTTGTTGGACCTTTCAAAATCATTAAACAAATCGGACCTGTTGCCTATCAGCTTGAACTACCAGTAGAGATGGGTGGGGTACACGATGTATTCCATGTATCAAACCTACGTAAGTGTTTAGCTGATGAATCCTTGCTTATGCCTTTACAAGATGTGGAAGTAAATGAAAAGCTCAAATTCATTGAACGACCGTTACAAATTGAAGACCGGCAAATCAAAAAGCTTAAACGAAAGCAATTGGCGTTAGTCAAAATAAGATGGGATTCCAGACGTGGCCCAGAATATACCTGGGAACTTGAGTCAGAAATGCGCAAAAAGTATCCACATCTCTTTCAATGAATCTCGAGGACGAGATTATTCTAAAGGAGGGAAGGATGTAACACCCAAAATAAAAAGAAAAGAAAATTTTAAAATTTCACTCCCTCGCGGTACGCGAGGGAGATTTTGACAAAGCCCCGCGATACGCGAAGAAGCTGCTTATACGCCTGATTTATACCTTCTCGCGGTACGCGAGAAGATTCCCAACCAAGCCTCGCGGTACGCGAGGGAATAGTACACGCGTCAGGGCCAGAAAACACGTGTCATTCACCCTTGCCACCAGCCGCCACGTGTCATGCTGACTCAGCACCGTTCGTGACACCTCATCCTCTCGCGGTACGCGAGAGATTTCCTTGGCCAGTCTCGCGGTACGCGAGAGACCGGAATTCCAGCCTATAAAAGGCCTTCAACGGGATTGAAATTCTGTACAGTTTCCAAACATTCCTTATACACAAACCCGATCTCTCAAAACTCTACGACGTCCCGAAGCGCTGTTCAAGAATCCTACGACACCCAACTCAAGCCGTAGTTCTGTCCAAATCCCGCAAAGTAGGTATCATTAAAACTATTCATATATATATAGTCGCAATTATATATATATTCTCGTTAATCGTGTCTTCCCCAGGAAGAAACGTATCGAGGTTCTGCTCAAATTCCGAAGCCTACAACCCTACCAGCCATCAAAATCAAGGTGAACACGTTTAACGCTTTTCAAACGATAAAACCATTTTATTTACGAAAACGGCATGAAACAAATTAAATGCTTTAATCATAAGGGTAATCTACGTGATAGCATTCAGGCCATAAGCATACGTAGATTTGATCAAATGGTATACATGTGACGGGTGAAAGTCCGGTCCGTGGCTGGGTACAGATCATGTAAGGGGGTATCATAAGACTGAGGATATGGTTCCTTAGCAGATTATACGAGGGACGAGTTCCTGAGTATCATGTAAGACTAAGAACAAGGTTCTTAGCATCACGACCCTGGGAATAGGCTATCAGTCTGAGACATAGAGCTCAGCCAGTTGACCCCATGGCAGTTAACCCAGTGTATGTAGGTGGTATATACTTCAGGTGAAAAAGACTGCTGAATGTGTAGATTTACCATACAGAAACGTGCTTAAAGGCTTTAATTTGGTTTATGTTAGAAATCATTTTCGTGTCAGTTAAATGTGATTCACCGGCTTTATGCTGATGTTCATTTTCAAAACGTTTTTCACAGGTAGTGAAAGAAATCATTAAATTCAGGGTGGTGCAGTAAAGACAAGATCTTTAGGCATATTTAAATCCCTGTGGCAGACTAATACAAGACCAAATGTTGGAATGGACGTAGATCCTAGACATTTTAAATGGCTTGTATTATGTAAATTAATTCAGCAGATGTACATTATATAATAGACTTTTGAATGTCTATTATCATGAAATGAAAAGGGACGTGGATCCCAAGTTTTGACAAAAAGTACAGAATTAACCCTTGAGGTTATTTACATGACATTTCATTACAAAAAGGCATCAAGTAAAAACAAAGACTTCCGCTGTCCAAATTTATGGGACCTCATTCAGATACCAGCATTGTCTCGCGACGCCCGGGCAGGGGTAGCCCGGGGTTGTGACACTACTTCTCTGTTTTTCTCTAAAGATCGCCATTCTCGGTTTGAGGTAAAAACTCGATACCATCCATATTATTTGCTTTAAAACCGTAACTAAACATACAAATCGTTCAAACGCAAGTAAGATAACAAGAAAACTGTGTCAAACTCAAGATTTGAATATAAAAATATACAGAGTGAATTCTGTAAATCAAAGTGCAGATATCGAAACTATAGTTTCGATACCTGTTAGTCAATCGAAACTAGGAGTTTCGATACCTATTGATCGAAACTAGGAGTTTCGATACCAGTTATTCAATCGAAACTAGGAGTTTCGATACCGGTTGTTCTATCGAAACTAGGAGTTTCGATATCTATTTACTCAATCGAAACTAGGAAGTTTCGATACCTGTGTACAATCGAAACTAGGTAGTTTCGATACTATTCTTGCCAATCGAAACTAGGAGTTTCGATAACCGTTTTGCCCTGTCGAAACTAGGAAGTTTCGACATCTGTTCTGTTCAATCGAAACTAAGAAAGTTTCGATACCTGTTTATTAGCCCCATAAGGCTGTAACTCAGAACTATTTTCATAACAAAACAAGGTTGGAAAAACTAAAAAGATAATTAAAACAAAAGTAATCAGATCGGCTAGGTCAAATGAACAAATTGCGTTTAAGACGAGTAGTCTTAACGTGTATGTTATCCTTGTGTAAATAGGATACGGATAGGCGAATCTGCCGTCATTCAAATTTTTGCTAGCATTCATACTGTCGAGGTGAGTTCACGGCCCCCTTTTAACTATTTACTGTTTTGTAAACATCGGGGGAGAAACATACTTACTTGTTATATTTTGAAATGATTTGGGGTGGAAACATACATGTAAAAGACTTTTGTGTATAAATGAATGGAACTAATGATCTGACCGTATGTATGTATTGAGGGAACAATAAAGCGCTTAAATTCCTCGTAATAAATTAGTAACCATTAGCTATGGATTTAGCCCGGGATTATATGAATAGTACTATTGGGGGTGACGCCTCCGGTCGTGGTTAGTCGCGCTAACCAGGGGTCAAAATGGCCAAATGACCGCATATTGTCTTACTCGCAGAAAGGCGAGGGGAGGCACAGAAAGTTGGGGTTTGGTTACGGTCTCGTACATTACATACTATTTTGTATTCCTTGCAAGCTTACAAATGGGGTCAATAGATCGGATTAGTAATCATATTCATTGGTAATACATACAAAAGAGTTCTGATCAGGGTAAAATGATCAGGTTTATCAAAAGAGTTCTGATCAGGTTAAAGTGATCAGGTTTTACACAAAAGGGTTCTGATCAGGTTAAAGTGATCAGGTTTTACACAAAAGGGTTCTGATCAGGTTAAAATGATCAGGTTTTACACAAAAGGGTTCTGATCAGGTTAAAGTGATCAGGTTTTACACAAAAGGGTTCTGATCAGGTTAAAATGATCAGGTTTTACACAAAAGGGTTCTGATCAGGTTAAAATGATCAGGTTTTACACAAAAGAGTTCTGATCAAGGTAAAGTGATCAGGTTTTACACAAAGGAGTTCTGATCAGGGTAAAGTGATCAGGTTTATCAAAAGAGTTCTGATCAGGTTAAAATGATCAGGTTTTACACAAAAGTGTTCTGATCAGGGTAAAGTGATCAGGTTTAAAGTAAAGAATTCTGATCAGGTTAAAGTGATCAGGTTTAAACGAAAGAGTACTGATCAGGTTAAAATGATCAGGTTTAACAAAGAGTTTTGATCGGCAAAAAGATCAGATTTAAACATTGGGTTTATGATAACTCTTTATAATAACTTGTGAACTCACCAACCTCGTGTTGACAGTTTTAAGTATGTTTTAAGGAAATTGAACGTGGTCATCAGGTTAGCAATGTAGGTTACATGCATGCACGTGGATACGGCTTTTGGGAGGATTTCTCTTGTATAACTCATGGTCTTGAGTCATATTTGCGAAATCTTAAACATTTGTAAACTCAAATTGATATTTTGTAATGTAAATATTTTAAATTCAGTTATGTATCCAATTACATGTATGTGTTTGCGGTAATCATATGCTTTGGAAACCAGTGAAAGTCGCGCCTCGCGTTTCCGCCCTGGCGGGGTGTGACAATGTGCGTCCAAGAAGAAGAGCGTCTGAAGCTGGAGAAACCGGATGTTGCTTATCTCATGACTACTGATTCAAAGAAGAGGAAGGACAGTTTCCGTAAGAAGGAATTTTCTAAGGTCCAGAAACAAAATGCAAGTGCTGCTTCCAGTTCTAAATACTCCAAAGGGAAGTCTCACTGTAAGTTCTGCTGTAAGGCAGGACATAGATATAAAGACTGCCTAGACTTTAAGGAGTGACTGACTAAGAGATGTAATAATCTTTATATGACACTTGAGTCCAATAACTTAAATGTTCTAACTAATACATGGTGGTTTGATTCTGGTTCTATGGTTCATGTAACCAACTCACTACAGAGATTCCTTACAATCCAGAAGCTGGAAAGAAACTGAAGAACACTTAAAATGGGAAATGGAGAAGAACTAGTTGTCGAAGCCGTGGGAACCTTAGAATTACTTATGAAAACTGGTTTATGTATTAAACTTTATGATACCTTATATATTCCTAAGATTACAAGGAATCTTGTGTCAAGACCAAAGTTAGACATGTACGGTTTTGTTTGTTCTCATGGTCATGACAAACTTTCTATTATGTTAAATTCTCAAGTGTTTGGACGTGGTTATCTAGATGGTGGTCTCTATAAATTAAAACTAGATGGTGAATTTTCCAAGTCTTTGTTATCATATAATATAAATGAGAACTTAACAAAGACTAAACGAAAACGAGACTTAGAAACTTCATCCATGTTGTGGCATCAATGCTTAGGCCACATTTCACGAGAACACTTATCTCGACTCGTGAAGGATGAAGTGTTACCATCTCTCGATTTCAATGATTTTGGCACATGTGTCAAATGCCTTAAAGGTAAAATGACATCAGCGAATAAAAAAGATGCCACTAGGAGCTCTAATTTATTAAATTTTTTAAAAGTTTATTATTTTATTAAAAGGAAAAAATAAAATGAATTAAAATATATAAATATTAGGGGCGACACACTTACCCCTGCATATATTTAGTTTCTTTATGCAACTAATTATTACATTCGGATTTAAGTTTAATTATTAAAAAGTGAAAGTTATATATGACTTTCCAAACCGACCTTCCAAACACCCCGTTCGAGCCGTCCAAAACCGCACTTTGCCTTCAAATAGTCAAGTGTTCAATATTTAATTTAAATCAAAGAGAAAAAGTGAAGCAAATATAAATAAATTTATTTAAAAAATCTTTAGGCTTTTTAAATAATAAAATAAATAAATGATAAAAATCGAATATGTTGATATATAAATAATGTCAGATGTATTTCTTTACACGTAAACGTTTATTCACATGTATACGTATACTTAATCTCCCTCATCAACATACACATAGTTGTCTCAGAGTTTTCAGTAGCCATGCTTCATAATAATAAATTAGGATCCTTGAACATAAAATGTTCAAATATACATAAAAAAAGTTTAATAATATTCCAAAAAAATTATATATAAGTATCAAAAACAACGATAATATTTTTTTAGAAGTCTAATAATTTAAATTTACATAGCAAATAAAGAAGTAAAATATATTTAGCTATTACTTCTCAATTTTCAACGGAAAAAAAAATATTCATTCGGTTCACACATAGGAAACTTCTTGATACATGAACGATTGCATTATCTCAATGTTGATGTTGATGTCACAATGCAAGTTGCCTTTTTAAAACGCTTTATCAATGTTATATTTCTATATAATTAAAAAAAAAATTGTTAACGATACGCGTAAATGTTACCTTTAAGAATGGTTATTATGCTTAACCGGTGATATGTCACTATATATTACTTTATTTATTTAAATATAAATATATAGTACGGTTATTATGCTTAACCGGTTGAGGGTTTAAGTAGATTTAGAGGACGTGTAATGGTCATCAAAGAAAAAACTAATTTGTTAATTTTTTTATATTTCTTTTCATTTTATTTTATACCGTTAAATTATAGAACTTAATAAGTTTGTTAAAAACTAAAATTCATTGGAGAATTTTAAAATCTTCGTAAAGTTGACATAAGTATAAGTGTTAGAATTTTATAAGAGTTGTAGAAAACACTAAAATGATCAAAGTTTTATAAAAATTAAATCGTCAGAGTATTTAAAAAAGTTCACAAAAAATATCAACAAAAGTTCACAAAAAATATCAAAGTTTTATAAACGTTTATAAAAAAAGTTGAAACAGTGAAAGTTCATAGAAAACTAAGAGGATAAAAGTTTTCATAACGTTTTATAAAAATAGTCTAAAATGATCTAGCTTTTATGACTAGTTATTTTAAAGAAAACTAGTTTTTGATGGATTTTTGTTTTTTAATTTTGGAGAAAAATTAAAACAAACTATTTAAATGTTTATACCATTTTAAAAGATAAAACAGTTTTCATATTGTGTCAAACTAATGTTAGGATCCCAAACCTATGTATTATACGGGTCGAATAAATCCAACTTGTTGTAAACCAATAATTTTTATGAAGATTTGAATATTAGATGTCATCAGCCATTGATAAAATAAAAAATAATAAAGATTTAAGAATTATAAAATTATATTTTAAGATAAAATATTTTTGAAATTTTCTTTTGTAAGTTTAATAAACTATTAGAATAAATTTTAAATATTTAATTATTTAAAATAATAATTATTTAATAATAAAGAGAGAAGAAAAACAAAAATTTAGAATTAAACAGAATTCGACACATTACGTATATAGTTATTTATATATTATAATAAAGATTTTACAAGTGATGCCCATGCCATGCCACTCGTTTTTTGACACGTGTGGTATAATTTCTATATTTCTTCCGGCATGATTTACAAATGCTAGCTTAGCTAGTAATCTCTCATACCTCCTTTAAGGGTGAAGAGGCATTAAACTCATCAAAAAATTTTACTCATCAAACTGTCTAATGTAATTTTATCATCTTAAAATTACTTATTTACTCAGATTTTATTGAAAACACCCTACTCAAACTACTCACCCACTTTAAAAAAAAACATTTAAATAGAAAAAAGAAGTAAATTACCGTTTGCGTCCCTATGATTTACACGATTTAACACAATGCGTCCATAACACGAATTTTTAACGCTTTGAGTACCTGTGGTATACAATATGTAACACTCTGATCCCCTGAGCTATACAATATATTCACCCAAAACTACTAACTTCACCCGAAAATACTAAGTTTTTTATAACCATAATTCTCAATCTGAGCCCCTGGGCCTATTTTAACTCACGCCCTCCTATCGAAACTCGTCGATCTCTTTTCGAAACTCGCCGTCCTCCCTCTTCCAAGCCGTCCCCGACCTCTTCCTAGACAATGCCTCTTCGAGTGGATGCCATCATCTACAACCAGACTGTCACAGGTACAATTTTTGACCAATTTTGTGTTTTATCGTTTTTGTGTTAATAATTAGACATTCGATCGGTCCAATTTTTGACCACTTTTTTGTGTTTGAAGCCGGAATGCAGGTGCACGCGACCCCTACTTACCTTCGGGTGCGGGTAAGGGACGTGTTGAAGTTCTTTTTCAGGTTGAATATGGCGGGGACAACAGGTAGTTTCGAATGGTTTTTTTTTATTTTGGTCAAATTAGTAGTTTCGATTGGTTTTTTTTGGTCAAATTGGTAGTTTCGATTGGTTTTTTGCGTATGTATTTTGGATTGATTTCTTGGTGATAATGTATTTTAGATTGAATTTTTAGTTGTTTCGGGTGAAGTTGGTTGTTTCGGGTGAATATCAATCTTACCCCTGTCGAAACTAAACTTAACAGAATTTTTTAACGAAGTTAGGCCAAGGGGCTCAGAGTGTTACAGATTGTATACCATAGGTATTCAAAGCGTTAAAAATTCGTGTTAGGGACGCATTGTGTTAAATCGTGTAAACCACAAGGTTGCAAACGATTATTTACCCTAGAAAAAGTGTGTGTGGTAAGTGGTGGTGTCCACTAGAGAGAGAGTGAGATTCATCCGAGTAAAAACACTCGGCCCTTCTACTCGATTGAGCTACTCGGTTTGATGGGGGCGGCGTTCCCCTTTTACCCGGTCTCCATCTTTTCTACTTGGCTCAAGCCGAGTAGAATGCCCCCTTCACCATAAGGGAGGTCGGGTTCGAGCTTGGCTACCGGCTTTTCTTCTTTTTGTTCTCGACTTCCTTTTTTTTAGCACCAGCCATCTTTTTTTGCCCTCAGTTCCTTTTTCTAAGCACCAATCAAAATTAAACCATTCTTTAATTATATTCTATTTAATTCGTATTTTTCCTACTTTAAATTTAACTAAAATAATAATAATGTATTTATATCGTCAAAGTTTCTAGAATGTAATAATATATAAATATTTATATCGTTAAACATATATTTATTTACCTAAAATAACAATTATATTTTTGCTTCCAAAGTAAAATAATAATTATTATAATAATATATTTATATCGTCAAAGTTTCTACAATGTCAATTACGACATTTATCAAAGTTCCAATGTAAGTTGTTATCATTATCATTATATTATAGTTATAATAATTGTTTTTTTATATATAAATGTTACTATATAATAATAACTAGTTTCTTTTCTCGCCCGCGCTTCGTTTCGATAGTCTGGTCATTATCGGGGTCAACTCATTTGGGTGGAGAAAACTTATGTCAAAACGCTTACTCGCTATAGTGCACGATCGAAAAAAAATTGAATTTGAATATAGGTCCATTTTTTTAAAAGTTATACCTTAACGTGGATAAAAAAAATAAAGGAAACCGCGCGTTCCGTTTAAAAAAAAGTTAACGAATGAAAGTTAGCGAAAAAAAATTAAACTAATAGAAAACTAAACGGGTTAAAAACGTAAATTATATATAACTAGTGTTATACCCGTGCGCGTTGCGGCACACTAAAACGTCAAAATTAATGTTCTGAAAACTTTATACAATCAAATAAAAAAATAACATTGACGTTTTCAATTTCGGGGTTTACACATGTTACCGTAGTTTCAATATTGGCGAACTGCAATGATCTTGTGAGGGTTAACTTTTTAAATCATATTTATATATAAATTGTTTAGGAAAAAGGGAAGTAAAGTTTCTTTGCTAAAAAACATTATTATGTGAAATTATATTTCTATGTGTTAGAACATACATTGTTCTATTTAATATCTTTACTTGTATTATAATCTAAACTAGTTTTCTGTTAGTTTATCAATCCTCTCATGATATATTGTATAGTACTTGTGTTAGTTTTGTTATTCGTAGCATCGGTGTGGTCTATCTATGCATTACAGATCTCAATTAAATAATAACAACACCCCAAATAAGAAAATACGAGTCATAAACATCACAACTTAAATTGATTATTAACTGCTATTCAAAATTATAGGGTTCAGTTTTTATTTAAGTGTTGCAGTTGATACGTGCACGTTATCACCAGAAAATGCAGTTTCTCATTAAATTTAGGTTATCGCAATATCATTTTTACTGGTTAAAACATTTAAATACATTCAATGCATTAATGTTTATTAATTTTTTTTTACTTTAGATGATCAATTTGAATGCACCGAATTTTTTCACCTACTTTGAATACAATTTATGAATTGTTTGTATTATATGTTTAAGGGTCTATTTTTTTTTATTTTCATTTTTAATGGGTACCTACTAAATCTGGGCCGAGTATAACATTCAGTAACTGTTTGTCTCTGTTCTGATCCTTCATTCAATTTAATTTTTTTCTTTTGGTCAAATTAGTAGTTTCGATTGGTTATTTGCGTATGTATTTTGGATTGATTTCTTTGTGATAATGTATTTTAGATTGAATTTTTAGTTGTTTCGGGTGAAGTGAGTAGTTTCGTGTTAACTTAGTAGTTTCGGGTGAATATCAATCTTACCTCTATCGAAACTAAACTTAACAGATTTTTTTAACGAAGTTAGGCCAAGGGGCTCAGAGTGTTACAGACTGTATACCATAGGTATTCAAAGCGTTAAAAATGTGTGTTAGGGACGCATTGTGTTAAATCGTGTAAACCACAGGGTCGCAAACGGTAAATTACTCTAGAAAAATTGTGTGTGGTAAGTGGTTGGGTCCACTAGAGAGAGAGTGAGATTCATCCGAGTAAAGCACTTGGTCCTTCTACTCGATTGAGCTACTCGGTTTGATGGGGACGGTGTTCCCCTTTTACCCGGTCTCCATCTTTTCTACTCGGCTCAAGCCGAGTAGGATGCCCCCTTCACCATAAGGGAAGTCTGGTTCAAGCTTCGCTACCGGCTTTTCTTCTTTTTGTTCTCGACTTCCTTTTTTTTAGCACCACTCACTTCCTTTTTCTAAGCATCAATCAAAATTAAACCATTCTTTAATTATATTCTATTTAATTCGTATTTTTCCTACTTTAAATTTAACTAAAATAATAATAATGTATTTATATCATCAAAGTTTCTAGAATGTAATAATATATTAATATTTATATCGTTAAACTTATATTTATTTACCTAAAATAACAATTATATTTTTGCTTCCAAAGTAAAATAATAATAATTATAATAATGATATATTTATATCGTCAAAGTTTCTAGAATGTCAATTACGACATTTATCAAAGTTCCAAAGTAAGTTGTTATCATTATTATTATATTATAGTTTTAATAATTGTTTTTTTTATATATAAATGTTACTATATAGAAATAACTAGTTTCTTTTCTCGCCCGCGCTTCATTGCGATAGTCTGGTCATTATCGGGGTCAACTCGTTTGGGTGGAGAAAACTTATGTCAAAACGCTTAATCGCTATAGTGCACGATCGAAAAAAAATTGAATTTGAATATAGGTCCATTTTTTTAAAAGTTATACCTTAACGTGGATAAAAAAATAAAGGAAACCACGCGTTCCGTTTAAAAAAAAGTTAACGAATGAAAGTTAGCGAAAAAAAATTAAACTAATAGAAAACTAAACGGGTTAAAAACGTATATTATATATAACTAGTGTTATACCCTCGCGCGTTGCGGCACACTAAACCGTCAAAATTAACGTTCTGAAAACTTTATACAATCAAATAAAAAAATAACATCGACGTTTTCAATTTCAGGGTTTACACATGTTACCGTAGTTTCAATATTGGCGAACTGCAATGATCTTGTGAGGGTTAACTTTTTAAATCATATTTATATATAAATTGTTTAGGAAAAAGGGAAGTAAAGTTTCTTTGCTAAAAAACATTATTAAGTGAAATTATATTTCTATGTGTTAGAACATACATTGTTCTATTTAATATCTTTACTTATATTATAATCTAAACTAGTGTTCTGTTAGTTTATCAATCCTCTCATGATATATTGTATAGTACTTGTGTCAGTTTTGTTATTCGTAGCATCGGTGTGGTCTATATATGCATTACAGATCTCAATTAAATAATAACAACACCCCAAATAAGAAAATACGAGTCATAAACATCGCAACTTAAATTGATTATTAACTGCTATTCGAAAATATAGGGTTCAGTTTTTACTTAAGTGTTGCTGTTGATACGTGCACGTTATCACCAAAAATGCAGTTTCTCATTAAATTTAGGTTATCGCAATATCATTTTTACTGGTTAAAACATTTAAATACATTCAATGAATTAATGTTTATTAATTTTTTTTACTTCAGATGGTCAATTTGAATGCACCGAATTTTTTCACCTACGTAGATGCACTTTGAATACAATTTATGAATTGTTTGTATTATATGTTTAAGGGTCTATAGTTTTTTTTATTTCCATTTTTAATGGGTAGCTACTAAATCTGGGCCGAGTATAACATTCAGTAACTGTTCGTCTTTATTCTGATCCTTCATTCTATTAAAATATTTTTTTACATTTGAAGTGGTCAATATTTAATCCCGACTCGTTCACTAACCTAACTACATTGGGGTTAATGGTGAGTTTTTAAAATTTGACAGATTAACCAATTAATATGTCATTTTTATTTATTTTTCAAAGTGTTCAAATATGTGATATCAACAGAACTGTTTTAAAATGACAATTCATCATTAGTTATTAATTTTATGAGATGGATTGTTTATTAAATAAATATAACTTTATGTACGGACTTTTAAAAAAAAAATTATTAGTTGGTGGGTGCTGATTATAAGGAGACTTAAAAACAGAGAGTACAGTTGCTTTGCTATGTGTGTATTTGAAAAACGGTCAAAGTAGTCGGATCTTATATAATTGAACTTAAGATTTTTATTTCAACGGCGTTTGTCGGATTTTAGAATTTTTCGGGATTGTCGTGAAGATACCATCAGTTAATATAGAGGAAACAAAAACGGAGGTGTTGCTATGTAATCACGTAACATGTTAATTTTTTTAAAATAAACTATAACAATACCATATTCAAATTAAAGAAAATAAAATGCTCGTTTTTATGGTGTAACTTTTTATAAAAAATATTACGGTATGAAAAAGTTATGGCCGTTTAAAAATCGTGGAGGGTAGTTATTTTAAAAGTGTAATTATTGTTTAAATAACCAAAAGTTGAGGGGGTAAAGATGTAAATATTTAGGGGTGCAAACGAGCCGAGCCGAGCCCGAGCTTGACTAGGCTCGAGCTCGGCTCGTTTAACTTACTGTGAGCTCGAGCTCGAGCTCGGCTCGATTCGAGCTCTAATTTTGAAGCTCGGGCTCGGCTCGTTGGTAGCTTTACAAGCTCGAGCTCGGGCTCGGCTCGTTTATTATATATTAATTAATTTATATATATTTATAATTATTTTTATATAAATTTTATTATAGTTTTTATATATAACATAATACATATTATTTAATTATATTTATCTTAATTTTATATATACTAATTATTATTATTATTTTATAAATATATATTAAATATATTAAAAACATTATATAAATAAAAGGCTCGTTAAGGCTCGCGAGCCGGCTCGAGCTCGATAAGTGAAGCTCGGGCTCGGGCTCGTTTAAAACGAATATCTATTTTATTATTAACAACAAAATGTTTCTAAATATCACGATGAAAATTCAAGGTATTACATTTTTTGTTAAAAAACCCGCAAATTGGATTTTTATTAGTCAAACTATAATATATATATATATTTATTGGTCGATAATAATACACACTGACAACTTAGTCAGTGACATTCTAAGCTTTCATTTTCGTTACTAAGACTAATCCCGCTCGTATAATGATGATATATTTACATTTAATTTATGTTTGATTTTACTTACCAGAAAGGTACATTCCCCCATTTCTATCATAATCATATTCTGAGTAAAACCAAGTGCACCTTGCCCGCTAAATCGCGCAGGGAAAAATAAACATAAGATAAATACTATTTTTTTAAACTTATTCAAAAAACCAATCCGACATAACTGGTAGCCCCCATACCTCACAGGCTCACATAATAGAGGTCAGGGGTTTGACCTGTGCCACCTACGTTTCACTTCCTATTTTTGTTACTGACACTTTTACTACTCCACTCTCTCCTTCTTTGATTTGATTTGATTTGATTTGAAAATTTATCATAACCACCATCTTTTATTTAAGTTGAAAACTTTAATATATATATATATATATAAGGGAGGATAAAAGATATTAAACGAACTCCGATTGAGCTAATTTAGGCGGCGTTGTAACCGTCTCGTCGAACTCCACCATCTTAGCTTTTAAGGTTTAGATTTTACGTTTGAATTTTAGGGTTTTAGCCTTAAGGTTTAGATTTTATGGTTTAGGTTTTTTTTTGTGGGGGTGGGGGTTTAGGTTTTGTGAGATGGGGGGTGGGGTGGGGGGGTTTTAGGTTTTTGGGGGGTGGGGTGGTGGTTTTAGGCTTTTCGGGGTAGAGTTGAAGGGGGTTTAGGTTTTTGGGGTGCGGGTGGTGGGGGTTTAGGTTTTTGGGTCCGGGTTAGGGTTCGATGAGACGGTTCCAACGCCATTGGAATGAGCTCAATCGGAATTCGTTTGACCCACTTCTTAGGATTTCTTAGCGAAAAACCACTTTTTAGTAGAAACGTCATATAGGGAAGAGTTCAAATGTTAACCACTTTTTTATGTGATAACCGTGCTAACCACTCTCAAAGAATCACATAATTTATAAATTATTTTTTATTTTAATTGTTAAAATAATATTTAAGTATCTTTGACATATATCTTGAACATAAATACGGAAATGATTAGTCTTACATATACATATCAAATAATGTTACATATACGTGACACATAGTGTTTACGTATATGTAATACTAATAGAATTATAATTGTTACATATACGTAACACTATGTTTAAGAGTGGTTATTATATATATTGGTTATTATTTGAACCTCACCCTATATATATATATATATAAAGGAGGGATCAAGAGAAAACTCTATATTTAGGCGAAAAACAAGAAAACTCATATTAGCCAATCAAAGAATTTTTATATTAATTATTTATTTATTATATTAAAGGGCATTTATGTAAACTAACATGTATTTAATATATTTTTATATTATTATTCAATCTTAATCCCTAAAAAATCTCCTATTGATTTGTTTTCTCTCAAACCACAGATCGTGAAGAGTTTAGATATTCTCAAACTTGAAGATTCAAATTTTTTAATCAATCTTCGATTTTTTTTGTTTGATTTCATCCCCTAATTATCGATATGGCCTGTTATATATGTAATCTTATTGATTTCGTTCATCCCCAAATCAACGATTTTGTTCTGCAATCCTTCTAAAAGGTACGAATCTAAATCAATATTTCATCTGAACTGCACCTTCACGGAAATATTGTTCATCGGGTTTTTTATTTTTTTTATTGTTTTGTTCATATCGATGTAACTTTTTTGATTATGTGTTTCAGTGATGGGTTTGGAAGAAGATTGTCCATTTAATCAAATTTCAAATGTTAATTCTCCTCATGATTCATCTACAATTCTGGTTACACAAGATCAGGATGTTAATTCGAATCAATTAATGTTAGCAGATTAGCATGTTCACATAGAAGATTTTGATCATCATACCCCATCAAAGAACGATAATGGAAATAACCCGGATATATACCTTATTGGTGTTCAACATGAAGGTATGTTAATGATTTTCTAAATTCTTAAAATCAATTATTGGGTTTTTTAATCATTCAGGTATTAAAGATCCAACATCTAGGGAAGTAAAGTGATCGTCTATTCGGATCCCAGTGCAGTGAAATATCTAATGGAAAAGAAGGATGTCAAACCTAGGCTGATCATATGGGTACTACTGTTGAAGGGAATTCAACCTAGAGATACGAAACAAGAAAGGCACCGAGAATGTGGTGGCAGATCACCTGTCACGAGCTGTGAATGCTGAAAGTGATTCTACTGAAAGAATCGGGGAAACCTTCCCAGATGAGCAGTTGCTTAGTGTTTCCACTGACCCTTGGTATGCTAACATTGTTAATATTTTTGCTGCAGGTAAAATTCCAGAGCATTGGGTAAAGAAAAAGAGGTAGCACTTCATGTCTCAAGTGAAGCAGTATATCTAGGATGAACCAGATTTGTTCAAAGTTGGGGCAGATCAGATGATCCGACGTTGTGTGCCAGAGATTGAAGTCCAATACTTGTTAGAACATGCCCATTCCTATGCATGTGGAGGGCACTTTAGTGGACAGAAAACAGGACATAGGGTCTT
This sequence comes from Smallanthus sonchifolius, assembly GCA_023525975.1. NCBI lineage: Eukaryota > Viridiplantae > Streptophyta > Magnoliopsida > Asterales > Asteraceae > Smallanthus > Smallanthus sonchifolius. Next base: position 9,748,690 of record CM042025.1, read on the forward strand.
GACTTGTGGGTTCTATTGGCCCACGATCTTCAAGGATGCAGCAGAGTTCGTGAAGAACTGTGTACGGTGTCAATAATTGGGAAGCATCACCAAGCGTAATGAGATGCCAATGCGACCAATCATGCTCGTCAACATATTTGATGTGTGGGGCATAGACTTCATGGGCCCTTTCCCTAATTCATTGGGGCACTTGTACATCTTGGTGGCAGTTGATTACGTTTCTAAATGGGTTGAAGCAATCGTCACCAAGACGAATGATCATGCGGTGGTGTGTAAGTTCATGCAGAGTAACATCTTTTCCAGGTTTGGTATCCCTCGTGTGATCATCAATGATGGGGGATCACATTTCAAGAACTTTAAATTCGGTAAATTGCTTAGACGGTACGGTGTGAACCATTGGATCGCCACTCCGTATCATCCACAAACAAGTGGGTAAGTGGAGGTGTCGAACAGACAAATCAAGGAGATTTTACAAAAGACGGTACGGCCCGATCGTAAGGATTAGTCTACAAAACTTAACGATGCTTTATGGGCCTACCGAACTGCTTACAAAACTCCGATTGGTACCACACCTTACCGGCTAGTATATGGAAAGGGATGTCATCTGCCGGTTGAAATAGCTCATCGTGCTTTATGGGTAGTAAAATCTGTTAATTTGGAGTATGATAATGCAGGTAAAGAGCTAGAAGAGCTAAGGGATGAAGCATACGAACGTGCATCTGCATACAAAGCAAAAATGAAAGCAGTGTACGACTCAAATCTGAAGAAGAAGGTATTTGAAGTAGGCCAGAAGGTGTGGCTATACAAATCAAAACTGAAGCTATTCCCTGAAAAGCTGAAGAGTAAATGGATGAGTCCATACTTGGTCATTTGAGTTAGACAGTTTGGTGAGGTAGAGACCGAGGATTTTGATGACCACCTCAGGCAGGTCATTAATGGGTATAGACTGAAGCCCTACTTAGAGGCAAATAAAATCAATGACACAAGGGAGGAGTCTGTCAGCTTTGTGATGTACGCATCTGCATATGAATAACCAAAGTAAGATACACGTGTCTGGCTGAAGACGTTGAACTTAGCACTCTTGGGAGGCCACCTAAGGTTAGTTAGCTTTAATTTCTTATCTAGATTAAATGAACGTTGTGGGTGTGTTCTCTAGAAACCCTCACAAGACTAAACTGGTCCTCTCGGGCTACCGAGGGGTTTAAAAGGCTTGATGCATACGCTAAATGCATTCGTGATTCGTACGAAAGTGAGTTAGGTTTTTATTTCGTCTTTGTGTTTTTCTCTAGGAAGAGCCCAAGTGTGGGGACATTCTGGGAATGCTGAGGCTTGTGCTAATGCAATGGGGACCATGCATCATTCTCTATGGGGTAAGATACCGTGTGTAGAGTTTGTAGAGTCATGAGTCTTAGTTCGTAGTGTTTTCGGTATGTTTTTGCGTCTTTTTAAGTTTTCTTAGGGATTTGGGGCCATACAAGCATGAAAAGCTATCACAAATCACGTTCCAGGTATGTATGAACATCATTGGGGGTGTTGGAACAAAATTTTGAAAAAGTTGAAAATTTTGATTTTTGGACCAAAAATTTTTCTAAGTATAAAAATCGTCAAAACATTTTGTCAAGGTAGAGTCCTCGCGGTACGCGAAAGTCAGGGGACAGATCCTCGTGGTACGTAAAGACTTGAAATTAGGGTTTGGTTGATTTTCCACTCTTCGCGGTACGCGAAGAGTGATGGCCAGTTCTTCGCGGTACGCGAGAGACCCTAGTTGGCCACTTTTTCCCTATTTTTTATTTTTGTAATTTTGAGTCATGTCGAGTCCGTCGGGGCTTCTATTTTTTGTTTTGAGTCTTTTTATTGAGTCGATATGATTCTTGTGGGTGTGTTTCGAGCTTAATTTTGCAGGTTTGGACTCAATTACCCGTACTCAATCTCCATTCGGGTGATGAAGGTCCTAGTTTGACGATTCGTTTATACAAGGCAGCCCATTAGTATCTATGGAGCACGATCGCGAATGAAATGCTATACGATCGTCTGTCCAACTAAGTTTCTTTATTTTTGTTTATTTTTTTTGTGTCGCTCTTCCTACAGTGAGGGGTCTAAATGTGCGGAGGGGAAACCTTAGTTCAGTTCTGTATTGGAGTCTTGTTTTGAGTCAATTTGAGTCATAAAATATAAAAATCCAAAAAAAAATAAAAAAAATTTCAAAAATGTCCATGGATCAGAATTTTTGCAATATATGGAAAATGATAGGTAGAATCGGGAACTTTGCGTGTTGAATTGAATTGAAATAATAAAATAGAAAATGTGTCTAATTTGTAACGTTTTGGTAGGCCCAGCCGACTTTAAGAGCTTAAATATCCTGGTAGTGTATCTAGGTTTAAATGAACAATAATTTAGGATATCTTGTGGGTTCTCATCTTAGGGGTGAAGGTAAGGTTAAAACTGTTAACATAGGGTGATAGGTACCTCTATAAGCAAAAAATTATAAGTTTTTAAAATATGTGGCACACCGCTTTCTTTTTATGAAAATAAATCCGAAAGTTGGTGGCACCCGCATTACATGATCCATCATTCACGAGCTTAATTAATTAGATTGAGAACTTGAGTTCTGCCTACGTGTTACCCTCCGGGTTACAAGCTTGGTTGAAACGCCCATGGGCAGATTCTTAAGTGATCAATCATAGATGACTAAGTTTGACTTATGTGTTACCTTCCGGGATAGTGACTTGGTTGAAACGCTTCTAAGTTAAGTTTATGTTCTTTATTGCTTAAAAACTGAAGCCTATGTGTTACCCTCCAGGATAGTGACTTGATTGAAACACTAATGGTTAAGGTTTATTCATAGTTAATAAAAGCTCGTATCATTCACTCATCGATCCATAATTCACCTGATTTTTAAAACTTCAAAATTATTGTTTATAGTGGTGGGAAATCTATTAGGTTTACCACGGGCCTAAACATGACCTTGAGATGGGATTAGACTGAGCTGTAGCTTTTTGACTGTGAGACCCATAGATAGACTGTATGCTTGGTAATGTATAATATAGTAGATCACAAAATTGGGGGCTCGATAGGTTGGTGGTTGGGTTTAATCGGATAGAAATACCGATTGTTACGATTAACGCATTAGTATGTTTAAAGTTGTGTAAAATGAAAGTGTGAAGCAAGTTTTCTGATTATGATTCCATGCATAATTCTTTTTCGGGACGAAAAAGGTCAACTGTGGGGATGTGATGTGTTGCTAAATATCCCGTGTATAAGAGCCTAATTTGGATAGTTTTAGTAGTTTAGCTTTGTATATCGAGTCTGTTTTATGTGCGTTTGGTATTGTTGAGTGTTACAGGTTGAATATGCTAAGTGATCGGGAAATATGGAGCTTAAATCAAGATGATAGCAGCATACATGGGCCTCAGAGAAGTCAAAAGATCAAAACGTCAAATTTCTTGGAATTTAGGTTCTTCGCGGTACGCGAAGACCTGAGAGGATTTTCTTGCGGTACGCAAGGGGCTTAAAAAGCCCACCCGACTATTTTTTCTGTCGCGGTACGCGAAGGAGAGTTTGGTTTGGTTCGTGGTACGCGAGAAAATGTAAAATCGGCAAAAATTAACCTAATTTCAATTATAAGCCATTGAGGAGTCTATTTTTGAATTAACTTCCATCCAGCCGTCCAAGAACTTCCAAGAGGCGATTTCCCAAGTAAAAGTTCGAATCTTTCCGAGTTTTTGATGCTAGATCAAGTTACACCAACTATTGAAGAATCGACGATGATGTCGATGAGCGGCTAACTCTTTTGTGGTTGATTCCAGATGTAGGAGCTGCTTTGTGAGGTGATAATATGGTTTATACTTGGTTTTTTTATAGGATTCTTGTAATTGTTTGATTGTTTGAATGCTATAGTTTGTTCTGTTTGATTAAAACGATTTGGTTTTTAGATTTAATACGTTCATCAATTTTTCAGTTTTATATCGTGACTCATTGAGTGTTTATGTCTGATGTTATAAATTGGTAATTGATTATTGAGTAATTAACTTGTTTCAAGCATTCGGTTTTACAATCGTTGCTCAACACAGTCACTATCTTGATTGTTAATTATTTATCGAACTGAATAAAACGAGTCATGTCTATGTGATTTTCAGTTAGTACAAACCAGTAATCACCGAGCTTGCAATCTGAACCCGGAAGTAATCCGTTTTCTCTTAATTGTTTCAAAGTTTTTAAAGTTACTTGCTTTTGAATCTGAACTTAAACAGTTTTCTGAATTAAACACTTTCCACTAATTTTTTGTGGATACGACACCCTACTTCACTATACTATAGTTTAAGGTAACCATGGATTAGATTTAATATTGTTTTTGATTGACGTAGTTACCATCAATGTAAAACATGTGTCGATACCTTTTTGGCATCTTACGGCTCTATCTATTTATGTGTTCCTTTTGATATAACTGTTCAAGCAGATATTAATCTTGCAAGTCTTTGATACCAATCATGGAAACCCATCAAGGTTAGGTTACTAAAGAAACACAAAGGATCTGATTCCAACAATAGAAATTGATAAAACTATGGATCGTCATGCAACCGGAGATCGTGGGGGTCATGTGGTTTTGTTGGAAAGAACTGACAGAATAGATGTATGCTGCTTAACTGCCTTCTTTATGATGTAGGCTCAACCACTTGGGCCGACCTTAGGGTGGCACCCCTCCTATGTCCAATGGAGATCACTAACCTAGGCCATGGGTTTTCTTAATCACCCATTGACTCTATCTAGGTAAGTGAGTTTTCTAATGCCTCTATCACATTTTACGCAGCCTCCCGTCCATTTCTTTTTCTTCTATCTACCAATGTGGGTATGCTTTAAATTGCTCATTCCACTACACAGATTTCACATATCCTTGTAGCTCTGTCTCTACTTGCATTGTTTTACTACCTTTTGTTGTATTTATACTATCCTTATTACATGCGTTAAGTTAAACAAGCTTTGATTTTATTTTGTAGTTGAAAAAACTTTTTCTTTCTCCAATCATTTGTGATCCATAACAAATATAAATGGCGGCTTAACAAAAAAAATCAAATTTGAGTGGGTATTCTGAAATCGATTTGGAGATTAGGTTGATAATTTGTAAAAATTTCGATTTTATTTTAGGTTCGCCAAAAGAATTTTGGGAGTAGGGGGTCATTTTGTTAAATTCATATGAACATGTGAGATTTTGTTAAATCTAATATTGAAATATGACATTTTAGTGATTTTGCCCAACCGCTTTATACATTTGATATTTTGCATTTATTTATATATATATGTAAGTTGTCCAAAATAAACTAATGACCTTTGATACAACACACATATATCAAGTCTTGTAAATGTGGTCCATATATGAAATTGAAACTCCTTTAATGCTTGTTTCTTGTGGTTAGATAATAGCATTTGGAATTAGAACTAAATTTGTCTGCAAGAAGTACCCTATCATCGAGATATTTTCTCCATGTTCCTAACACCAGTATTATCTCTACTAACAAGTTGAATGCAGATGGACACTCAATATCACTTGGTGTTGGATTCATGATTACGAGCATTAGAAAACCTTTTCCCCACTCCCCTCATTCCTGGAACCCTTCCTCCTACACGTGACTCCACCCTTAAAGTCTTCTATTAAAACCGTCTGGTTTTAAATTACTTTAAATTTTTAATCTTTCAAGCACACTACCGACCACCATGCCCTAACATTTACCAACGATGTTCCTAAATTTCAAACCCTAAATTTCTCTTCAATGGCTTTTGAGAGGGAAAAAGATTTGTCGCTACATTCCACTATTCGTTCGTTTCTGGTACACTTTATTTCATATTAATTGTATTACTTACAAAACCCAAATTGGCAACTACATATGCACAATTTACAAGTCTTTTATGCATGCATTAGTTATCCAAATTGCCAACTACATATGCACAATTTACAAGTCAACTATGCATGCATTAGTTTTTATTATAAATGATTATTTTACTATCATAATTAATTTTTAAGTTTTTTTGTTTTTTCACTATAACTTTTAAAATATGACGTTTTATAAAATTTTGAATATACGGTTACAACGCGCTTATTTTTATCAACGTTTCGGTGTAAATTTCATTCAAAACGGAGTTTGGCGTAATAATGTAAAAGTCATCAAATCACAAACGAGTCATCAAAGCTGCTTTGAGGTTTCAATTTTTTCATAGTTTTTTTTTTGTTTTTACAACTTTTAAAATATGATGTTTTATAAAATTTTGAATTTGACGTTGCGACGTGTCTGCTTTTATTTACGTTTCGACATGAATTTTTGTAACGTCATTTTCAAACCGATCAATTGTTTTAAACGTTTTTTTTAAACCGTTTGGTTTTTTAAACCATCTGATTTTTCAAACCATTCAATGCCTCCAAATATACCGTTGCGAGATTCCTCTATTTTATTTTATCTACGTTACCCGTCGTAATGTTTACAATTTCTTTCATAAAATAAACAAATAATGTCCCTGCCAAGTGATTCATGTACGTACACGTACTATAACCCCATCCGTATCTACATTTTGAACCCACCGTGGAATGCGTCATTTTAATAAAAAAAAAATTTTACTCTTACAACTTTTAAACTATTTACGTTTTGACGTGAATTTTCGTAACATTATTTTTAAACCGACCGGTTGTTTTAAACGTTTTTTAAACCATCTCACACCCATCTCAAAATAAACCGTTGTGACTTTCTTTATCTACGTTTAAACCGACCCGCCGTAATGCGTCGTCGGCGTGCTTATTTTTATCTACGTTTCGGTGTAACTTTTTTTCGAATAACTTCATTTTCGTATACAACGAGGTAACTTTTTTTTACTATCGAATATACCGATGTAACTTGTAAAATATAAAAACTAATCAAAATAACTTATTTTGTAGTAATATTAATGCATTTATATTATAACTAGTTGGTTACCATCCGCGCTCCACGGCGAGTACGAAACGTAGATAAAAATAAGCAAATCGCGACAGTGCATTCAAGCTAAAACAATTCAATTGAGCTAAATAGACTAAATTAAATTAATATAATTTGGTTATAATTCAATATTCATTTAATGAGTTTTTACCAATTAGTAGATTTAATATAAATTGAATTGATCCATTTTTTTTAACAACAATTTGGATCAGTGACGGACACTGGCTCACCCGATCATGTCCAGCACCCTCAGGAGAAAACCCGTTATATATGAGAAAACCATCTGAAATAACCTGTAACCTTTTATTTTCACAAGTGGAACTTCAATTGATCCATTTGTTTGGTTGAATTGCAGATCATCAGGTGGACTTAATTAAATGCTCCCGAGAATGAAAAAACATGAAGATATACCAACAAGATCAAGACTACTCAACTTTAATATTATCCAAATAAGAAAGGAAATTCAACTTGAAGTCTTACGTGGCAATGGGCTCAAATTAATTAATTTTTTTTAACCGTAATTTAGATCACTGACGGGCCACTGACACACCCGATCATCTCCACCTCTCTCAAGAGAAAACCCACCATCGGTGAGAAAACTTTCTGGCCTAACCTGGACTCCCCTTTTTTTTTGTCACAAGTGGGACTTTAACTCAATAACTCCCCATTTTAATTAAGTATTGGGTATACAACTTTACCACTAGGTAATTAAATGATTGGTTGCAATTAAAAATATTGCTTTGGGCCGTTGGTTTGTACAACAACAAAAGAGAATGGGCCATATAATTAATTGTTTGGAAATGGCAGTTTGGGCCAGTCAATTAGACGCAATGGAAATGGAATCAGACGAATTTTGGGAACAGGGCACGCATCACAAGGGTTTGAGAGTAGTGGTGCACAAAAAAACCGGTTTTTTTTTTAACCCGGTCCAAACCGGCAAACCGGTTTGGCTTAAACCGGTTTGGGCCAAACCGGTTCGGGTTGCCCAAAAACCGCTGGTTTGAAACCGGTTTGGAGATTTCAGGAGGCGATCGGTTTAGGAACCGGTTCAACCAAACCGGTTTGATAAACCGGTTTAAACCGGTTTTCGAGCTAGACAAAAAATAGCCGTTGGGGTCGATTTTGGCCCTTTTTTTGGAGTTTTTTGCACACTTAAAACACTATAAATAGGTGGGGGGTGTTTAGGGTTGATCACACCTCTCTTTACACTCTCTAATCTCTAAAACCGCTCTTTAACCGCTCAAAAACGCTCTCTAAACTCTCTCTAAACTCAAAAAAAAAAACATGGCAAGTTTTGGTGTTGGTGGTTCCTCAAACGAAGTTACCGTTGTGGAAATTCGAGCAACAACGAGAAATCCGGCAATTTGGTGCAATTACGATCTATGTTTGTTGTCAAACGGGAAGGAACGTGCTCGGTGCAAGATGTGTGGTGCGTTTTTGGGGAAAGATTCAAACACTAGTTTGAAAATGCATATGGAAAAATCTTGCCCGTCATCGAAGGGAATTCCAAGTGAAGGTCAAGCCTCGATGACAAGCGAAGGAGGAATTTGGAACTTTGATCCAAATATTGTTCGAGATCGAATGGCGAGGTTAGTGATTCAAGAAGGATTGCCGTTCAACCACTTTGACAATCCGCGCTTGACAATGATGATTCAAGAGACACTCCAACCTCGTTATCACCAAGTAAGTCGCACAACCCTTAGACGAGATTGTATAAAAATGTGGAAAAAAGCAAAAAAAGAATTAATTTTGGGTTTTGAAAATTTGCAAACCGGTGTAAACTTAACCACCGATGTTTGGTCGGCTCCACATGGTATACCCGATTCGTACCTTTGCGTTACCGCGCATTGGGTTGATCCCAATACGTGGCAAATGATGAAGCGTACAATCGCTTTTGACTTGTTTGAATATCCACACACCGGCGAAAATATATTTTATATATTGGATGGTGTTATTAACGAATTTAAATTACAAAATAAACTTTTTTCAATGTCTTTTGATAATGCATCTAATAATACAAATGCGGTTCAAAAACTAAAAATTAAATATAAACCCGTTTGCAACGGCGTTTTTTTCCATAGTCGACGTGTCGCACACATCATTAACTTGGCGGTGCAAGCCGGGCTTGCAATTGAAGAGGTTTCAAACTTAACATATACTTTTCGACAAATGCTTAAAGATATTTTTAGTAACAGAAAAAGATACCATGATTATATTAAATTTTGTCGTGATACGAATAATCTTTGCTTAGGCCCGAATTGGGACGTCGAGACAAGATGGAACTCGACTTATATTATGTTTTATAGCGCTTTACGACAAAGAGAAACTTTAGAACTATTTCATGATATGCTTGCCTCAAAACCTCGTTGTAAAATTCAAAAGTTTCCGTCTCCAAATTGGGATATTTTAAAAGACGTAACCGAATTGCTTGAAGTTTTTAAAACCGCCACCACTTTTTTATCCGGTGTTTATTATCCCACAAGTCCATTAACACTAAAACAAATATATTTAATGGCTAACAAGTTGTCTGAGCTTGAAAATAAAAGCGATCTTTTTACAAAAATGATAGAACCGATGAAAGAAAAATTAGTGAAATATTTTAAAGAAATGCCTCCCGTTATAACTTGCGCCGCCGCGTTAAACCCTACCATAAATGTTTACGAGGTTGAAACCTTGATTGATAGAATTACTTACGCTTTGAATTTGGATAGTGAAGACATCCATTTTGCACAAGGCACAAAAACATATTTTAACAAATGTTTACAAGATTTATTTGATGTTTATTTACATAAATATGGTACAACTCCGACTCCACTTGATACAATGGGTACATCATCAAGTGGTACCTCGAGAGATGTTAATTTGAATTTATATAACGAAATGTTAAATGAATTTAGTAAACGGGCTCGAGGTACCACCCCGAGTAGCGAACTCGGAAGGTATATTGGCACAAACTTTTTAGCGTTTATGCCTCCTACCGTTTTTGAGGATTTTGGTATTTTGGCATGGTGGAAAACAAACGAAGCTTCGTTTCCGATTCTTTCCGCCATGGCCTGTGATGTACTAACCGTCCAAGCTTCCACGGTAGCTTCGGAATCTGCGTTTTCTTTTAGTGGCAGGGTATTATCGATACGAAGGACTAGACTCACACCCCTAGCGATGGAAATGTGCATTTGCTTGAAGGACCATTTGGATGCGATGGATAGGATACAAGACCAAACTTCTCTCGAAGATGAAATTCAAGCCGAAGAAGTCATACACAACAACGAGGTTGATCTTGGAATATCCGAACCCGTCACGGATGAAGAACTAGCCGAAGATGCAAGGCTACGAAGCTCTAGTTCCGAAGACAACGCACAAGAATAATCAATCAATATTCCAAAAAATAAAACGTTGAACTTAATGTTTTATATTTGTTATATTTTTTGTAATTTTTTATAATTTTATCTTGTCATGTTTTTTAATTTTCGAACTTTCCAAATATTAATAAACGTTGAACTTTATGTTTTAATTTTGTTATATTTTATTATGGATTTTATATTAAAAATATAAAATTTATTTGGATTTTTTTTTTATAAAAACCGGTTTAAACCGGTTTAAAGGACAAACCGGTTTAAAACCTACCCGAACCGGTTTGACCGGTTTACATATTTCCATTACTCGAACCGGTTTAACCCGAACCGGTTTGGGCCCAAACCGGTTTTTACTTTTCGTTGATCAAACCGGTTCGGGTCGGGTTGAACCGGTTTGGGTTAAAAAACCGATTTGTGCACCACTATTTGAGAGTGGTTGGGAAATGGAATCAAACAATTTATTTTCTTTATTCAATCATTAATTCATCAGGTTATTGATTTTTTTATCATTAGCAATAGTATGTGAACATAATTAGATTAAGTAGCCTTTCAACTTCTATTATCTTGGTTATTTGTCTATTCATGTCTATGTGAATTCCAATTAGTCACTAGGTTACATAACCTAAAACACGAAAGTGATCTGTTTTCTAAATATTCAAGTTGAAGTTCGTATTTTGATGCACATGCAATTTAGTTATTCTCAATAGCTTTTGAAATCAATCCATCAATTTCAAGTTCAATTTAAATAATTTGGTTAGGTTAGGTTAAATAATCAAATGAAACATATAACACTGACAACATGCTACTCGTGAATACGATACCTTACTTGCCCTAGCTACTAGGTTATTTAGGTTTTTGCATGACTCGAACGACGGTCATCACCCACATCACCGACACATGTCGTCGTCACCAACGAAAACGATAACGAGACTGGATTGGCGCAATCTAACACCAACTACCATCTCCGATTGAACCCTAGTCAAGAGCATAGGGCTGACAATTATGACGATCTCGGTAGAGAGTTCACTCCGCTGCTTTTCAACTCTTTACAGAGATATTTGCCACCAAATCTCTTGGATGTTACTCGTGACAATAAGCATGGTCGTACCTAGTAAGGGGGATATGGGTGGCAGCCACCCTACATGAATTTTTTTTAGTGTTATATACATGTTAAAATCTTGATCGCCCCTCATAAAATTTTGAAATAGCCCCTGTAACATCCCAAAAATAGATTACGAAGCTTATTTCGTAGCGGTAAAGCAAAGAATTTTTGCGAGGAAGATAACGAAGTTTTAACGAGATTTTTACATGACCGAGTGATACCGCATATCCAACTCGCGTTGTACGTTGTCAGATAAGAATAATAAATCTATTTGAGCATGAATAAAATATTTAAAGCGGAAAATTAATATCTATTTCGTGGGATTTAATTATAAAGTATATTAAGAATTGCTCGAGTTTATTTTAGAACCGAAGTTTTTGGTGGAGTTCTCGATCACGAGCGAGACACGCCGTACCAAAAACGAACTCACCTATATGATCTTAATTTTTATCAAACACCAACACACACTTGTGGGTGTGGTAGAGAGAAATGCCAAGAGCCATTTTTCGGCAATCGGATTCCGGCAAGAAGAGAGGGGGAAGAGGTTGGTGGTTCGTGGTGGTAGGTGGAGGTGTAGGGGCAGAGCAGTAGGGTAGCGATCGACGACAGGGGGTGGTGGAAATCACATTTTTTCGGCGAGATACGTTGCAGATTCCGGAGAAGGCTTTAAACACCCGATTTCCTTAGATCTGCTACGTACTCATTCTAATAAGGACTTATTAAGGTGTTATAAGAACGGATCTAAAGTTTTGAAGTGGTTTTATGGCAGATCCAACGAGAAACACATGGTTTCCGCCCAAAATCGTTTTTCCGGCAACCGGTGGCGGCGGATTCCGGCGGCGGAAAGGGGTGCGCTGGTGGAGCTCGACGACCCGGTCGCGTAGCCGCTTGAATCACCTCAATCGGAGCTCGTATGGTCGAGATATGAGCAAAACAAGTTTTCTTCTTGTGTCATGCTCAGCAGTTTTGTAAACGAGCTTAGAACGACTTGTACATAAAGGTATGACCCGGAAAACTCATAGATCTAATAACAATTAGTAGCATGGGACTTGGAAAAATTATTGGGGACGTCATTTGAGGATATTTTTCGATAAACATAATTTGCTGTAAATATATAAATATTCTTTATACAACTAACACTCGATTAACGTATTGTAGTATGGTTATTGATGTTAGTAGATAAACACGAATGTTATAGATTGTTGTTGTTGATTTGGGATGAAATATAGACAACTTGAGTTGTCATGTTTTAAGCAAAAATAAAGGGCACTCTGCCCGGTTTTTGTTAGACCATATGGAACAGGTTTTTAAACCGGAATAGTCCTCCTTACAGGGTGGGTGTTGTTAAGGCAGACAAACTATGATAATAGACCGAATGATAGAAATTAGTCACGCGTTAACTAATAGAAGGTTACAACGCGGTATGCAACTGATTTAATGGTGCTATTTAGCATATGAAGACGAACAAGCGAAACTAACAGTGAGCTAAACTACCTAGTTTCGCTTAGACCTTAAAAAGAGAAATTTGTCTAGTTTTGTCGGATTAATAGAAGTATAGAATTAATGTGTTATTAATTGTCAATTCAGATTGTGAGTGGCGCCTTTTGGACCAGTTGATAGTTCGAAGAGGATAGCTAGTCAGGTGAGTCAAGATTACCCATTAACTTGTTTCTAGGGTGACATGCATATTCATATGAAATGTTTATGAAATGATTGTTTATGAAAAAATTGCCAATGAAATGTTTATGAAACGATTATGAAACGAACGGTTTGTGAAAGGAACGATGTTTTGAAACAAGAACGTTTACGAAATAAAAGGTTTACGAAAGAAATGGTTTTCTAAATGGAAGTAAGGGTTTTACAAATTAAGTGCACAGTGTATGAAAAGAAAAAGGGCAAATGTTTTAAGTAAAGTCAATACATATCTAATATGTTAAAAAGGAAGGAATTGACGGTTACGAAGTCTGGGAAATAGTGGTAAATACCGAGAGTCTGATCCTATTACCAGTCTTATGGCGGTTTACGAACGTATGAGCCGTAGGGCCATAAGAACAATAGGGACGGTGCCTTTGTGGCCTGTCAATGGTTTTGATGTTGTAAAACTATGACAGGGGTAATGACGGTTACTCTAGGGTTAACGCGACCCTACACAGGTTAAATTATGATCCGAAGGTGTTATGGCCGTGAGCCATAGCCGTCGATGGAAGTTGTCGGTCTATGGACACAGGATCCATAGGGGCAACTAAAAAAGGTATTGTCGGTCCTCGTGCAATTAAGCCTTGGGGGCAATACGAAGTGAATTGACGGAATGTATTGTATTGACAGTCTTCGTGCAGTTAAGCATTAGGGGCAATACAATACTAAATGACGGAACGAATGGTAACACAGATTTAGATAATAATGTATAACTTAAATGAATGTTAAATGTTTTAAATGAATGATTCGTTAAACGGTGTTTTTGACGATGATTAAATGATTAAATGTTTTTAATGGTGAATGACAAGCCTTGTTTACTTATAAATGATTTTTAAACCCTAATGATTGATTGAATGATGAACCATTTCTTAAAATGAATGAAAATTTGAACTCACTAACGTTAATTGACATTTAGTATGCATTTCAGGTTAAGGATATATGAATGATAAATGAATGGGGTTTGGCTATTCGGAAGAGTTACCCAACATCAAAGATCTGGCATCCATTGAGAATGATTTGTGAAGGTTGAATGTACTAGACAATGTTTTAATTGTTGTTAATTTGAGACAATGCAATGATGTTTAATTCCTCTGCTTTATTGATATTCGAAGTTTAAGAAATGTTTGTGATTGAGTAAATTCAACACTTGAGGCCTTTCGGGTTTGTGGCCTTACACCCCCCAATCGCCCCCCTTCCACCATGAAAAAAATTTAGTGTTATATATCACTAGTCAACCGACCCCAAAAATTTCCGACCCTCAAGAAAAAATTTTCTGGGTCTGCCACTAACACTATGTATAAGTACATGCGGGTCATTCTACGTCGAGTTGTCCTAGTTTGTTATTTTGCAGCAAAAGAGTCTATTTGCAATTTAGACAAAGCTTTAGAGCTCATAAGGAAAAGTGGTTGGTGATTTATAGACTACTAGGTTAGAACCCTGTGTATTACACGTGTTGAATAAATGAAATATTTAGTAGTTAGTAATAAAGATTTAGAAATTATAAGCAGGAAAAAAAATCTTAGAAAAGATTAAATAGTTGAAAATGTAGTGTAACCAGTTACTTATTTATTAAGTATAGAAGATAAAAGATTGTATAAAATGGAAGGATAGCAATGTAGCAAGTGTCAAAATATATACACTTTCAAAACAAAAGAAATACAATATACAGTGTAATAATAAAATAATTATTATAGAAGATAAAAATTGATGATAAAAATAATTAATTGATGATAAACAAAATTATGAATTTAAAATTTTATAGATAAAAATTGAAACGAATTATTAATTTAGTTAAAACAACGGAGTTAATTAAAATATAAAAAACAGTCTTCATGATATAATAACTATCTATAATGTAAATTTATTTTTCGAAAATTGATAAGTAACGTCAGTAATTATTACTATCCATAATTAATTTCATTTAGTTAATAATAAAATAACTATCAATAATTACCTTTATATTAAATAACGGTAGGAAGACACCAGACAGTGACACATGTCTACTCATTTAATAGAAGAGAGAGACGAAAAATAAGGGTGCGTAAGCAGGAGAGAGTGACACGTATCTCAAATTATTTTTATTTATTATAATAGATTTTTCTTTTGAACGGCAATTTGGATCACTGACGGGCCACTGACCCACCCAATCATCTCCACCTCCCTCAGGAGAAAACCACATAGATAAGAAAACCCTCTGACACAACCTAGACCCCTTTTTTTTGTCACAAGTGACACTTGAGCACAAAACCTCTCATTTTTTAGTAAAGTATTAGGTATACATATTTACCAATATACTGATGTGACAAGTTTTCAATGTTATTTAGACCTGAAGGTTGCATAGAGGTGAGATAGTTGACATTTGTACTTGGACCTAAATTCAATACGTCAGTTAGAATGTTTGGTCGTGAGATTTTTAGAAAAATGCATGTAACTAATTAACAATTAATCAGAGAGTGACACATGTGTTATTGGGGTTGGTGGCTAATGATAGAGGAAAATATTTTAGAAACATTAAGTCATGGGTTCAAGTCTCACTCCCAGAGTAATAAAGAAATTTATCTTTAAAAGAAAAAAAAGTAACACGTCTCACTATTTGTCTCTTCTAGAAGGGTAAAAGGGTAAAATTACTAATTTTTTACCGACAAGATTAAGAGGTCTAATTTCGTTTTTTTTAATCCGTAGAACTTGGCCTCCAAGAAAGAATATCATGACTTTGGGCTTTATAAGGGTGTTGGGGCCATTAACCCCAATACCCATTTACTCATCAAAACTGGTTAATAGAATTCTGTCACCTCAAAACTACTCATTTACTCATTTAATCAGATTTCATTGGAAACACCTTACTCATTTATTCATTTACTCACCAACTTTTTTTTTATAATTAAACATTTAAATAATCAAAAACATACTTTTTTATTAATTAAAAAATCAAAATACAACTAAAAATAACAAAATACAATAATAAAGTTACAAATAAAAAAAAACAAAAAATTAAACATAATCGTCTTCCGAATCCTCAAGCTCACGATCACGATTTACAAATAAAAATAGCAACTTCACGATCACGATTTACACATTTTTTCTTTGATTTTGCTGTATCCTCAAGCTCACTAGCCGCAACTTTGGACAAAAATTCAATGCCACTTGAGTCGGAAATGTCGGAAAGAAGATAATCAAAATCACTTGCATCGGATAATCCCGAAGGAACAACACTAGAACTGGATGAAGACATTTTGTTAAAAAAATTGGAGAGGAGAGTGATTTGTGAGTAATTTATTTTATATATAGATGATAGGTAAAAATATATGTATGTGGAATGGGGTATTTATATGTAAATTTTTTTTTTAAAGCACCCAACCCACCCCCCCCCACCCCACCAACGGCTACTCAACGGTCAAAAATGCAACTGATAGATCGAGTAAATATACTCGAATGCCCTTACTCGGCCACCCTACTCGGGTATACCCGAGTCGATGGGGGCGGTGTTCCATTTACTCATTTACTCGGGTGGGCTACTCGAATATGTTCGAGTCTTCCGCCCCCAATGCCCTAAAAAGGGGAATCATACCTACTGACATGACCATGGTTTCTCCTCGCCGACATTGCTAAACGGAAAAAGAGGAAGGAGTTTTAAGGTAAGACGTAAGATAATTAAATATATATATATATTTTTTTGGTGTTTGATTATGGGGACTACTAATGGCATACGAGAATTGCTATGTGGACTTGGCCATATACGCATCGTATAGGGCAATACGATGCATATAGCCCTTCACAATTTCCCATGCCCGACATCCTCGTACAACCTGGTCATTCCAACACTATACGCATCGTATAGTTCAATACGATGCGTATAGCGTACGAGGTACTTTCTGCAACTAGTCAACCATCACATCGCTATACGCCACATATAGATCTATAACAATATTCCGTGTGTGGTTAGAATCACCCTTGATTATAGGTTATAATGATATTTAATATGGAGAAGTTTTAAATACAAAGGGCCCAAATCGTACGAAGCGTACGAAGGGATAGTAGCGCGTCACGTGTTCTTTTTAATTTTGAGTGGGAGTGATATTTTAGTTGTCTGTTCAAACTGAATTTGAGCGTCATCATAGACAGGGTTTAAAAATGCATTTGCAGTGTGAGCATTTCCTAAGCACCATAAACGCCTTGGGCTTCACAGGGTTGATAGACAAAGCCTCATCCAACTTTATCGGCATAAAACATGACCAAATTTTGAAGCGACATGTGAAGGTTAATTAGTTGAGACTACTCCAAGCGATCTAACCAAGATTCTTCCCTACCTTCTTGATCGTAGTCTATTTATATATCTTTTAAAATTTATTCGTATATTATAGGATCGAGAGTTTTTGCCCGAAGTTGATTAATTTATTATTTATTGTTAGATATATATTTATAGTATTCAAGATACAAACTTGTACGGTTAGAATTGACAAAGATTAAAACTTTTTTGTTTCCAATCATATTGGTTTTATGTGTTTTTAATGCTAGCAAGTAGCAAGAGAATTTGGGACGAATTATTTGTCACTGGTATGAAAATTAGAATAACCAAACCAAACAAATAATACTATTAAACAAATAGGTATCACCGACGATCTGATGCGGACAAAATCAGTTGGTGGACGGATTTCCGCCAAAAAAGGTTCATTATATTTTTAAAATTAGTGCAATAATTCAAATAATTGTTGATTTTGGTGGGGGAAGCACCACCAACGGAAATTCCCTCGCAAATCCGTCGGTACCAGGATTTGATTTTGGATTCCTAATCGGTGGAGGTTTTCAAGATAAAAATCACATGTGGATCAATGTTTTAAATACCGGTTCAAACCGGCCGGTAATACCGGTTAAACCAGGTTTCGGTCACTGACCCGGTAAATTGGAAAAATGGTTTGTAAGTTGTACCGTTGGTATTACCGGGTTATACCGTTGTATCGGTTTTAAGTTTGAACTTTAAAACAAAAAAAAATGTCCAGTTCCTTTTCAAAAAAGTTAGCGGCCCAGTTTTGAAAAAAAATTTGTGTAACTATCATCCTTCTGCTTGCGGTTAAAATTAATTGCTAAGTTACCTAAGGCCCATTTGCCAATGAGCTAGTGGTGGGGTGGTAAGTGAGAGACCTGATGTTCCTTATGACCCAGGTTCAATCTCTGCTCTCCCCATTAGTTTCTGAGACATGCAAATGAGGCCTAGCTCTTAGGCTGATGCACCTGGGTTTTACCCACGCCGATCTATGGTTCGAGCCTTGGCTCTCCCTCAAGCCCGGATTGGGTGAGATTTTTCCTTGGATGCTCTCCAACTCTGACGCCAAATGGCCCCGGTTAAGACAACATATTGGCCGGAGTTGGACGATGCTCTTCCATGTGACGGGGGGTGCGAAGTCACAACATTCAATGTTCGCCATTAAAAAAAAAACCTAAGACCCATTTAAAAAAAAATTGTAAGCTTTTATTTAAAAAAAACTTTGTTGGAAAATTAAGTTCTCTTAGATTATTTTTTTATTATGGATTAACTTTTATATTATTTTTTATTATGAAATCATGTACTTTTGGATTAATTTTTGAGTTGAAGTTGTATTTTTATGAAATTATAGGGTTAACTAGTCAATCCGGTTGAACCGCCTGATATAACCCGATACAACCGATGAACCATTTCTAAGCCCAAACTGGTAAGGCTTAAAATCTGGTTTTTAAAACATTGATGTGGATAGCTAATCAGGTGGAGGTTTTCAAGATAAAAAATTAAAAATCACACGTGGATGGCTAATCAGGTGGAGGTTTTCAAGGTACAAATTTTAGTAAAAAATATAAATGTTATATTTTACAACTTATATATAAAAAACAATAGCATATTAGACACTAATTTTAAAGAACTTAATTTTAGTAATATACTAAAAAACAATTCATAATATATTTAAAATATATAAACTTTGAATCATTTGAGAATTTTAAAATTAATAAATAAAATTATGAAAATAATCTTTTTGTAGAAAGAATTTAGTCTTTTTAAAAATAGAAATAAATTTAATTTTGAGTTAATTGTATAAATGGTCCATGTGGTTTGTTTATTTTGCATTTTAGCCCCCAAGGTTTAAAAATTATAATTTTAACCCAATATTTTATGACTTTGTTGCGAATTTAGCATCGGAGTTTAAGTTTAGTTAGTTTTCAAGATATTATATGAAAGTTATTCATTCCTTATCTGGCTTGCTAAATTATAGGCATTCAACGGATGGAGAAGTTTTCATTATGATTCTGATGGCTTATCTTTCATACATGTTGGCTGAAGTAAGATTTTACTTAACTTCCCAATAGTTCCTTTGTATAGTTAAATAACCATCATTTTTATTATTGTTATGATTTTGTCAAAAACTACAAACTGTAACATCCCAAAAATAAAGATAAACGAATAAATGAAACAAAAACTCAAAAGTTAAAACAAAAATGTGAAAAGAAGCAGGCGGGCTTGGGCCTTGCAAGTAGTGAGCCTATTAGGCCCACCTATATAAGGGTTGGAGCAGCCCTCCCCTCCTCATTTCTCCTTGTTGCACAAACTTCTAGAGAGAGAGAGGTCTCGGGTCTAGAGAGAGAAAGTAAAGGAAAGCGGCTCAAAAGCTCGGGGATCGATTGTCGTCATTTCTTGATTGTATAGCATCGAAAAGGAAGCGAAAACAGGTAACTATCGAGCTTAAATCTGAGTTTTCATAACTGTTGGGTTTCGGGTTAAAGTCAAGTAAAGGTTTAGTTTTTACGTATGAAACTTGAAACAAATCACATATTCTGCTTCATGGATGAAAATAAAACGTTTTGAACGTAAAAAAGTTTGAGGTTTGAGCACCTCGAATTCGGCCTACCAGATCTAGGGTCTGATTGGCGAAGAAGGTAGCGACAGTCGAACTTATCAAGTTCGCCTGGGCCCAATATAGCGAACTTATTAATTTCGCTGGTCTATGTTCGCCTGTAACTCAAAGGAGGCGAACTTACCCAAGTTCGCCTAACTTACTAAGTTCGCTGGTCAAGTTCGCACCTATTATGTTCGCCTAAAGAGGCGAACTTGATCACTAAGTTCGCCTATGCTTAAGAAAACCAACTTATTATGGGCGAACTTGTCATGTTCACCTATACCCAAACCTTGCGAACTTATTAAGTTCGCCTGCTCATCAGAATAGAAATGTTAAGTGTCGTTTAGGTTCATTAGCTTATCTTGTATGACATGATTATACAGATTGCGTGTGACCTTAAGTGACGCTCTTTGACCAACTAGGTGTATTCAGGAAAACACTCATTAAGTGAGTTCTATGTGCCCCCTCTATGTTATGTGCAAATCAAGTTAACAGGTTTTGGAGCTGAAGTGTATACACTAACTGAATATATGTCATGAATGCCAATGTGATCATACGTGATGTATAAATGCATATATATATATATATATATATATATATATATATATGAAAAGAAAGATGTACAAAGAATGAACGTATGTTTACAAAGAACAAATGAATGAATGACATAACGTAAATGAATGAATTCTTGCCCTATATTTTTATATATATCGCATGTTATGAATGTATGTAAACGTTATGGACGCTTCGATGATAACGGCTACTTCGGTAGACGGACGAACACGCGACTATATTACAACCGGGACAAATACGGTCCTTCATCAGCTAGGATGTATGAAAGGCATTAATGGACGGTCGAAGCAATTGCCTTATAAAGGAAGAACGGTTGCACAAATAATAGTTCGCGTGGAAAACGGATGCCCTAGGACAGACGGGCGAATAGACGGACTACGACGGTAGGAGGGTTAAGGCGGACGGACAAAGATTGCCGGACGGATTAATGTTTCGACGGACGGTTTCTAGGGCCGGACGGTTTATGTAATGGACTACGACGGTAGTTCTTATGGCATTTGTCTTTGTGACTCACGCAACGATTATGACGGGTTGATCACCCATATGTGTACGACCAATGAATGTTAAACGAAAGAAAAGGAGAATACATATTCATATGTACTCTCATATGAATTATAAACGAAAGCAAAGGATATGATAATGTGTATTTATATAAGTATTTATGTATATCCTTACGAAAGAAATAATGTTAATACTTAATTACCTTAAACTAGAACTCACCAGCGTCAGCTGACTTTTAGTATACATTTCAAGTAACAAAAAGAAGAGTCGTACGAAGGCGTGATGGCTACCCGACAGGAGACTGACATCCCACTTTAAATTATGTTAAGACAATGTTTTACGTTTAAATGTTAAGACTTCCGCTGCTATGTTATGTATTCAAATGATGTTTGCTTTCGCTACACATGAATGTTTTTAATTTAAATTCAATATTTATGACTATGTTTATAAGTAAATCCAACAAGTGAGGTTACCCGGGAAAGGGGCCTTACACAAACTTTCGGCCGATTCATACGTACTTTCGGCCCCTTTTGTTTAAATAATGCAAGGCTAGATCTAATGTTTTTATGCCAAATAATACGTAAAAATCCGATCTTTATCACGAAAACCCGAAACGCGACCGTAAAACTCGAAAATAGAGATTTAGGAGCTGTTAATACCTCTACTCTCGACTAGACGCTGATTTTTCGTTTCCTCCTTCGCTTGGGCTCAAGAAGTTGATGCAAAATCCACTAATGTCGGTTTCTCTCTCTCTAGAAATTTGGAGCAAAAGCTGAGGGAATACGGGAGGGGAGGATGGCGGCTAGGGATAAAGGGGAGTGGAGGGTTCTCCATTTTCGAATTTGTCGATCTAAGTCCCTCTATTATTATTATTTACATGTTTGATTTTCGGGTGTTACATAAACTCTACATCATCGGAATCGAGTCATCACCAATCTTCGTAGCGCACGACTTATTTGGATATATAATTTTGTTTTGTATTAGTTGTGTTCAGTATTCATATGTTTACTGTGTTTTGAAATTCATTATGATTCATCTCCATTTGTTAAGATGATTCTTATTGTATTGCTTTTGCAACAGAAGTGTTGTCAAAGGTAAGTTTAAGGGTCTACGAAAGTGCTATTAAAAGGTGAAATGTCTAAAGTTCAATCACCTATTGGATGGGTCAAACTATACTTTTGACTTTGAGAATTTAACGAATAGTGACTGACTTAGTCAAACGTGGCGACCAAGCAAGGAGCTAAAGTAGGGGACACAAACTTGAGCCTATATAAGAATAAAATCTACCACTACCACTCAAAGGTGACATGTGCGCGTCTTTTAACTTGTGGACATGAGAAGTGACATAATGAGAACTTAAATTTATAAATGAGTCTAAACGCTTATAAGGTGTTAGGGATGTAATTTATGACATGACACGAACTTAATATGAAATTTGTGGGTTTAGGTTTAGTTTAAATGGGTTCAGTTCAATTTCAGGTTGAACCCGTAAACATGTTTAGTAAAACGGGTTGTGTTCGTGTCAAGCCATTTAACTATATATATATATATAACAACCCGTTTTACTAAATATATATATATATATATATATATATATATATATATATATATATATATATATAATATATATATATATAGGGTGATGTTCAAATGCTAACAAATATTTATTTGATAACCATGATAACCACTCTCAAACATAGTGTTACGCATATACAACAATTATGATTATGTTAATGTTACATATATGTAAACACTATGTGTCACGTATATGTAACATTATTTGGTACGTATACGTAAGACTCATCATTTCCGTATTTACGTTCAAAATATTTATTCAAGATACTTAAATACTATTTTAACAATTAAAAGAAAAAATAATTTATAAATTATGTGATTGTTTTATAGTGGTTAGCATGGTTATCACATAAAAAGTTGGTTAGTATTTGAATCCTTCCCTATATATATAGGGTTGGGTTCAAATGATAACCAACTTTTTATGTGATAACCATGATAACCATTTTAAACCAATCAAATAATTTAGATTTTTTATTATTAGTATTAATTAACAAGGGTGTTTTGGTAAATGATAACCCTTTTATATTAGGTATTTTTCTTTTAAATAATTAATCCCTTGATTTTCTCCTTCATTCAAGATTATAGTCAAACAAGAATTACTTTCACATTCAAGAATTCTTCGAGAATTGTTCTGGCAGAATTCTTCATCCACGATTAGGTAATTATTTTTTTTTTAACAAACAATCAATCTCAAGCGTAGATCATAACTAGATTAAAAAAAAGTATTATATTTTTTTGTAATGATTGTAACTTCTTAACGTTTACAAGTTTTGGGGATTTTTTTTTACGAACATGATTACTAAAGTATTCAATTAACTTCACCGTTTAATGTTCTTATTCAAAATTTTCAAATGGGAGTTCACATATACATATATCCCTGATGGAATTTAGACTTCCGAGGGATCGAATGAAAATTTAGATAACCAAGAATTAACAAGTGAGATTCACATTGGTTCGGAAAATAATAAGAGTCGTATTATTCAAGAATTAGAAACGAAAGCTCGGGTTAATCGAAATTCAAGTAACGGATTACAGAACTGTGATACCATATATCAATGACTCGAATGCATATCCTCAAATAATCAATAACATTAGTTCAACTGTTCGAATCTAAATCGGGAGTAAAATCAGTTTGGTACGTATATGTAAGACAGACCTGAATAAGTTTTTTCAATTTGGTACGTATATGTAACACAAGCCTAAATCTATTTTTCTGTTTATATTTTTTGTCCATTTAATTTATTCTTCTAGGTAGATAGTTAGATTAAATGCACATTGGTTCATGACAGAACTTTGTTTTTTTTATACAAAGTAAACAAATCTTGGTCTCATAAGCTCTTGAAATTTGAAATATATATTTTTGGGTTTGGTTGTATCTGCGAATATTATATAGTCCTGGTTTTTTTTAATAGGAGTACCCTTTTGATTGAAGGAATAGATGCAGTTGATGGGTTGAATAAAATGGTACATTATATTCAACAAGGAAAAACACAATTGCTTAAGAAAGTTATCGAGTTGGAGACAATATTTGGTGTGTGGTGGTGGCTCGCCGGAAAATCACCTTTACGGGAAAGAACGTTGCCTGTGAGGGAGTCGATGAAGACAAAAGTGTGGGATTTCGTTTACTACATATATGTAAAATGGGTGGTACGTATATGTAACAGGAGTAGTACGTATATATAGCAAATCCATATTTTTTGGAACATATACGTAAACACGTTGTTTTTAAGCTACTAAATTCACATTTTCATAAACCCACTTGATACATATATGTATTACTTACGAGTTAAACCATGTTAAACCAGATTTACATTACATATATGTACGAGCATAGTAATAGTTAAATCTTAACATATGAACGTATATGTAATGAGGAAGAAGACTAAAAAACGATACGTATATGTAACAAGTCTGAGAAATTGATTGCTGATGTCGCCAAAAAATCATGTTCTAGGTTACCTTTTCGGTACTAGTTACTGAGTTACATACAAAAGTTTGGGTGTTAAAAGAAAGTACAAGGGTAAAAAAGGCACTTGCAGATTGTTCTGCATTTTATTGTTGAAAACATATACAAGTGAATATTACTAAATAAGCACAACCTATTAATTAGCATGCTTTATTTTATTATTTTTATTTTTTTGCTAGGTGGAGTTCTTACTTCATTTTGTGCTTGTCTTTTTTTTTCACGAGCTACCTGATGGCAATTAGTATTGTTTGATGTGTTAATTAGCATGCTTTATTTTATTATTTTTATTTTTTTGTTAGGTGGAGTTCTTACTTCATTTTGTGATTGTTTTTTTTTTCACAAGCTACCTGATGACAATTGGTATTGTTTGATGTGTTGTTGTAGTAGATGTGGGGGTGTATCTTGACTAATTTAGATGAGAGAGAGTGTTTGAGATTTTTAAAGATTATATTGTTGACTAATTAATAGTTACTTAACTTAAATTGTATGATTTACCTAAATTACCCTTTTACATTAAATATAACTTATTTTTATCTTTTAGTAATTACAACTTTGTCATTAAATGAAATTAACCATTGATTAAACTCAATCAATGATTGAGATTTGGTTATCATTGTTATTACATAAAACTTGGTTAGCATTTGAAGTGGTTTTTCGCTAAAAATCTAAGAAAATGACAAAAACCTTAAGAAACGATATCCAACGAACTACGATTGAGCTCCTTTCAGCAGCGTTGGAACCATCTCGTCGAACTCTACCATCTTAGTTTTTAGGGTTTAGCTTTTAAGGTTTAGATTTTAGGGTTGAATTTTAGGGTTTTAGCCTTAAGGTTTAACTTTTAGGGTTTAGATTTTAGGGTTTAGGTTTTTTTGGAGGGTGGGGGGTTTAGGTTTTTGGGGGAGGTGGGCTGGGGGAGTTTAGGTTTTTTGGGGGTGGTGGTTTTATGCTTTTCGGGGTGGGGTTGGAGGGGGGGTTTCGGTTTTTAGGGGTGCAGGTGGAGGGTGGTTTAGGTTTTTGGGGGCGGGTTAGGGTTTGATGAGACGGTTCCAACGCCGCTGGAATGAGCTCAATCGAAGTTCGTTTGACCCATTTATTAGCGAAAACTCACTTTTTAGTAGAATCTTCCCCCATATATATATATAAGGAAAGGTTAATGAGAAAACCACCTAGTTATGTGAAACCAATAAGAAAACCAATCATATAATAATAATTACCTTTTATTTTATTTATAAGAGTATCAATGTAATATTACACATTTTTATCAAAAAATAATTTTAAGTATTGGATTAAGTATACGTAACACATAGTGTTACTATACGTAAAGAGAAAACAAAAAAAAATTACAGTTACGTATAAGTAAAACACAATACGTAAAATGATTTTTTTAATAAAATGTGTAATATTACATTAATACTCTTAAAAATAAATTAAAAAATAAAAAAAATTATAAATTATTATGTGGTTTTCTCACGTGTGTGTATTTAAAATGTGTTTTACGTAATAAATTAAACACAAGAGGTATGTGGCCTAGCGGTATCAAAGTATCTATCCTTCGGTGGTTGAGAATTCAAGTTGCATTGTGAACAAAAAAAATGCAAATTTAGAAGTATAATTACAGGGTGTGTGAGTTAGTCATTCTAAAAGAATATAATAAATTAAACTATTTAAATACTATCTGTGCCAAAATCTTAAAGTTCAAATATAAATTGGCATAGTTAAAACCTAATTGCTTAAAAAAATAAAAATTATATATATGTAAGTTTGTAATTTTAAAGTATTAATAGGCAAAAAATAATAATTTTTTTTCTAGTTAAAAGGGTTGTGTTCGTGTCAACCCGTGAATACACTATCGTGCTCTGTTTCATGTGTCTGACACAATTTTCGGATTCTTGTCTTGGTCGAGTTCGACCCACCAACCTGCAAACACGATCTGTTTAGCATGTCTATGAGCTACTCGATATACTAGCTAACTTAAAGTTTAAATCGAGTCGAGCTTATGTTAAAACTTATTTAATAAATCAGTTAGATTCTAAGATTTACATATCGAGATTGGTTAGACTCGCAAGTATAAACAAGTCTGTTATTTATATAATTTTTATCTAATATACTAAATATGTATTTCGATAATAAATATTATTATAAATAAAATCATGATAAAACAAACTAAATAATATATATTATGTTACATATTAAAAATATAATTATAAATATATATAAAAATAATTAAAAGTGTACAGAAATAAAATAACTAAATAATTAATAAATAATAAATGAGTCGAGCCCGAACTAATTTTGAGTTTTAGTAACAAAGCTCCAAACAAGTTGACTTGAAGTTTGGGCTCTCTGGTTGGAGCTGAGTTGGAGCTTGTGCACTTTGAAGTTTACCGAACCAAGCTTGAATTTAGACCGACTCGACCTAAATTTAGCCCGTTTACACCATAAGATCGTAACACTTTGGTCTATGCACGCCCGTGTGTTTCGGATATGCACAACCGTGCATTGTACCAGATCATCATCTCTTGTAACATCTCAAAAATAAAACGACAGTTATAATAACGGAATAAACGAACGAGGCATGTCGGGTCGGGTCGGGCCGGATGGGCCGGCGGGCTGGAAGGGAGCCTCCCCTATAAATAGCCAAGGCCACCACCCATTTATCTCATTTGCAACTTCTAGAGAGAGAAACCATAGAGAGAGAAAGTTGGCGGATCGACCAGAGATTTGAGAAGTGTGTTGCTCCAGAGCTCGTGAGAAGAACCTCCGGATCAGAAACTCGATTCAGGTAACGATCTGGCCTAAATCTGAGTTTTTGTTCGTTTTT
This sequence comes from Smallanthus sonchifolius, assembly GCA_023525975.1. NCBI lineage: Eukaryota > Viridiplantae > Streptophyta > Magnoliopsida > Asterales > Asteraceae > Smallanthus > Smallanthus sonchifolius. Next base: position 9,776,092 of record CM042025.1, read on the forward strand.
GGGTTTTTCGGGTTTTGGATGAAAATGTAACGTTTTTACGGATGAAATTGTAAGGAAAACATAGATTTGAGTTCCTTAATGATAAGCAAATGTTTTGAATGTAAACAAGTTCGGGATCTTGACGTGATCAGACCCGAATGCGAAAGTTAGGGTTTTTGCGAGGAAGCAGTTCGTGCGTACTTATCAAGTACGCATGAAGCTGATCCTGCGTACTTACCAAGTACGCAAGAAGAGGATCTTGCGTACTTATCAAGTATGCATGAAGAGGGTCATGCGTACTTATCAAGTACGTATGAAGCAGGTACTGCGTATCTATCAAGTACGCATGAAGCAAAGTCTGCGCACTTATTAAGTACGCAAGAACAAGTCCCTACGCACTTGCTAAGTGCGCAGGCATCAGGCTGATTAAGTAAAGTCAGTATGTTTAGAATGGTTAAACCGTTAGAGTCGGGATTGGGTCTGATGTGTATTTAACTAATCAATTCAGATCGGAAGTGACGTTGTTGGACCTTTGTTTAGGACAACCCAGATTAGCTTATACGGTGAGTTCTAAAAGCCATTATTTAAATGTTTTAATTAAATGTTTTTGGGCTGGTGTGCATACATACGAAATGAGGTTTACGAAACGAGGTTTACGAAATGATGTTTACGAAACGAGGTTTACGAAATGATGTTTACGAAACGAGGTTTACGAAATGATGTTTACGAAATGATGTTTACGAAACGATGTTTACGATGCGATGTTTACGATATGATGTTTATGAAATGATGTTTACGGGATGATGTTTATGAAATGTTTTGCCAAATGAAGTTTACGAAAGGTTTATGAAAGAGATGATGTTTTGTTTAATAAAACGTACGAATGCTTTAACTAAAAAGAGGTAAAGGTTTTATGAAAGTCACGAATGAACGAATCTGCCATGAGTTCCTACGAGAACTAAGGTATGTATGTATGTATGTATGTATGTATGTATGTATTGGCCTCACCTTACGGGGGGCCTTTGTGGCTGGCTAACGGTTGTACAACTGGTTGATGATGGGGTGACGACGGTCACCCATGGGATTACCGGAATCCCGATGGAAGGTACTAATCCTTGCGGGGAAATAGTGCCTATGTTATGTTCTGTTTACCTAGAGGTAACGAGCCTTAGGAGACATATGTTTGGTCTACCTAGAGGTAACGAGCCTTAGGAGACATATGCTTGGTCTACCTAGAGGTAACGAGCCTTAGGAGACATATGTTTGGTCCACCTAGAGGTAACGAGCCTTAGGGGACCTGTGTGACGGATGACTTAGAGGTAACGAGCCTTAAGTTCATCCGCTGGTATGCGATGTATGAAATTGACGGTTACGAGAAGGCGCAGATTCGGTTCATGTTGACTTATGTTATGATGTTATGTTACGATGTTAAGATGATGTTATGTTATTGCATGTTTTACGTACGCTTTTGTTAAACAAATGTATGTTATGTTTTTGGCAAAAATGTTTATGTTAAGGTTTTATATAAAGCTAGAACTCACCAGCGTAGCTGACTTTTTAGTAACTTCACCGTCCATCAAATGGATGTCAAAAGCCCATTTTTGTATGGCAAAGTTCAAGAGGAAGTATATGTCAAGCAGTCGCCGGGTTTCATTGATCCTAATTTTCCAGACCTTGTTTACAAGTTAGACAAAGCATTGTACGGTCTTCACCAAGCACCTCGTGCGTGGTATGAAACTTTATCAAAGCATCTGCTTGAGAATGGTTTCACACGAGGAGCAATTGACCAAACTTTGTTCAAACGGAAGGATGAAAAGGATACAATCATGGTGCAAATTTATGTGGATGATATCATTTTTGGATCTACAAATCCCCGTCTCTGTAAAGAATTTGAAGAAGTGATGCGATCTAAGTTTAAAATGAGCTCCATGGGGGAAATGAAGTTCTTTTTGGGACTACAAGTTTATCAGTCTGAGTCGGGAATCCTTATCCATCAAGAAAAATACGTAAAAGAAATCTTGACTAAGTTCAAAATGGCTGATTCCCATCCAGTAAAAACTCCTGTGGAAGTTCGACATTATTTGACTCCTGATGTGGATGGTGAAAACGTTGATCAGCATCTCTATCGCTCTATGATAGGATCTCTCATGTATCTCACGGCCAGCAAACCCGACATCATGTTTGCAGTGTGCTTGCGTGCACGTTTTCAGGCTAATCCTAAACTCTCTCATTTATCTACTGTCAAACGTATTTTAAGATATTTAAGGTATAAGCCAAAATTGGGTCTGTGGTATCCTAAAACTGACTTGTTTGATCTTGTGGCTCATTCAGATTCAGACTACGGGGGTTGCAACTTAGACCGAAAATCCACTTCTGGAGGTTGTCAATTCCTTGGCAACCGCCTTGTCTCATGGCAATGTAAGAAACAATCCACCGTTTCCCAATCCACCGCCGAAGCCGAATACATTGCCGCAGCCCTCTGTTGTTCCCAAGTCAGATGGATACACCATCAGATGCTTGACTATGGGATCACATTCCATGAGACACCCATTCTGTGTGACAACACTGCCGTTCCCCATATCACCAAAAACCCCGTTCAGCATTCCAAAACAAAACACATTGAAATTAAACATCATTTTATTCGTGACTGTGTTGAAAAGAAACATATTCAAATAGTTGAAGTCAAAACCGACAAACAAACCGCAGACATCTTCACAAAGGCTTTTGACTCTACCAGATTTGCCCAACTGGTGGAGATGCTTAGAATGATCAACTTTCAGTAAATTGTGTGAATGGTATTTTTTTTTCTTTCTAAATTCTGTTTAATTGTCAAAGAAAATTCCAAAAAGATTTTATTTTTATGTACAGTTTCTACGCAAATCTTTTGGGGGAGAAATATAATATTGAAAAGAATTGCTGTGTATATAATCTTACAAGTTGCAGAAAAAAATTGAATCTGACATTTGAGAAATGATAGTGTCTAATCTCATCTATTGGACATGGAATAGACCAAAAGCGATGGTGTTTACTGAGGAATAGCTGGTAGGCCTGACTTATGGTTAAAACTTGTAAGTAGTGTGAAAACCTAATATATATATATATATATATATATATATATATATATATATATATATATATATATCATACTTGTGTGTTTGAACCCATTTTTATATCTAAGAAAACCAATTCAATCAGATACAGGCTTACGTATTGGATTCCTATTCATACGCCAAGTGACCGTCAATATAACGATATTTACCACCGATGAACCCGTATGTTTTGCTTACGCAAAGATCTAGGGTGCTCATCCTTTTCCCATCCACTTGAATGATTTGACCCCGTCTGTTTTGCTTATGCAAAGATCTCGGGTGTTCAACATTTTTCTATCCGCTTGGATAATTTTACGACTTCTTCTGTTTTGCTTACGCAAAGATCTAGAATGCTCGTACCTTTTTAATATCTACTTGGATATATTTTATTTTAATCTTCTAAATCCACTTGGATATCTTATTTTATTTTGGTGGTACTTTGACATTACTAAGATGGTACCTTGGTTAATCAGAAATAGATGATAGGATGAAGATGGGTACTTCTTGAGGATTGACAGGTTTTCAAAATCATTTTATTTTAATATGTGGGGTACACCTTGTATATTGCTTAAATGGTACCTTCTAATCACATGAAATCTTAGTACAAACAAATGTTCGGGTTTACTTTGCACAAATATCAGCTATCTTCAGGGACTCACAGTAGTTAATTGCAAAAGGAAGTGTTTCAAGAGACTGACCAGATCTGATCTCATGTTGGATCTTTTTCAAGAAGATAAGTGTAAATATCTTGTGTATAATTTCATTTATTAAATATCGAAACTAGTTGTACATATCAAAACTACTTTGTGCATATTGAAACTACTTTGACTTATCGAAACTACTTTGTGCATATCGAAACTACTTTGATATATCGAAACTACTTTGTGCATATCGAAACTACTTTGAACTATCGAAACTAGTTGTTCATATCGAAACTAGTTTGCCCTATCGAAACTAGTTGTTTCGACAGGGGCATTTTTGTCTTTTGTCTTACGAAAATTAAAAGCCTTCATAATCAATCCCTCCCTTCATACTGATTTTCACTCGTCTTTTTCAAACCCTCTTCGCCTTCTCCGTCATTCGCAAAATATCTCAAACCATCGGTCTGAGTTGCAAGATATCAGCATTAATCACCTGATTTCCCCCGTTGTCACCATCGTCTCCATCATCAGGTAACGTCTCATTACTTCATTTTGGATGATTTTTGCAAATCGACAGACCTAGGTTTTCAAAGTTTAAAATTTGTTCGACTAAATCTTCATAATAACAGTCGTTTTTGTGCTTATCCGTGTTTGCATACATCTCTATCATCTTTGAACTCACGATTAATGTGTATTCTTGCAGATAACAGTCTCACAATCGGTAAGATGAAGTTCCGTCACTTACAGGCCACTCTAAACCCTTCATTAAATTTTTTTATATTAGTCTGAGTATAATGAATCAGAGGGGTTTGGGTTTCAAAACCAAGTAGTTTCGATAAAGGGGTTCAACACTTTCAAAAATTTCTCAAAAGGTTTTCAATCGAAACTACTAGTTTCGACACCCAAACTTGCCCTAGTATCTCTGATCGAAACTAGATAGTTTCGATAAGTTCATTTCCATCAAAACTGTTTGTTTCGACAGTGTTGATTTAAAAATTTTCTAAGTGTTGATCAAAGCTTATAGCCTCTATCGAAACTACTTGTTTCGATAAAGCTGTTTGTTAAATTAACCAAGTTCATCTCAAATCGAAACTAGTTGTTTCGACAGTAAGGACTTCAAAATTTTTCTAAGTGTTGATATACCTTGTTTCGATTAAGTATATTCAGAAACTTTACTTATTGTGCAAAACTGATGAATTTTACAGGTATGGATCTCTTATTCGTAAAAAGACACAATGTCTGTTCATTCCTTAATGCCAATGATCCAAAAGCTGCAGAGTTCACTCGTGTCTTAAACTTCCTGGCAAACTCCAACATCAGCTTTGCCATCAGCAACAACCTGCCGGTGTTTGAGACATCTATAAGAGAATTTTGGGAGACTGCAGAGATCATCACAGTTGAAAACGTGGAGCACATCAGAGCAACTGTGCTTGGCCAAGAAGTCTTATTTTCTGAAGCTACAGTTAGAGAGGTGCTGCAGTTTAATGACAATCCAGATGCACCCATTGAATTTCCAATCTTCTATGTTAAAGAATGCTTCAGAAGATTGGGTCATCCAGATGGATTCAAAAGTGGTCAGATAATCAAGAACTCCTTACCAAGCCACTGGAGATACATAGTGCACGTGTTTATTCACTGCCTATCAATCAGAAGAGGAGGTTTTGATTCAGCAAACAGCACTCTGGGCTCAGCAATTTTGGGATTAGTCAAGGGAAGAGATTACAATTTTTCTGGCTTCATCTTCAGACAGTTAAAGGACAACCTGATAGGAGACGTGAAGGAGAAATTTCTGGCATATCCAAGATTCCTACAGATTATCATCAATCATCTTCATCCTGAGCTTCAACAAGTTGGGAACACCTTTGTGTTCGACCATATGATTGCCAAGACTCTCAGCTATATGAGAAGTACCAACAAGAGAACCAACAGGGCTATAGCTGACGTTCCCCCTGTTTGGTCATATTATTGGTGAAGAAGAAGAATTTATTCCTGATATTGACCCTGATCTGGAAGAAGAGATCTTATCATCTGATGAAGAAGAGATGGAAGTTGAACAAGATCAAGGTAATCAACCTATTAATGAAGCTGAGATTGAGATAAACGTCCCTAATGTTCAAGAAGAAGAACAACCTATCATTGAGCTTGTGATAGAGGCTCCTTTTGTTGAACAAATACAAATAATTCAAGAGCCAGCAGTTAATGTTGAAGCTGGTATGCATGAAGCTGAAGAGGAAGTTGCAGAATCAAGTGAAACTCTGGATGCAGGAATCTATGGATCTGACTACTACAAGTCTGATTCAGATGATAGAACAAAGCATCTTGCATCTTCCTCTAAACGGCAAGTTGAGTCAGGTTCTGATTTTGAGGAAGAAGAGCCCAGGGCAAAGAAAATCAAGACTGGATTGGAAGATTTGTCATCCTCGTCAGATTCTCTATTAGCTACTCCACAACCAACTCCAGAACAATCTCCATAACCTACTCCACAGCCCACTCCACAGCCCACTCCACAACCCACTCCACAACCAACTCCACTACCATCTCCACAACAATCACCCATTCATACTACTCCTACATCACCAACTCATGATTCAACCTCTCCTGTACCAAGAGTTAAAACTTTAAGCCTTGAACTGAAGAAAATGCAGGATAAGATTCAAAAGAAAGATGAAGAAATTGAAGGCTTAAAATCTAATTTGCATGATGTCCAGGAAGAGGTTAAAGACCTGAAGCTGGAAGTTGGGGGTTTACATACCCAAATTGAGATTCAACAAACTCAACTTGAAACACAACAGAGACTAATCTCAAAGCAAAAAAGAAGAATTCAAGGCTTTAGCTGAAGCGGTGGAGCAGCTCAAAGCCTCAATGATAAAACCTGTGCAACAATAACCAACCACTTCAACAGCTCAGGGGGAGACCACATCTGTAGTTGAACCCTCATTTCCTGACCTTGTGACTAATCCAGAGTCTGCACTAACTATCTTTGCTGGCCATGCTGAGAAGACAAAAGAGGCAGTTGAAGTCAAGGTTGAAGAAACAGAACTAAACCTTCCCTCAGCAAGTGAGAAAAGAGATGCACGGAAGAAAGGGAAAGGGACTTCCACTGAAATAGAGACCGTGATTCTGGATGAAGAAGACATCCCATCTGATGACGAGCTGAATGCCCTTTTAGATGAAATTGAAAACTTTGGGTATAATGATCTTTACCCAGAAATTCTGCCTACCGAGGAAAAAGAGACTGAAAGAACTAGATACTTCAAAGAAGAAGGAGAGGAGATTCAAACCTTGTCTGATGAAGAAAAAGGCGAAGAAGATGTTCAGGTTAATCTTATCAAGACAACCACTCATGAACCAACCAATACTGTCTCTGAATCCAGTCCAGCACAAGATCCACCCTCTGTTGCACCTGAACCTCCAATTTCAAGAAAGTCTTGGTTTAAGAAAATCATTCAGGAAGAAACTCCTAAAACATATGAATGGATAGCTGAGCATCAGGAACTAAAGAGGCCTCCAATTGGCTGGAAGTATGATGCTGAAAGGAAGCTCTTTATTATCAGAAGATATAGAGGGGGAGTTCAGCACTTTAAAAATATGTCTGACTTCCAGACCCTTCCTTTCTATGACCTCAGGGATTTAGCCAAACTTCCCCTTCAAAACCCTAGGAAAGTTATGATGGCTTATGACTTTGAGAAATTTCTGCATTCTCAAGTCAATAATGATTTCAAGGGAATGAAGCCTAGGAAAACTCAAAAGAAAATATCAAAAACAAGGTTTCATCCTAAGACTAACAAGCCATATGTGTTCTTGAGGTAAACTCACAAGACCATCACCATTCCAAAATCTGTACCTATCCAGCTACAAACTTTCAGAAAGTGGTACTATGACCCAATCATTGGCAGTGCAGTAATAGAGTGTGAGGGCAAGGAAGAAATCACTATCTTTGAGCCTATGGAGTTGTTGAAATTTCAGCCTGAAGATCTGGAGGTACTATTCCAGAATCACATTCAGGCATACAGTGATGAAGATGAAGCTGATGCCAAGGCCTACCAAAGAGTTGTAACTCTCCACGTTAAACCATTCATCCCAAGAACAACTAAAGGACCAGCTGCTTGATGAAGAGCTGAAGACAGTAATGCAACAGCTTAAGGGGAGATTGTAGAGTCATATCCTATGTATAAGCTGTTGTCATTTATTGTATGTTTAAACAGTTTTAGACTAGTTTACTTTCTGTCATTTCATTAAATGTAATTTCAGTTTTCTGTAATTACTGTTTTACTAGCTAAGTCTAGGCCATCGAAACTACCTAGTTTCGATTGAGCTTGTTCAATCGAAACTAGTAGTTTCGACAGTTCTGAGTATCACTTGTAAATGGTCAATCGAAACTAGTAGTTTCGATTGAACATAGTTTCGATACCTGTCACTACTATAAATAGCCTAGTTTGAGAATGTTTAGGGTGTGAGTAGCGGCTGTAACCCTGAACCTTCTCTTTCACATTGTTCTTGAATCAATAAAATTTGCAGTTGTTTATGCACTGTGTTCTTACATTTTCATACCATTTGCGTGTTGATTCATAGTGTGGTTAGCCGGTTATCTTCACCAACACTGTTTCCATCATCTGTTTCACCACCATACACATAGTTTCCGCCTGTGTGTGTGTGTAATCGATCAAATCAGTGATTTCAAGTTAAATCTGGACCTACAATTTTGGTTCTAAGCTCGCCACTCATGGGTATCCATACCCGCCCAAAACGTGTCCTAACACCAAGGGTGTTATATTCCAACTTGTCCTGTTGGCCAACCATCCTTTCCTTCTTAATGTTTTCCTCTTTAAGTGCCTCATCTTGAGCATTTTCAATTTCTCTCATCACATCCGATGTTACCACCAACGGGCAAGCTTTCACTCTAATAGGAGTAGGCACATCCTTTCGGCTTAGAGCGTCAGCCACCACGTTTGCCTTTCCAGGATGGTATATTATTTCACAGTCATAGTCTTTCAACAGTTCCAACCATCGCCTTTGCCTCATATTAAGTTCCTTTTGTTCGAAGAAGTATTTCAAACTTTTGTGGTCGGAGTAAATAGTAAACTTCACCACGTACAGGTAGTGCCTCCAGATTTTCAATGCGAATACGACAGCAGCAAGTTCCAAATCGTAGGTTGGATAATTAGCTTCGTGAATCTTCAACTGTCGTGACGCATACGCGATCACTCTTCCGCGTTGCATCAACACGCATCCCAATCCCTGACCCGAAGCGTCAGAGTATACCACTAAGTCTTCATTGCCCTCGGGAATGGCCAAGACTGGAGCTTGGGTTAGCCTCTTCTTCAATTCCTTAAACGCCTCATCTTGGGTCGAACCCCACTCATATTTTACCTCTTTCCGAGTCAACTTTGTCAACGGCGAAGCTATTTTCGAGAAATCCTGGATGAATCTCCGATAGTAGCCTGCCAATCCCAAGAAACTACGGATTTCAGTTGGCGTCTTAGGAATATTCCATTACCTTACCGTCATTATCTTCGCTGGGTCAACCATAATGCCGTTCGGGTTAATGACGTGACCTAGGAATTGGACTTCCCTAAGCCAGAACGCGCATTTGGAAAACTTAGCATACAACTTTTCCTTCTTCAGAGCTTCCAATACTTCCTTCAAGTGACACGCGTGTTCACCCTCATTCTTGGAGTAGATGAGGATATCATCGATGAACACGATTACCGATCGGTCCAACATCGGTCGACAAACCCTATTCATTAAATCCATGAACGCTGCGGGGGCATTCGTCAATCCAAAAGACATTACGCGGAACTCGAAATGTCCATAACGCGTGCGAAATACGGTTTTCGGTATGTCTTCTTCCCTCACCTTCAACTGATGGTACCCGGATCGAAGGTCGATTTTTGAGAACCAACTTGAGCCCTGTAATTGATCGAACAGGTCGTCGATCCTTGGTAAATGGTACTTGTTCTTCACCGTACGTTTGTTCAACTCGCGATAATCAATACACATTCTCATCGAACCGTCTTTCTTCTTCACAAACAACACCGGAGCACCCCACGGCGAGATGCTCGGTTGGATAAATCCCTTCTCAAGTAACTCGTCTAGTTGTGCCATTAACTCTTTCATCTCCACTGGTGCTAGTCGATATGGAGCCTTAGCCACGGACTGGGCATATGGTACTAAGTCGATTCGAAATTCAATCTCTCTGTCGGGTGATATCCCAGGCAAATCCTCTGGAAACACCTCCGGGTACTCGCGTACCACGGGTACATCGTCTAGTTCCTTCACTTCCTTACACTCGTCAATTACGTACACCAGATAAGCCTCGCATCCGCGCCTCAAGTAATCTTCTGCCTTAATCATCGAGATGACATTTGGCATCGGGGCGTCACGATCCCCAAGAACCTCGACTTTGCTACCATCCGAAGCCTTGAGTCGGATTATCTTTCGTTTACATATAATATGCGCTTCATTAGCAGTTAGCCAATTCATACCTAACACGACATCAAACCCACCCAAAACCATAACAAATAACCTGACAGGGAACCTATGACCTTCTATTTTTATCGTGGAGTTGTCAACTACATCGGTTACTCTCGCAGTTCTTCCCTCAGTGGTTTCTACGCTAAAAGCCCTTTCTAGCTTACTGACAGTGTACTTCATTCGTTTACAGAAAGTCGCAGATATAAAACTCTTACTGGCACCCGAATCAAATAACACAGAAACAAAAGTGTTGTCAAGGACGAACGTACCTGATGCCACGTCGGGGTCTGCCCTGGCTTGGTCTTGCGTCAGCGCGTACGCACGAGTCTTTGCTCAGGGCCTCTCTTCTTTCCTTTCCGGGCCTTTCCCTTTCCCGGCTTAACCCATTCTCGGTTTCGGGCATTCCCTACTCAGATGACCGGCATCCCCACAGTTATAGCACTTGAAGTGTTGTGGGCAGTCACGGGAGTAGTGCCCGGTCTTGCCACACTTAAAGCACAAGTTAGATCCCAGTCTACATGCACCTACATGCTCCCTTCCACACTTCTTACAAACAGTCGGCTCATTCACCCGAGCCCTCTTATCACGAGTCCCAAACATCTTTCCACCAGTTCGCTTGTTTGAGAAGTTCTGTGACACCCGACATTTCAGGTTAATATCCGTACACGATATAAACGAGTTTATATTATATTTGTTTTCGTGATTTACCTAATTACATAAATTAGGGCATTAAAGTCTAAGAAAAGCCGTACATTGTTTCATTTCATATTTTGGTAATTCTAGGAGTTACCGGTTCACGTACCCGTATAACCCGACTAAATACGAACGTTAGTGATTAAATCAAATACTCAGAAAAATATATATACATATATATTTTATTTTCACAAACTTTACGTAGAACAATAAATTATTTTCAGAATAAATTTATAATACCGTGGAGGATCTAAACCGGATTTATTTACCCCTTTAAAACTATAATTGATATTAATACCTAAATCTAATTATTATACTAATTAATCCCAACTTACCCTTGACTTTCTCGGCCGAAGTGCAGAGAAAACCCACACCTCGACCCATCCCACACCTGAGAAAACTCAGATAAAACCATACCCTCTCAGTCTCAACATCACAATTTCCTTTTCATATTTCTCATTTTCATACGGCAAGCATTCCAACTCTCTCCAAATCGAAGTCAAGTTTTAGGGCAAAATCCATCAAAAATTCGGTGTTTTAAGAAGAATTCCAAGTGTTTTTCTCAAGAATCAAGCTAAGGAACTCAAAATCATTCTTCTGTTTTTCTCTCATCATCTTCATCTCTGTCTTAAGGTAAAAAACTCAATACTATCTACATTACTTTCTTTAAACCGAAACTAAACATACAACTTATTTGAAACGCAAGAAAGATAACAAGAAAAGTGTGTCGAATTCAAGTTTAAAACATAAAAATATGCAGGACTGATTCTGTCATTCAGAATTGCAGTAATCGAAACTATAGTTTCGATACCTGTTTCTCAATCGAAACTAGGAGTTTCGATACCAGTTTGATCGAAACTAGGAGTTTCGATACCTATTTGATCGAAACTAGGAGTTTCGATACCTGTTTACTCAATCGAAACTAGGTAGTTTCGATAGCTATTATTCAATCGAAACTAGGAGTTTCGATACCTATTACTCAACCGAAACTAGATAGTTTCGATACCCAGTTTGCTTAATCGAAACTAGGTAGTTTCGACCATTGTTCTGTTCTGTCCTGTTCAATCGAAACTAGGTAGTTTCGATACCTGGTCATCAGTCCCATTTAGCAGTAACTTAGAACTGTTTTTACAACAAATCAAGTGTTGAACAACTAAGAAGATATTTTAAACAACACAACCAGATTTTACAAAGTCGGTGGACAATTTGCAATATGAGACATTCGGTCTTAACACAATTTACCCTTTCGTATCTAGGGTACAAATAGTCAAGCTGACTAGAACAAATATCGTTACAAGCATACACAAACTCAAGGTGAGTTTCACGGCCCCTTTTTACTGTTTTGTACTATTTGGGGGAAGAACATACTTATAACTATTTTTATATGATAACAAGAAAACAAGACCCGACCTTTATGTATGCATGAGTTGACACATTTGGAGCTCGTAAAGTCCCCTGATCATCATATTTATAACCATTAGCTATAGATTAGCCTAAGATTCTATGGATAGTACTATTGGGTCTGACACCCCCGGTCATGGTTAGTCGCGCTAACCATGGGTCCCTCTGGCCAAATGACTGCATAGTGTTCTAATATTGCTCGTGAGGTACGAGTGAGGGGCAAAACACCTGGTCTTGGTTTGGTTATGCCTTATGTATGTACATATTATTTGTATTCCTAGCTAGTTTACAAATGGGTCAAACATTACTTGTTTTGTTTATCATATACGTAAAGATCATTTTCATGCAATTGGTTTGCTCATTGTATTCATATATAAAAACCTGTGAACTCACCAACCTAGTGTTGACATTTTCAAGTATGTTTTTCAGGAAACTGAACGTGATAGCAAGGGTAATACTACGTAGGGTTCATGCATACACGGTGGATACAACTTTTGAAGATTTTTCTTGTATAACCCATAATGTTCGGGTCATATTTGCAAAATCTTAATATTTTATAACTTCAAATACTATTTTTGGGCTGTAAAACCTTAAATTTAATTCATGTATCTAGTTGTATGTATGCGTTTGCAATAATTATATGCTTTGAAAAACCATGAACGTCGCGCCTCACGTTTCCGCCTTGGCGGGGTGTGACAGATTGGTATCAGAGCCATTGATTATAGCGAACTAGGAGTCTAAAAATTGAACCTAGTCTATAATTTAAATGACTCACTAAGACGTTTTTCATTACATATGCATGTCATAACTTATCATCATATTGTACGGATATCGTAGACACTGAACATCGTCACACACTAACCCCATTTCGACTTCAGACCCATGGCACCCAAAAGAAGGACACCGCGTGACACTACCGGTGAAAACAACACGACGATTTCTGCAGAAGTTGAGCAACTCATATCACAACGTGTAGCCGCCGCCTTGGAGCAGTACGAAGCCAATCGGAATAACGTCGGAGGAAATGGTAGTGGTAGCGGAGGAGGTGCAGGAGGCAGTGGCACTGCTGGAGGTTCTGGAGGTAACAGAATGTGTAATCACCTCTGTAACACAGTCACGATCTAAGTTAACAACATTATTAAAAATATTGACTTGTGACCCTACAGATACTTCGAGCAAGAAGTGCACTTATAAGGCTTTTCTATCCTGTAACCCTCGCAACTTCAATGGCACCGAGGGTGCAGTAGGCCTGATGAGGTGGATTGAAAAGATGGAATCTGTGATTGATATTAGTGAATGCACAGCCGACTGTATGGTGAAATATGCCACTTGCACACTTGCTGACAAAGCATTAACCTGGTGGAATTCTCAGATGAAAACATTGGGAAGACAGACTGCCTACCAGCTATCTTGGGATGATCTAAAGGCCATGATGATCGAAGAGTACTGTCCTCGAAATGAATTGCAGAAAATCGAAACTGAAATGTGGAACCTTCAAATGATAGGAGATGATGTGGCTGGTTACACTGACAGGTTCAATGAACTAGCAATCTTGGTGCCACACATGGTCACACCAGAGTACAAAAAGGTTGAAAGGTACTTGTGGGGTCTCGCACCTCAAATTCGTAGTATGGTGACCTCGTCGAACCCCATGGATACCAAGAGTGCCATAGTCTTAGCCTACAAACTAAGGGATGATGTTGTTCGTAATGGTTTGTTCGAGAAAGAGGAAACTGAGGAAAGAAAGTTAGGAGAAAAGAGGAAATGGGTGGGAAAACCAAATAACCAATTTAGGAATCAAGCCTATAAGAGACAAGAGACTGTGAAAGCTTTTGCTGCTAATGCTGTGGAGAAAAGGGGTTATGCTGGCCCCCAACCGAGGTGTGATAAGTGCGGGTATCACCATGTGGGGAAATGCACTCAATGTGAAAGGTGTAGAAAGTTTGGGCATCGAGCGCAGACATGTCGACTCAATGCCAACCCCACCGATAAGATTAAGCAAGGATGCTACGAATGTGGAGATTTGAAGCACTACAGGAAAGATTGCCCCAAGTTGAATAATCAGAATAACAATCAGGCCCGAGAAAGAGCGTTCGTGATGGGAGCTGGGGACGCACGCCAGGACCCTGACATTGTCACCGGTACGTTCCTGATAAACAATCATTATGCTTCTATACTTTTCGATACGGGTGCTGATATGAGTTTTGTGTCAAATGACTTTAAGTCCCTACTCGGTATTAAGCCCAGCAAACTAGACCAAAATTATACAATTGAATTAGCAAACGGGAAATTAATTAAAACCGAAGAAGTCATTCAGGGTTGTACTCTATGTTTGAAAGACCACACCTTTAGTATAGACCTGTTACCTATTGACTTGGGAAGCTTTGACGTTGTTATTGGTATGGATTGGTTGTCGAAGAATCACGACGAGATCATTTGTTTTGAGAAGATTGTTCATATTCCTCTCCCAAATGGAGAATTTCTTTCGGTACAAGGTGAGAAAAGTGGAGTGACATTGAAGATGATAAACTGCATGAAAGCTCGTAGGTACCTACGTAAAGGCTATTGCGTATTCCTGGCTCACGTCATCGAGAAGAAACCCGAGAAACGTCGATTTGAAGACATACCAATCGTTAAGGATTACCCTGAAGTTTTTCCTGAAGACTTACCTGGATTACCACCACCAAGGCAAGTCGAATTCCGAATCGACTTGGTACCAGGAGCCGCACCAGTTGCGAGATCACCGTATCGACTAGCACCTTCCGAGATGCAGGAATTATCTAATCAACTGCAAGAGTTGCTTGATAAAGGTTTCATAAGACCGAGTTTCTCACCCTGGGGAGCTCCGGTCTTGTTCGTAAAGAAAAAGGATGGAACCTTTAGGATGTGTATTGATTACCGAGAGTTAAACAAGCTTACAATCAAAAATCGATATCCACTTCCTCGAATAGACGATTTGTTCGATCAACTACAAGGTTCTAGCTTCTATTCTAAAATTGATCTACGATCAGGGTATCATCAACTGAAAATTCATGAAGAAGATATACCAAAAACGGCTTTTAGGACTCGGTACGGTCACTACGAGTTCCTAGTTATGCCATTTGGTTTGACGAACGCACCAGCTGTTTTCATGGATCTCATGAACCGCGTGTGCAAGCCATACTTGAATAAATTCGTGATAGTGTTTATTGATGACATATTAATATATTCGCAAACCAAGGAGCAACATGAACATCATTTGAAATTAATCTTAGAACTACTCAGGAAGGAGAAGCTTTATGCTAAATTCTCTAAGTGTGAGTTTTGGATCCGAGAGGTTCACTTTCTCGGACACGACATCAATAAGAATGGTATTCACGTAGACCCATCCAAGATTGAAGCTATCAAAAACTGGGAAGCACCAAGAACTCCGACTGAAGTGCGTCAATTTCTGGGTTTGGCAGGCTATTATAGGCGATTCATCGAGAATTTTTCAAAGATAGCCCTGCCTTTAACCACACTAACCCAGAAAGAAAAGAAATTTGATTGGAATGACAAGCAAGAGTCAGCTTTTCAATTACTGAAACAGAAGCTGTGTAGTGCACCGATCTTATCCCTTCCTGAGGGAATCGACAACTTTGTCGTATACTGCGATGCATCACACCAAGGACTTGGTTGTGTGTTAATGCAAAGAGACAAAGTCATCGCATATGCCTCACGACAACTAAAAGTGCACGAAAAGAATTATACGACCCATGACTTGGAGTTGGGCGCAGTTGTGTTTGCACTCAAGATTTGGAGACATTATCTTTACGGTACAAGATGCACTATCTTTACTGATCACAAGAGTCTTCAACATATCTTCGATCAAAAGGAATTGAACATGAGACAACGCCGTTGGGTAGAACTACTAAACGACTATGATTGTGATATCAAGTACCATCCCGGAAAAGCCAATGTCGTAGCAGACGCCTTAAGTCGCAAGGATCGAGTTAAAACTCTTCGTGTTCGTGCTCTAGGATTAACAATTCATACGAGTCTTACTACTCAAATCCGAATGGCACAACAAGAAGCACTTAAGGAAAAGAACATCCAAAATGAAGCACTACGTGGAATGATCAAACAATTGGAGACAAAGTCAGATGACACTCTATACTTCATGAATAGAATCTGGGTACCATGTTTTGGTAACTTACGGAAGTTGGTTATGGACGAAGCCCACAAGTCCAGGTACTCCATTCACCCAGGTTCAGATAAGATGTATAAGGATCTAAAAGAATTATATTGGTGGCCCAATATGAAAGGAGATATTGCCACATATGTCAGTAAATGCTTAACGTGTTCAAAAGTAAAAGCCGAACATCAGAAACCATCTGGCTTGTTACAACAACCTGAAATTCCCCAATGGAAATGGGAACAGATTTCTATGGATTTTATCACAAAATTACCCAAGACGTCCAGTGGTTATGACACAATATGGGTAATTGTCGATCGACTGACAAAATCGGCTCATTTTCTACCTATCAAAGAGACGGATAAAACCGAGAAACTTGCAAAGCTTTATATCAAGGAAATTTTGGCTAGGCATGGAGTGCCAATTTCTATTATCTCTGATAGAGACAGCAGATTCGTGTCTAGAATCTGGAAATCGTTACAAGAAGCCTTAGGCACGCGCCTAGACATGAGCACAGCCTACCATCCACAAACGGACGGTCAAAGTGAAAGGACTATCCAAACATTAGAAGATATGCTCCGTGCGTGTGTAATTGATTTCGGAGGAAATTGGGATACTCATTTACCGTTGGCGGAGTTTTCCTATAATAACAGTTACCACACAAGCATCAAGGCAGCTCCGTTTGAAGCTTTATATGGTCGTAAATGCCGCTCACCGCTATGTTGGGCGGAAGTTGGTGAAAAAAATTTGACAGGCCCTGAGATTGTCCAGGAAACCACTGATAAGATCTTCAAAATTAAGGACCATCTGAAAGCGGCCCGAGACAGACAGAAGAGCTATGCTGATAACAGACGGAAACCATTAGAATTTCAAATTGGTGACCGAGTAATGTTAAAAGTCTCACCATGGAAAGGCGTTGCAAGGTTTGGTAACCGTGGTAAGCTCAACCCTAGATACGTTGGACCTTTTGAAATATTGGCTAGGGTTGGCCCTGTAGCTTACAAGCTCAAGTTGCCACAAGAACTAAGCAATGTACATGATACGTTTCACGTATCAAACCTCAAGAAGTGTTTATCAGACGAGACGTTAATTATACCGCTTGACGAGATTCACATAGACGACATGTTGCATTTCATCGAGAAACCGATTGAGATTTCGGATTGGAAAGTTCAAAGACTGAGACGCAGCCGAATCAAACTAGTCAAAGTACGTTGGAACTCAAAACGTGGTCCTGAGTATACATGGGAACGAGAGGATCAAATGAAAACAAAATACCCCTCCTTGTTTAAGGATGCACCAGTTCAAGATGGCACGAATTGAATTTCGGGACGAAATTCTTTTAATATAGGGAGAATGTGACACCCGACATTTCAGGTTAATATCCGTACACGATATAAACGAGTTTATATTATATTTGTTTTCGTGATTTACCTAATTGCATAAATTAGGGCATTAAAGTCTAAGAAAAGCCGTACATTGTTTCATTTCATATTTTGGTAATTCTAGGAGTTACCGGTTCACGTACCCGTATAACCCGACTAAATACGAACGTTAGTGATTAAATCAAATACCCAGAAAAATATATATACATATATATTTTATTTTCACAAACTTTACGTAGAACAATAAATTATTTTCAGAATAAATTTATAATACCGTGGAGGATCTAAACCGGATTTATTTACCCCTTTAAAACTATAATTGATATTAATACCTAAATCTAATTATTATACTAATTAAACCCAACTTACCCTTGACTTTCTCGGCCGAAGTGCAGAGAAAACCCACACCTCGACCCATCCCACACCTGAGAAAACTCAGATAAAACCATACCCTCTCAGTCTCAACATCACAATTTCCTTTTCATATTTCTCATTTTCATACGGCAAGCATTCCAACTCTCTCCAAATCGAAGTCAAGTTTTAGGGCAAAATCCATCAAAAATTCGGTGTTTTAAGAAGAATTCCAAGTGTTTTTCTCAAGAATCAAGCTAAGGAACTCAAAATCATTCTTCTGTTTTTCTCTCATCATCTTCATCTCTGTCTTAAGGTAAAAAACTCAATACTATCTACATTACTTTCTTTAAACCGAAACTAAACATACAACTTATTTGAAACGCAAGAAAGATAACAAGAAAAGTGTGTCGAATTCAAGTTTAAAACATAAAAATATGCAGGACTGATTCTGTCATTCAGAATTGCAGTAATCGAAACTATAGTTTCGATACCTGTTTCTCAATCGAAACTAGGAGTTTCGATACCAGTTTGATCGAAACTAGGAGTTTCGATACCTATTTGATCGAAACTAGGAGTTTCGATACCTGTTTACTCAATCGAAACTAGGTAGTTTCGATAGCTATTATTCAATCGAAACTAGGAGTTTCGATACCTATTACTCAACCGAAACTAGATAGTTTCGATACCCAGTTTGCTTAATCGAAACTAGGTAGTTTCGACCATTGTTCTGTTCTGTCCTGTTCAATCGAAACTAGGTAGTTTCGATACCTGGTCATCAGTCCCATTTAGCAGTAACTTAGAACTGTTTTTACAACAAATCAAGTGTTGAACAACTAAGAAGATATTTTAAACAACACAACCAGATTTACAAAGTCGGTGGACAATTTGCAATATGAGACATTCGGTCTTAACACAATTTACCCTTTCGTATCTAGGGTACAAATAGTCAAGCTGACTAGAACAAATATCGTTACAAGCATACACAAACTCAAGGTGAGTTTCACGGCCCCTTTTTACTGTTTTGTACTATTTGGGGGAAGAACATACTTATAACTATTTTTATATGATAACAAGAAAACAAGACCCGACCTTTATGTATGCATGAGTTGACACATTTGGAGCTCGTAAAGTCCCCTGATCATCATATTTATAACCATTAGCTATAGATTAGCCTGAGATTCTATGGATAGTACTATTGGGTCTGACACCCCCGGTCATGGTTAGTCGCGCTAACCATGGGTCCCTCTGGCCAAATGACTGCATAGTGTTCTAATATTGCTCGTGAGGTACGAGTGAGGGGCAAAACACCTGGTCTTGGTTTGGTTATGCCTTATGTATGTACATATTATTTGTATTCCTAGCTAGTTTACAAATGGGTCAAACATTACTTGTTTTGTTTATCATATACGTAAAGATCATTTTCATGCAATTGGTTTGCTCATTGTATTCATATATAAAAACCTGTGAACTCACCAACCTAGTGTTGACATTTTCAAGTATGTTTTTCAGGAAACTGAACGTGATAGCAAGGGTAATACTACGTAGGGTTCATGCATACACGGTGGATACAACTTTTGAAGATTTTTCTTGTATAACCCATAATGTTCGGGTCATATTTGCAAAATCTTAATATTTTATAACTTCAAATACTATTTTTGGGCTGTAAAACCTTAAATTTAATTCATGTATCCAGTTGTATGTATGCGTTTGCAATAATTATATGCTTTGAAAAACCATGAACGTCGCGCCTCGCGTTTCCGCCTTGGCGGGGTGTGACAAGTTCGGTCTCTTCTTCGGTTCCTCAATGGCAACGACATTCAGCGCCAGATCATCAAATACCACGCCGCTCAGTTCTACTACTGAATCATAGGTAGTAGGGGCGTTTGCCTTAACATAGGTGCGGACCTGGTCCGACAGCCCTTGAATGTAACAGGAAATCATTCTTTCCTCAGTCGTGATAAGGTGTGGCACCAGACGTGCCAGTACATTGAATCGAGTTGTGTACTGCCGGTGCGTCATGCTCCCGGCCTTCAAACCCAGAAATTCCCTCTCTACCTTCTCAATCTCGTTCGTTGGGCAGAAATTCTTGATCACCAAAGTTTTCAAGTCAGCCCACATCAGCGCATCCACAACCTCGCTCCCTTTTGCTTGACGTACACCTTCCCACCAGTGGGATGCTTCCTCTCTTAAGGAGTTAGCAGCAAATTTCACAACCTGATCCGTTCGGCACTCGCTCAGGCGAATGGCAGCTTCCATACGGATTACCCAATCAAAAGTAGCCACCGCGTCCTTTTTCCCAGTCAGGAATGGTGGGTCACATGCCTTAAAGGACTTATAGTCTCAACCACGGTTAAGCGGTGCATTGATTGCCTCAGTGTTCGGCGTGTCAACCGCCGTGTTAGACCCACCTTCCCCATTAACCTTCTTCAATGCTTCAGCTAACAGACCTGGCAGAGAAGTCTTCATCAGCTCGGTGAACTCTCGAGCTATAGCTGCTCTCACTTATGGTTCAAAAGTGAAAGGTTGTTCTTCAACCAGTGTCTGCTCAGTTCCATGCACACTAACCGCTGGTTCAGTGTGAACACTTCCTTCTTCACTATACTCTTGGCGCGCAGGGGTCCTGCCGCGCCCACCATTTCGACCGCCGATACGACCACCGGTACGGCCCCCACCACGTCTTCTGTTTCCTCTCCTTGCCATTTTGTTCTATAAGATAAGAATCCAATGTCATCACACTAATTAACAAATAAAATTCAATAACTACTGTAAGATGTTAATATACACTGGCCATCTACAATTAACCATTACACTACCTTTCGATTTCTATTTGACCACCTTTGTGATTCCATCAGAACACAAGTCCTTTCCTAACCCTTTCTAAGGCATACTACATACACATACTCTACTTTTCATACCTGATGCCATGGCTTGAGTTACCCGTACTGGCATCCGCTTTCGGTCCCATTCACAGTTTAAGTTCAGACACTGGGAGTATCCGAATCTCTCAAACTATTGCTCTGATACCAACTTGTAAGGCCCCAAACCCGGGAGGCCTCACTTGTTGGATTTACTCATTCACAAACAGTTCTTAAACTTGATTATCAAATAACGCAGCGGAAAATACTTCAATAAAACATAACCATTACATTGTTTAACAACGGAAGCGTAACATAGTTTATTACATAAACGTATCATAATCTAATCATAACGGGATGCCAGTCTTCATGATCAACCGGGTAACTCTTCTCGCTTGCCAAGCATCACCGTCCATCATCCATACCTGCCTTAACCTGAATGTGCATACTAAAAATTCAGCTACGCTGGTGAGTTCTAGTTTTCATTCGATTTAAGAAATGGTTCATCATTCAAAACATTCATTAGGGTTTAACATCACGTATAAGAAAACAGGGCCTTTCGTTCATCATTGAAAACCTTCAAACATTTTTCCTCATCATAAACACATTGAAAGGATCATTTGTTTAAAACATTTAACATTCATTCAAGTCATACATTACTATCTACAATCTGTATCTTTCTTTAAGCGTCTATGTGTCCCCAAAGGAACCTTGCATGTCGTGGACAACTGTTACGTATCGCCGTCATTGCCACATTCCGTCAATTCCCTTTTTGTATTGCCCCCAAGGCTAACTGCACGAGGACCGACAATACCCATTCAGTTGCCCCTATGGCTCTCATGTCTATAGACCGACAACCTCCATTGACGGCTATGGCTCATGGCCATAACACCGTCGGATCATAATTTAACCTTACATAGGGTCACGTTAACCCCTGAGTAACCGTCGTTACTCCCTACCAGTTGTACAACATCAAACCATTGGCAGGCCACCAAGACACTGCCCCTGTTGCTCTTATGGAAACTATGGATCGCTGTCCATAATCTACCACAAGGCTGGGAATTACATTCCCAGACTTCATTCGTCAATTCCATTCATTCGACAGATTAGATTTGTAATGAATTCTTTAAAACCTTTGCCCTTTTTCTTTTCTTTTCATAAAACCTTTTCATTCATTTTCGAAACCCTTTACCTTTAGTCTAAACCATTTCTTTATAAACATTTCGTTCGTAAACATTTCATTCATAAAACTTTCTTTCCATAAACCGTTCATTCCAAATCATTTCATTTCGTAAACATAGTTTCATAAGCATCATTTTATAAACATAGCTTCATAAACATCGTTTCGTAAAAACGTCATTTCATATGTATGCACACCAGCCCGAAAACAATATATAAAACATTTAAAAGAGGGCTTCTAGAACTTACCTGATATGCTAATCTGGGTTGCCCTAAACAAAGGTCCCACTACGTTACTTCCGATCTGAATTGATTAGTTAAATACACATTAGACCAAATCCCGACTCTAACGGTTTAACCTTCTAAACATACCGACTTTACCTAATCAGCCTGATGCCTGCGCACTGACCCTGCTTCCTGCGTACTTGATAAGTACGCAGTGCTCTCTTCCTGCGTACTTGATAAGTACGCAGGACCTGCTCCGTGCGTACTTGATAAGTACGCACGATCTGTTTCTTCGCAAAAACCCTAACTTTCGCATTCAGGTTTGATCACGTCAAGATCCTGAACCTGTTTACATTCAAAACGTTCGTTTTCCATTAAGGAACTCAAATCTATGTTTATCTTTCAGTTTTATCCGTGAAAACGTTACTTTTCACCCAAAACCCGAAAAACCCAAAAACGAACAAAAACTCATATTTAGGCCCGATCGTTACCTGAATCTAGTTTCTGATCTGGAGGATCTTCTCAAGAGCTATGGAGCAACACTTTGCTGAAATCTTGGGTCGATCCGCCAACTTTCTCTCTCTACGGTTTCTCTCTCTAGAACTTGCAAATGAGAGAAATGGTGGAGGTCTAAGCTATTTATAGGGGAGGCTCCCCTTACAGCCCGCCGACCCATCCGGCCCGACCCGACATGCCTCGTTCGTTTATTTCGTCATTTTAACCGTTGTTTCATTTTTGGGATGTTGCATAATCAAAAAGAAAGATTGAGATAAGATTTGCCAAAATTCTCAATTAATGGAACCTGGATATCAACACGGTTACTCCGATCTGGTACTCACCCTCTTCGATCTCAGTTAGAAAATCAGATCTGGTACTCACCCTCTTCGATCTTGTTCTCCAAACAGAAACCAGATCTAGGGTTTGAAACGATGTGTTCTTGGTCGCTAAATCGAAGGGGGTGGAGGAAGAGATAGAGAAGAAAGCGACGGAGGTTCTTGGTCATTAAATCAAAGGGGGTTGAGGAAGAGATAGAGACAGATGATCTGATTGAAGAGAGAGAGAGAGAGAGAGATAACAGAGGATGGATTTAAAGAGGGGGATAAAGGAGAAATGACCTAAATGCCCCTTCAGATTAAAAATAAACAAAAAACCAAGAAAATTAATGTGTGGTTAGGAATGGGTTTATGAGTTTTCAAAACAACTCAGGATTTTCATTTGATACGTTCCCTATATATATATATATATATATGAAGAGGATCAAGAGAAAACTCATTGTTGGGGAGAAAACAAATAAACTCCTCATTAATGGCATTTTCGTAATTAATGACACATTTTTGTAAGGCAAAAAAAAAACCTCTCAAAAAAAAAAAAAAAAAATAATAAAACAAAAAAAAACTAAAACTAAAAAAACTACAATGTTTCTCTCGTTTGCCTCGTTTCATAAAAAAAACTTGAAAAAAATAGTCGGTTTAACTTATTGGTTTAGTTTTTTGAGTTTAGTTTAGCTTTTACGTTATGTTTTTGGAGGTGGGGGTGATTAGGTTTTTGGGGGTGGGGCGGGGGGGGGGGGGGTTAGGTTTTTCGGGGTGGGGAGGAGGAGGGGTTGTTTTAGGTTCTTGGAGTGGAGGGTGGGGGTTAGGTTTTTGGGGGGTGGGTGAGGGGGGTTTAGATTTTCTAGGGTTGGGGTTGGAGTGTTTAAGTTTTTAGGGTGTATGGGAGGGTTAGATTTTTGAGAATATATAATGATACTATAATTACAAAAGTGTCATTAATGAGGAGTTTTTTTTATTTTCTCATAAA
The DNA here is from genome assembly GCA_023525975.1 of Smallanthus sonchifolius. NCBI lineage: Eukaryota > Viridiplantae > Streptophyta > Magnoliopsida > Asterales > Asteraceae > Smallanthus > Smallanthus sonchifolius. The sequence continues at coordinate 9,800,317 of CM042025.1, forward strand.
GATGAGTTTTCTAATGAACTCAACCCTATATATGGATATATATATATATATATATATATATATATATATATATATATATATATATATATATATGGATGGTTATAATGAAAACCTTGTAACACATATGTCACAGCTTAAAACATGTGTACCTTTTTTTTGTTTTTTGGAATAGATTTTTTACAAAATTTCATCACTTTTTATAAAAAAAAAAGCGCCGACCAGATTTTTTTACGAAAATGTTACATATACATTTCCAAAAACGGTCATTTTTTAAAAAATTTACATATTTAAAAAATAAAACTACTCAGCGTTTTTTTTGTTTTTTTTATAAAAAGTGATGAAAATATGTAACAAACTTACCCTTTTTAAAAAAAAAAAAATTTTACGTAGTGTTTTTTTTGGGTTTTCTCAACTCAAGTGGGTTTTTATTTTATACTTTCCATATATATATATATATGGAACGTATTGATTGTAAACCCTGAGTTATTGTGAAAACCTTTAAACTCATTCTGGCCCACTCATTTTTTTCTTTTGTTTCTGATTTGTTTAATTTCTTATGAGTAATATGATAAATTGACTATTGTCTCTCCATCAACATTTAAGCCTCCCTCTTCTCGAAACACGCATACACTCTTCTTAAAAGACACATATCTGATTCTCAAAACTCACTCACATTCTCTTCTCAAAACACACACACACATCCGATCGAAGAGATCAGAGTTTATGTTTGTTGGAAGGTTGGATATCAAAACAGTTCCCAACCGTCTATTTCACGAAAAAACCATCTGATTTCACATTTTTCGGAAGAATCGACGCCATTTTACAGATCTGTACAGCGTGAACGCTTCTTTCAAGTCTGATTAGGGCTACGATTTCAAATCTGTACAGGTTTTAACGTTTCTTACAAGTCTGGTTACGGCTACGATTACAAATCTGTACAACGTTTAACGTGTTGTGTGGCCGACGATTTCAGCTCTGATTAGGGCTAAAACTTTTGGCCCATTTAGAAGATTCAATAGCCCAACTTTCCAATCGGCTTGATATCGGGTAATTTTTTTGTTATTTGTTTAATAAGTAGACAAATGCTAAAAGATGCATTCTAAATATAATCTGTTTTGATACTTTAATTTGATTGATTTAGGTTTTTTTAGCTACTTTTCATCCATATCAGGAAATGAATTTTGACCTTTTTAGTCAAAATGGCGATCTTTTAGTTTTTACCTGGGCTTTTTTTTTTATATATAAAAAGTTTTTTTTATGTTTGGTATGTATCTGTTTTATTTTTAATCTACTACAATTGTTAATAACTTATAAGTTATGCACTAAAACTTGTGCATTTTTTTTGAATGGAAAAAAAAAAACTTGTGCATTTGAAGTTGGTAGATCTACCATAACCTAAATGTAAGGCTCATTTCTCGGGAGAACTCACTTGTTAGATTTACTCATAAACATAGTCATTCATACTAAATTTTTTAAGTAAAATCATTCAACATAGCGGAAGCGTACAATAAGTCAAATACATAACGTAGCAACGGAAGTCTTAACATTTAAACATAAACATTGTCTTAACATAAACTCAAGTGACTGGGATGTCAGTTGTGCCGGGTAGCTGTCACGCCTTAGCACGCTCCTTCTTCTTTCTATCTGAAATGCATACTAAAAGTCAGCTAACGCTGGTGAGTTCTAGTTTAAAGCAATCAGATATAAACTTATCATATAATATATATATATATATATATTTTTCTTTACTTTACTTATTTCTTATAACATTCGTAATGAGTACGTATATAAATACATATATGCTTAGTTCTTAGTGCACAATCGTTGGTCATACACATATGGGTGATCAACCCGATACTTTGCTTACGTAAGTCACAAAGACAAACGTTCTCGAACTACCGTCGTAGCCCATTTACTTAACCGTCCGGCACTAGAAACCGTCCGTCATATCTTAAACCGTCCGGCAAACCTTCGGCCGTCCGTCTTTACCGTCCTACCGTCGTAGTCCGTCATATTCGCCTGTCTGCCCTAAGGCATCCGTTTCCCATGCGACTATTATTCATGCAACCGTTCTACTTATCATTGATATGGCATTTGCTTCGACCGTCCATTGATTGCCTTTCATACGTCCTAGCTGATGAAGGAACGTACTTGTCCCGCTTGCATGATAGTCACAAGGTCGTCCGTCTACCGAAGTAGCCGTTATCATCGAAGCGTCCATAACGTTTACTTATACTTGGCAAGCAATATATACATGGATATAAAGCAAGATTTCATTCTTACACGTTATGTTATTCTTTTCATACTTGGCAAACAATATATACATAGATATAAAGCAAGATTTCATTCTTACACATTGTGTCATTCTTTTCATATTTGGCAAGCAATATATACATAGATATAAAGCAAGATTTTGTTCTTACACGTTATGTCATTATTTTCATACTTGGCAAGCAATATATACATAGATATAAAGTAAGATTTCATTTTTACACATTGTGTCATCCTTATATTCAACATGTATTGTCATATACACAACATAACATTCATTCATATCATGTATACACTCCAGCCTCAAAACATTTAAAATCATTTGCACGTAACACATAGGGGGCACATAGAACTCACTTGATGAGTGGTTTCTCCAATACACTTAGCTGGTTACTTAGCGTCACTAAAGTATCTCTCAATCTGTATAATGAAGTCATACACATAAAGTAGTGCTCCTAGATAACACTAGACATTACTATGTTTGAACCCAGTTGTTTCGATGGATTAATCACATCGAAACTATGGTAGTTTCGGGTCATGGGTTTATATCGAAACTATGGTAGTTTCGGTAAGTAACTTATATAAAATCTTAGTAGTTTCGGGTCATGGGTTTATATCGAAACTATGGTAGTTTCGGTAAGTAACTTATGTAAAATCTTAGTAGTTTTGGGTCATGTGTTTATATAGAAACTATGGTAGTTTCGATAAGTAACTTATGTAAAATCTTAGTAGTTTCGGGTCATAGGTTTATATCGAAACTATGGTAGTTTCGATAAGTAAATTATGTAAAATCTTAGCTATGTGTGGGATTATACTGGGTACGTTTGGTTTGGTTTGGTTAGTAGTTTCAGGTCATGGGTTTATATCGAAACTATGGTAGTTTCGATGGGTCTGCATATATCGAAACTAGGTAGTTTCGATGGATTCGCCTATATCGAAACTAATAGTTTCGATGTATCAGTCTTCTTCCCCGATCAGAACCCTTGATCTGACCTTATGATTTCAAGTTGTTTAAACCTCGAACTTTTTACGTTCAAAACGTTCCATTTTCATCCATGATTATGAATATGTGGTTTGTTTTGAATATCATACGTAAAAACTAAACCTTTACTTGATTTTTAACCTGAACCCAAAAGTTATAAAACTCATATTTGGGACAAATGGTTACCTGTTTTCGTCCCCTTTTCGATGCTAGACGATCCAGAAGTGATGAGCTACAATCCTCGAGACTTTGAGCTTGATCCCGAGCTTTCTCTCTCTAGACCCGGACTCTCTCTATCTTGGCGCAAATGAAGGAGATGGGGAGAGGCTGAGGTGAGGGCGCTGATATGAGGGCTTTTTCCCTCTTAATCTCGGCCCATGGGCCGGCACAAGGCCAAACCCACCTTGCTTTTCTTTTATTAGTTTTCTATTTATTCGGGATGTTACAAGTCTACCCTCTTTATTGAGGTTTCGTCCTCGAAATTTGGTACAAGTTAAACAACTTCGGATACAAAGTCCCGCTTTTGCAATTCTCTGAGGCGGTTCTACAGGTTTGATGTTGGATCGATGACTTCACAATTCTATAGGTTCGATTTCACAATTGGCTCGCAAATTCAATCATTTTACAATCAGTCACTATAAGAGACTTTCATTAATGTAAAATGATTTAGTTACTTGTTTATCTTTTAAAATTAACAGGATGATTAAGAGGCTTTCAAGATATTGAATTCAAATGTTTGCTTTCAATTTTTGTGGATAAGGTGACAGGAGACGAAGAAGATGACCGGAGTTGGTCACCGTCGCCGGAATAGAGGTGGATGACGGAGAAGAGCAGTGAGACCCATAGGCAATTGTTATATTTGTTTATTTTATTATTAAATTAAAGTTGTGAGTCTTCGTGTTTTTGTAATATTTATTTTAAAAAAATAAAAAATTAAAAAAAACACCCATTTTGATATATAGGAGACTGTTATCATACAAAGGGCTCAAATCGTACAAAGCGTACGAAGGGGCCATAACCGTCCGATTAATATGATATAAGGTTGGGGATAATGCGGTGGCATAAATGTAATTACTTTGAAAAAATAATGCGTCGTCCAGGTTAAAAAGGGCATAAATGTCAATTTTTATTAATAATCACGTAATCACGCAAAAAACGTGATTTAATCACGCAATCATGCAAAAAAGTCAATTTTTAATAATCACGCTTCAAGCGTGATTTTTCAATTCAAGTATTACTTCGGAATATAAGCAAGCTAGTTGTTTTAGATTTGGGCCCTTTGTACTTCGGAATCCGTAAACGTAATTATCAACTTTTGTATATGATTTTCAATTCACATTTGAAATATTATCAACTTTTAAATTTCACGTAAAACTACGTTTGAAATCACGTAAAACTTTTAAATTTCATAATTACGTTTGAAAAACGGAAAACTACGTTTACTACGGAAAACGGAAAATTACGAAATTGAAACAACGGAAATATATAATCACGAAATAGAAACAATTTAATCACGGGAATATAGATTTCTTTGAAAAACAGAAGTATATAATCACGGAAATATGGGATTTCTTTGGAAAACGTTAAACAATGAAATCACGTTTAATTAATAACTGGTAGAATAACAAGAATATTTTAAACTTTCTCTTGATAAATAAGTTTCCAACTATACATATTTGATAAATAATTTTTTAAAGGTTTTTTTACATATTTCTCCCTATTAAATTTCTAAATTAAATATATCCTAAACCACTAACTTTAATTACATATTTCCCCAATTAACTTAAAATTACCCAATTGCCCCTCACAAATATTTAGGAAATGATATATATAAATAGTATTTTAATTGGTTCACTAATGGTAACATGGTAATAAAATAAATTATTTTAAATTAATTGGATAAAATATTTAGGAAGGGATATATGTAATATATAGGTTTTAGGAAAGGGAAATATATAATTAAATTTTAGGGTTGGATAAATATGTAATAAAAGAACTTAGTAAGGAGATATATGTAAATGCCTATTTTTAAAAATACACTAATTTGGAAATAACTCTGACCGCATAGTGCCAAAGAGGTTGTGGTGTAGTGGTTGAGGTGAGTTCTGAAATCCCAAGGGACCCGGGTTCAATCCCTGCCACCACCATTAATTTCTGAGGCATGCAAATGAAGCCTAGTTCTTAGGCTGATGCACAGGGTTTTACCCACGCCGATCCAGGGTACGAGCCTCGGCTCTCTCTCAAGCCCGGAAGGGGCCGTATTGGGTGGGATTTTTCCTTGGATGCTCTCCAACTCTGACGTCAAGTGGGCCCGGTTAAGACAACATATTGGCCGGAGTTGGACGAGTCTTTCACATATGATAGGGGGTGCGACGTCACAACATTCGATATTCGTCGTTAAAAAAAAAAAAAAACTCTGACCGCATAGTGACAACTTACAGCTCACAACCCACTTCCCAATCCTGCGACAAAGCATCTTAGTCCCTGACACGTGACTGCATCTCTTTCTAGAACATCAGACACATTAAAACCCCCCTTTTCTCACTTCAAACCTCAAACAAATCGTCATCCGATAATGGCAGTCGCGGTTTCAAAATTTAATATCAATCAAACCCTACCCAAGAGGGGTCAGATCAAGATCAATATTTGCCAAATGATTGCTAAATCACTGACAAATTTAGCAAACGGGGATGTCGGAGGAGAAAGGAACACCGCCGTGGCACCGGTAGAACACGTTGGAGGGTTTAAATCCGGTTCCAAACATGTGATCAAGCAAAAGAAGCCAAGGAGGGGTCAGATTAAAATCATGGTTTTTAAAAAGATCGCTAAATCACTCACCGGTTTAGTGACTGGAGTCGACGGTGTAAAGAAGAAAACTGCGGGAAATGGAGGCTGCCGCGGCGGATGCTTTACTTCTCCGGCGACTGTAATCCCGGTGGAAATTGTCGGAGAGTTGGAGCCGTCACAATCTTTTGGATAGGGGCATGAGGGTCAAATCATCGGAGAGTTGGTTCTTAATTCTTACTGCTAGCAAAACAAAATGTTCTTGTTTTTAGGTAATTTTAATGAAATTAGTGTGAAAATTATATGTAATTGAGTTACTTTATAAAATTATAGAATTTAAGTTTTGGAATTTGGATAAATGTCGTGATTCTTGAATGTTAGCCGTCATAATCTTTTGGATAGGGGCATGTGGGTCTAAAAGCAGTTTGCGTGATGATAACACATTACCAGTTGGCAGGAGTTTTTTTTAGTTTAAAAACTTATTTATAGTTAAAATTTTTTTTTTATAAAAATGGATTACCTAATCTATTATTTTTTTAATTTAATCAAACATAAAGTATATTTTTTAATTTTTTCTTTAGTTAATTTATTATAGTTTTTTTTTTCTTTTTCAGTGTTTCAGTTTCTCATCATCTTGCTTATTTTGATTTTATAGCAACACAAGATGACCATTTCTATTATAAAATGGTTCAGTTTTGTCATCATCACTCCAACAAAAATAAAAATGACTGCATACGCTTTAAGTGTACCACATAGATGCCATATAAAGATTTTTAAACCATTTTCTTGCAACATCAGTGACTAAACAAAAAAAAAGTCAATTAAAGTCGATCAGTTAACGGTGATATCAAATACATTTTAAAAGAAAAATGTAATATCTTGGTTTAGAACGGATTGCAGAATCGAACCTGATAGCAGGCATTATCTACGTTTGATCGTCATTTGGGAATCGTTGCTTTGGAGCCTGAAAAACGTCGCTTCGTGATCGTCGTTCGGAGTTGTACGGTGTTTTTATTATTTAAGAAAGAGTAAACTTCAGTTTTCATCCCTGAGGTTTGAACAAAACTGCAGATGTAACACATTTGATCCCCGACGTTTAATGTTTTAACACTTTCCGTCTCTGGTCCTTAACTCCGTTAAGTTTTCTATTAGTTTTTGTGCAAATTTACTAATATATCCCTCACCCCTTCTTCTTCTTCTTCATCCATCAGACCCAAGAAGCAATTTGACTCTATTTTTTTGCACTCGTCAAACAACTGCATCTGATCGGAAACAACTTGCAGACAGTTGTTAGCACTAAACTCTTCATTACCGTGTTAAACCCGTCGTAAAACGAACCAGACGAACCGCTACCGTTCACCATGGCGGCATACGAAGCCTGCTGGTGGTGGTGTTGATCGGAGAACAACGACGATGCCCATTGCGAACCAGGTGACGGGGGATTCATGTGGTGAGCACTATGTCCGTCGTCGGAACACCATCCTCGTTCCGTTTCTCCTGCCATCGGGTCTCACCTCAGCCTCCGTCACCGTTGCTACGGCAGAACCCTAGATGGGGTGCCGCCGGAAAACTCATCTCGTCACCATCTCCGTCGTTTAGCATCGTCACCGTCGCTATCTAGGCCACCCGACGCCGCCTGCTACCTTGTTTCCACCTATGTCTCTGCTTCCTGGAATCCCTAACCACCGTCGCCGCCGCCATTTCTGTTGGAGCCACCAAGACCCGTCGTCGGTCAGGGAGGAGGTGGTGTCGGAGAGCTGGTGGCAAGAGGGGGGTCGCGCCAGAGGAAAGTGTCATTCATGTTATTGAGTGTCATATACATTTTATTGAGTCTGATGAAGAAGAAGAAGAAGGGGTAAGGGGTGTAGTAGTAAATTTGCACAAAAACTAACAGAAAACTTAACGGAGTTAAGGACCAGGGACGCAAAGTGTTAAAACATTAAACGTCGGGGATCAAATGTGTTACAGGGGGACGAAACTTGATGTTTTGTTCAAAACTCAGGGACGAAAATTGAAGTTTACTCTTTAAGAATTAAAAAGATAAATTAGATTTAACCCAATTTTAGTAAATATTTTTTCAATTACACCCATTTGGTAAATAAGTTTCCGAACTACACAATTTAAAAAAAAACTCAGACAGCCAGAATAAATGTGTTTACAAATTTTGTATTAGTTAGGTGTGCGTACTATTATATTTATAATTAATAATTAATAATAAAGGTAGCCTTGTAGTTAACCATGTAAACATCAAAGGGCATTTGGCCCGATATCTAGGTTTGTTGCATTGTGTCTCTTTTCTAATAGTTATGGGTTCTAGTCTAGTCGTTGACAAATGACGTAATTTAGGATTTTATTTAGAGTGTGTGAGTTTGCCCTTCAAAAACAAAGTTAACCGTGTAAACTAATAGAACAACTTGTAAGTTACTCGTGATCCGCTAGTTAAAAATTCAAATTATACTGAGTTTAAACAAGCTCGAGCATGTATTAGAGCTCATATTTATTCTTATAAATAAAAAAAATGAGTTGAGCTCGAGTTTGAATAACTGCAAGCGAATCGAGCTCGAGCTCTCTTAAGTTAAATGAATGTAGTGCGAACTCAGCTCAAAATTTACACTCTACTAGTAATCAAACACTTAAAAGGTTTACGTATATAAATTGTGAGCATTTTCCATTTAAAAGAAAGTATTCATGGGGTATTTTAAATCACACATAACTAAACATTTTCCATTTAAAAGAAAATTTGTGTGCGCTTCGCGGCGGTAAGTGGACCTTATTCGGTTGAAGCGATGACATTAACGTGGTTAAGCACAAAAAAAATCGTAGTTAAATACATAAAAGAAACGTATTAAGTTACAGTGAGTCGGTTGTGGATATCGAAACATAGATAAAACACAATTAGATAACAATACTGATGCTTTTCAGTCGTTGTCGGTCACATTCTTTATGGTGTCAGCACGTCACCGTCCGTCGATATAACCCACGATACCTAAAAAATAACTTATTTTGAATACGAATCAGTTTAAAGAAATATATATACCTGGACGTCAAAAAATAAATAAACAAATAAACGCGAAAATTATTAAGGAAAAATCAGATTATATATACTATAGGGGTAAATTTGAAACTTTAGAAACTTGGAGGTGACTTTTATCATTTCACCAAAGTTGAGAGGGAGAATGGTCGGAGGCATTTACCACCGACACTTGTAAATGAACAAAGAAAAAAACAAAATAGAAATAAAAAAATTACAAATGAATATAAAAAATAGTAAAATTAAAAAACAAAAAATCTCGGTTTGTCACACTCTACACTCGAATACGCGTCGACGGGTTTAGCAGGGTTATTGTAAAAAAATAATATTAATAAAACAATAATAAGTTAAAAATGTATATTACATATTACAAGTGTAAAGTTGAAAATATAGAAATTTGAAAAATGAGTTAAAAAAACATATCTTATATATAGTACATGTGTAAACTTGAGAGTTTAGAAACTTCATGGGTACTTTATAAACTTGAGAGGTATAATTTAATTTTTGAAAGTTGAGGGGTGTTATTTAAAAAATATAGAAAATTTGAGAGATATATATGAAAAGTAAAAAAAAAACCTAATTAGTCGTCGACCTTGTGATTTAAGGAATCATTTTTTACAATTTGATTTTCACACATTTCGTTCTTTCTAGTAACAGATGTTAAAACTTATGTTGTTATATAAACTAGTTTGAATACACGCGCTTCGCGACGAGTGTCAGTTTGTCTAATTCGCTCATAATAGTCACAGTACTACAACGGTTATGTAGGGTTGTTATTTTTGTAAGCTAATGTCATCATTGTAACTTTTGAACAATAGTACTTTGTTTTATTTCCATGTATTTCTGTTAACTTCATTTTATGTAATTTACTTCTTTATTAGACTAAGTTTGGGCCATCGAAACTACCTAGTTTCGGCTAAGGTTGTTCAACCAAAAATAGTAGTTTCGATAGATGGGAAGTTTCGATAGATTGATTTACACTTGTAAATGCTCACCCAAAACTAGTAGTTTCGGTGAACATAGTTTCTATACCTATCAGCTTCCTATAAATAGCTTAGTTTGAGAATGTTTAGGGTGTGGATAGTGACTGTAACCCTGAAATTCTCTCTTTCACAGTTTTATTGAATCAATACTAGTTTGAAGTTTATTCAACTATTGTTCTTACATTTTCATATCCTTTTGTGTTGATACGTGTGTGGTTAGCCGGTTTATCATCACCATTTCTGTTTCACCACCATACACATAGATTCCGCATGTGTGTGTAATCGATCTGTTTGAGTGATTTTGTCTAAAATCAGGACCTACAGGTTACGACACTCGATATAAGCTACGATTTGAGAAAACTCCATTTTGAATATAACTCCGTTTTTAAATAAATTTATATCGGAACTTTTGACAAAAAAAAGATACAAAAAGCCACGCACTCCGTTCTTTGAAAACAATTAACGAACGAAAGTTAATAAAGAAAAACGAAATGGTACTAAAAAACAAACTAAAGGTAAATAATAAAAAAAAGAAAAAAATTTCGGGTCGTCGAAAACCATAAAAGTGAGACCGGCAATGATGTTGTCCGCTAATAATAGGTTCGGTTCGTCACATAACCACAATGGTAACGACACTCCCAATAGGCCACAATCCAAAAAAGACTCGATTTTTAATACAACTCCGTTTTAAAAAAAATTATATCGGAACGTTAACAAAAAAAACTGAAATAGTCGCGTAACATGTTTTTTTGAATAAAATTGACAAATAAAATTTATTAAAGGAAAACAAAATTATTAGAATATTGAACGTGTTAAAAACGTATTTTATATATAGTATGAGGGTTGAAAATGAAAAAAAAAAAAAAAAAAAAAAAAAAAAAAGCATGAGGTGTAAAGTTTTGACTGAAATTGTTACTATTCCCCGAGGTTCTTCTTTAATCTATTAGATAATTGACTGATTTTACTCCTACTTTAAAAAACAAAGAGAATAAATAAAGACTCACCAACCTTGTTTCTTCTCTTTCCCCACCACAAAGTTATCCCATAAACATGTTTATAAAATCACAAATGGAATTGATGTTAACAAAATTATTAGAATAGTGAACGTAACATATTTTTTGAATAAAATTAATGAATAAAATTTATTAAAGAAAAACAAAATTATTAGAATATTGAACGTGTTAAAAACGTATTTTGTATATAGTATGAAGGATGAAAATGAAAAAAAAAAGAAAAAAACATGAGGTGTAAAGATTTGACTAATTGTTATTATTCCCGAGGTTCTTCTTTAATCTATTAGGTAATTGATTGATTTTACTCCTGCTTTAAAAAAACAAAGAGAATAAATAAAGACTCACCAATCTTGTTTCTTCTTTCTTTCCCCACCACAAAGTTATCCCATAAACATATTTATAAAATCACAAATGGAATTGATGTTAACAAAATTATTAGAATATTGAACGTGTTAACAAAATTATTAGAATATTGAACGTAACATGTTTTTTGAATAAAATTAATGACCAAAAGTTATTAAAGGAAAACAAAATTATTAGAATATTGAACGTGTTAAAAACGTATTTTATATATAGTATGAGGGATGGAAATGAAAAAAAAGGAAAAAAACATGAGGTGTAAAATTTTGACGGGAATTGTTACTATTCCCGATGTTCTTCTTTAATCTATTAGATAATTGATTGATTTTACTCCTACTTTAAAAAACAAAGAGAATAAATAAAGACTCACCAACCTTGTTTCTTCTTTCTTTCCCCACCACAAAGTTATCCCATAAACATGTTTATAAAATCAATAATGGAATTGATGTTAACAAAATGCAAAAGAGTATTGGAGTTAAAAGATCAAGAAAGCAGTTTCAGAACATTATGGGGATCATTGTTGGGCCAAAGATCAAAATTTGGCATTGGAGAGAGGTTACCTAGAAGCAAAGCGCACTCCATACTTCTAAAAGAAGGTTTCTTTGCTGGTAGTAAATTCACTGCTCAACATATCCAAAATATTGTGCACAACAGTGTGATCTTGCTCTTTTCATGTTCTTTTGATAATGGCTAACTTAATTGTATTATACTTATATTTGTATTATGATTCTGCAATATTATCTTTTTCATATTTAGAGTTTGTAATCAATTGTAATTCCTCCGCCTATATAATGTGATTATTTGTGAATGATAATCATTGAATCATTATATCGTAACCTACTATTATGGTATTAGAACCAAAACTCTGAAAACCTACACAACCATATAGCTGCCTAGCTTGCTGCCGTCCAAGCCAAGAATTCGCCAAGATGCGTGGCGACGACAAGAAAGAAGAAACCAGCGAGATCAAAGCTACGTCTTTGCATCCTGTGTTTTCTGTTTTGAATATACAAAACAAAATCCAAACCCTAGATGAAACGAAGGTAACAAATTCATCATGGACCAAACCTTTTAAACTTCATGCTAAAGCCTACAAAGTCTTGAACCATATAGACGGAACCGAACCACCTGTCGAAACCGATGATGGCTACGGCCAGTGGATCGAAATCGACGCTTTTGGCCCTACAATAGATCTACAACATCTTTTCCGATGAGTTGCTGGTTTAGGTTCTTGAAACTGATACCATGGCTTACACAACATGGAACAAAAAACGGACCATCTTCCTCAACAACAAGGGTTCTCGGCAGTGGCGGATGTAGCTAACGTATTTAAGGAGGGAAAAAAGGAAAGGGAAATAAGCCCTTGTTCCCGAATTTTTTTGAGGGGGAAAAGAAAGGAAATGAGGGGAAGAGTGTTCCCTAGTTTTTTTAAGGAAGGAAATGGAGAGAAATGATGGGAAAACAAAGCTTATTTCCATCCTCCCAATTTGAAAAGATTTTGAGAGAAAGGAAAATCAAAGAAAGGGAAGGAATATTTTCTTTTCTTTTCTTCCCTTTAATAAACTCGGGAACACAGCGTAAGGGCAAGGGGTAGCCCGCGCTACCCCTCAACTTTTTACGCCCAGTGCAAATTTTTTTTTACAGTTTTATGTATCCGGTTATAAATTACGTTACCCCTCAAATTTTTTTATGTTACCTCTAAAATATTTTTAAAAGCTCAACACTTCATAAAAAGTCTAAAATTTTATAAAAAACCAAATACATTACCCCAAGTCCCCACATTTTATTAAAGGTTTTGAGGTATTGGGTTTTAATAAAACATTTGGGTTTTAATAAAACATTTGGGTTTTAGCCAGCCCAAATGTTTTATTAAAACCCAATACCTCAAAGTCTCAATTCTCAAACCCAACTTATCCAAGCGGCCGGCCAAGAAGAAAGACAGAGAGAGCGGGAACTGTGAGACTGTGATAGCCAGAGACCGACCACTCGACCAGCAACTTGACCTGAGCTGAGACCACCGCCCGGCGTTGCCTCTGCCAAACCCCAATCCTCCGCCTCCGCAGTCCGCCTCGCCAGTCGCATGTTACCGTAAAAAAAAATTGTTTACATGAAAGTACGGTCAAAGAAAAAAATTTACATGAAAGTACCGTCAAATTTATATTTGTTTAATTTACATGAAAGTACGGAAAAAAAATTTCGTTACCCCTGAACTTTTGTTCTAGATCCGCCACTGGTTCTCGCGCGGCTGCTCTTGAACAGGAATTCACCAATTTAACCATAGGGGCCTGCTCATCTATGGACGCTAACTGTCAGAAACTAAAGGATCTAGCTGACCAACTCGCATATATGGATCACCCGGTAACTGTGTCACGACTCATGTTGCAATTGGTTCGTGGTCTCGTGCCCTAGTTTGATGTTGTTGGAGCGTATATAAACCAAAGCTTCCCCTCATGAAACATGGCCCGCGGTAATATTAGCCTCGAACAGCACCGACAACACGCTCGACAAAATTAGTCTCCCACGGTCCTTGGTGCCCCTACCCGATCGCAAACCAACCCTACTAGGTATTCATGTAATCGAAATCACTAGCCATCGAATTATCCTGGAACCGGGCCTCCTTCAGTTCGTGGGAGTGGGCCAAATAGACGAGGCCGTGGGCATAACCCAAGGAGCCGAGGACGCGAGCCACAAAGGCACTACCAGGAGTCATGGCCCAATAGCGAGTGGCCCACTACCAACTCGACTCCGCCTCTATCTCCTTACCTTATGGGGCAGCTATGCAATAAGCCAAACAGTGGGCGCCAAATTGGTCTACTCATGTGCCGAATACTCCAAGCATGTCGTTGCCTCAAGAAGCAGTTCGCTACACACAACAACAATTTAATGCAAGCCCAACTTCAGTATAAATTCTCTCCTATGGGCTACTCCGATTTCAGTCCCACAGATTTGGCACAACCTTAATACTACTTATCAATCGTGTTGTATGGACACTGGTGCATCGTCCCACCTTACTCCGAATCAAGGTAAAATTATTAGTCCCATGTTATCCTCTCCTGTACAATCGATTTTCGTTATTAATGGCACTAGTATACCAATACACGGTTCCGGTAATACCACACACCAAACACCAAATCGATCCTATTCTTTAAACAATATATTATTTACCCCACACATAATTAAAAATTTATTATCCGTTCTCAAATTCACTATTGATAAACAGACTTCCGTTGATTTTGACCTATATGGTTTTTCGTAAAGGGTTTCAAGACTGGAGCTCTAATTTCTCGTCACATTAATACGGATGACCTCTATCCATTCACACCACCTGCAAGCTCATCTGCCTTTCTCGCTTCTACATGATAAGATCAATGGCATAACCGACTTGGTCACCAGGGAGCACCAGTTTTAGATTTATTTTTTTCTCGTTATTCCATTCCTTGTAATAAACCCACGGTACCGAGTCGTTGCTAACGTCGTGGCCAAAACCACGTGGTTACGCAACGTTTTGTTTGAACTTCATGTCCCGTTGCGTAAGGCCACCATCGTTTATTGTGACAACATTTCAGCAGTTTACCTGTCAGAAAACCCAGTTCAACATCAACGCACAAAACACGTAGAAATTGATATACACTTTTGTGAGTGAAAAATTTCTTATCGGACATGTTCGAGTTCTCCATATTCCATCTTCATTACAATATGTGGACATCTTCACGAAAGGTTTACCACGACATCTATATCAGACTTTTAGATCCAGTTTGAGTGTTCATTGTAATATTTGAAAATTTTTCATGCCAAATATTATAAAAATAAAAGTTAAGGGACCAGAAGTATAATCATATGAAAGATCAAAGACCAAAAGTGAAAAAATTGAAAATTCGGACGGTAACGGACCATCACAGCCCATAACGGTCCGTTTCGGGTTGGCCACGCATGTCATGAGGGTGCGCCACGTGTCCGGTGACTAATGGTCTGAATCTGACGCTTGTAAAACCTATGACGGACCGTCACGGCTCCGTAACGGTCCGTCATGATGCAATTCAGCCGGAGGCTGACACGTGTCTGATGACTTCGCAACCCTAGAGTGGTGACGGACCGTCACCATCGGTAACGGTCCGTTACGGTCCCAGCGGTGACGAACCGTCACAGCCGCAATTTCACCCTATAAATAGCAAGTCCAGTTTTAGCATTCTTACAAACATCCAAAAACGAAAGTTTGAAGTATTCGCTGATATCCCACTCTCACAAAACCATTCCCACTTGTACGTTTAAGTTTTGAAAGTACCGGTTCGCTCTAGAAGAATCCGAAAAGGTAGGAAACGCTCATTTTGATAAACCAAGCAAGGTTCTTAAGCAGAGACGCTGCCCACTAGAGTACTCACTTTAGAAGATTCCTAAGTCCAAACTCTGTCAAGGTGAATACTTGTATTTTTATAAAATGATTTTAAAACTGAAAATGGTTTTAATTATGCTCTGACTTGAATGAATTTATACAACCTTTCGTTGCATATGTGATTTACTATATAGCAGTCAACGATAGAGTCACGTATATATACATGTGTTACATATGAGACGCTGTAACAGGGATAGGGGTTGAACCCTTGGTTGTTGTAAAGCCTATCGCAGTAAGCGTAAGTCAAATAGACCTAAAAATATATCCAAGGTCCCTAGTGTGGCTGGTGGTTAGTCTGTTGACTGTGTAAATTGAACATAAACTATGGGCAAATTGTTCTATTTATTCACGTTTGTCAGATTTTGATTCCAATATACTTGTATTCACCAGTTTATACTGATAAAATATTTTCAAACGTTTTACAGGTAACCAAGAATGATGTGATATTGATATAGCCATATGATGACAAGGAAAATAATGTCATGAAAAAGGGAACGTCCACCCTAGACATCAGTTGATAGAAATGGCTCATATAAAACCTTAGTTTTGTAAATTAAGCGTTTGTATACAATATCAAGGTTTATCCCTGTTATAATGAAATGAAACGGGAGATTCCCCGTCTTTTGAAAAGATCCCGAGTTATTCAAATTATTCCGCTGTGTTTATAAATCTCTGATAAGATAAAATAAGAAACAGTTACCAATCGTTGGTCGCACGCCCGGGTGGGCTAAACCCGGGGTGTGACATTCATCCTACTGCCGCTCAAACTGTTGGGGGAATATTAGACTTGAATTTGTATTATGATTATGTAATATTATCTTTTCTAACAATAATCATTGAATCAATATACTGTATCTACCGTTAGATTTCAGCATCTTTTGAGGTTTAATTTTGCTACCACAATAAGTGTTTTGGGTGCCTAGGAAATTTGCACATGAATATTTTGATCAAATATACCGTAGTCATTTGACGCCTCCTCAACCTCGTACTCTTGCTAGTGCTTGGAGCATCAAATTCCCAACAACTACCCAAAATAAAGTGCATTTACCCTCATAATAGTGCATCAAGATTTGTAAATTCGTTGCCCAGAATTTTACAGGGTCGGGTTACCGTAATCTTTTTTACTAAATTAAATCGTTCATTAAAAAACCAACTTCAAGTCTTTTCACCGAATTGAATCATATTTATGTTGGTGTATAATAAAAAAAACAGTACAAAAAACTTGTTTCAAGTGTTCCTTGTATGTGAGCTTTGATGACAAGTAACTTAATAAGTTTGTACTTAAAAACACAAAAATAAAATAAAATGGTCAAAGTAGGGTTTGGACCCGCAACCTTTAATATAAAGATAACAAGGTTAATCACTCCACTACCTATTAGCTTTGATTTTATTATTTACCAATTATTTATATGGGGACCATGTGTGAAAAAGCACAAGATCAATCAAATATTGGAAGTATACGTAACATATAGATTTCAAAAAACTGTGAGGTCACTTGACGTAAGTCCGCCCTTTATATGTCATCCCTTGTACATATATAAATACACATCTAAACGTATTGACTTGAACGGCGGAGGGAATCTCGAGTCTATGGCCTCGAAGACACCTTTTGACAGGTTATCTCCATGTTGCAGTTCTATCCTCGGCTCGAAAAAGACTAGAACGGGTCCATTCGAAACCAAGATCCAACCCGAAAGATTTGTGGTAAGCATGAAGTATAAGTATTTCTCTCTCTCATATTTAGAAAGTTAAGATGTATGTTTTTCAATTATCCCAAGAAATTAATCTTTTTTTAGAACGGCATGTCGGTTAGGATGTCGCTAACTCCACATAGCCCAGAGTTCAAGTCATGTCACAGAAGATGTTTATGAAATTATGAATTACACCTTGTGAGCATTAAAACTAGGAGCTACACAGGAGAAAAACTTTATGACAAACCCCGTTGATGACTAGACCAAAGGCACGATAAGCATCCCAAAAAATTAAATAATTGCACATTCTAAATTCGTCACCATTTCTAGGCGTTGTTTGTCTTGTTGGATTTACAAAATCAAATTTTGTTTTTTAATAATAAAATAATACTTGGGATTGGGTGAAAACTGAAAACTGAAACTACTTTTCTCTCTCTATATTTCCACATGCATCTGCACTCATCTCTCTCACTTCTCACTCTAAAAAATCTTCTCTTCCAATTTAGGGTTTAAGCACAAAACCTTTGAAATGGCCGCTGCAGCTCCCAAATTCACAACTAAAGGAAGCCAACCAAAGAGGGGTCAGAATCAGATCAAGATCAAGATTTTCAAGATGATTGCTAAATCACTCAAAGATCTAGCAATTGGGCTCGCCGGAGATGGAGGAGGCAGCCGCGGCTGCTTTGGTTCTTCGGCCACTGTAATCCCGATGGAAGCCACCGGAGGGGTGAAAGCAGCTTCCGGCGAATCGGTGATGAAGGTTCCGGTGGGTGGTTTATCTTGACGGCCGGAATTGTTCTGCCGGGCAACGGTAAGTTGTGGTGATGACAAATTACTTTATATTTTTAGGAGTGATTGATCATATTTGCGGATTCTAAGATACTCTGTTACGGATGGCTTGTTCATAAAACAGAGCATTTCTATACTGTATTTTCTTTTTTATTTATTGCTAGTATTAACTTTTATTTTGGTTGAATTAAATTATTTCTTTATTTTGTTTAACAGTAATTCATAGATTTTCTACGATAAATACATCACCATTTGTACACCACAGGATTTGAACCTAAACTTTTTTATTACGTGATACACCACTTATTCACCGGAATATTTTCTTGGGGACAAAGACCGACAATAAACAACTAGTATCCACAACTAAATAACATAGACAAATTGGATTTTAATAATCCAAACAATAACCTATTGACCAATAATAATTCATAATATCAATTTGGCCAGTGATAGTCCTAACTTTCACTTTTGTGGTCAATAGCAGTCATAGTAATATATTCATCATAAATTTATGCTCCAGTTACACTTAACTTCCACTCTATTTCGCTTGTACGTTTCTCCATTTCGCTTAAAATTATCATTTTGAGCCAAATCAAGTATAAATGGAGCGTAAATTTATGATTATTATGCTAGTGGTACTGCTATTGACAAAAAACTGATAGTATGAATTATTATCGGCCAATATATTATAGTTTACATTATTAAAACTCAATTTGCCAATAACATACACGTAACATTAATAATAGTATGATAGAAAATAATAACTTACACAAATAATATATGTTTTATTATGAATAATAATATCACTCACATAAATGTTAAGTTAACGTGTTACCGTTTATAATACTCTTCTTTTATCTTTAATTCGCGTAATAAACTTTTTAACGTGATAAACTTAGTTTTTTTATATTATATCTAATAATTACCCAATTATAAATTTCGTTTAGTCTTTTCTAAAAGATGAGAAAAACCCTCTTTTAAGTACCATCAAAACCCTTTTTTCTATTGATAAGGCAGTGTACAAATTTGAGGAAATATGTTGACAATTGGTAACGGAATCTTTATTTACATGTTACACCATAAAGCCAAAGCAACTTGTAAAAGGATCCAATTTTATTTTTTAATATTTGAAAAAATATATATAATTTAATAGTAGATTGCATTTGTGTCCAAAAAGTCTAAGGTGAAAATGCACAAAATGGTATAACAATTTTCAGGGGTATAAAAAAATAATACTTGTAAAATAGATGGGTTTTAATTTTTTTGAACGACAACACATAGATATTCTAGGATAATTGGGTTTTTTCGGAACAACACCTAGAACATCCAGGGCAACCCACCCTAGGAGGAACCTCAAACTGGGTAAACCCTCTGACTTGGCCACAAACCTTTTTTTGCTGTGGTCAGGATTCGAACCCAAGACATCCACTATAAAAAGTCTTGGGGCTACCATTGCATCAAATGACCAATGATAGATAGGTTCTAATAACGGGTGAAAACAAATCGAAATAAAAAAACTAGAACTAAAATGGGTAATTTAACAAACCAATCAAACGGGTTTATAGGTCCATTTGGATATGTCGGCCCATTGGGCCAGTCAACTTTTCTTTTTCAATTTTATGTAAACTTTTATTGTTGAAGGAAATCGTTTTCTTGAAAACTAAAACTTTCTTTAACGGGGACGAAATCTATACTATATAATAAATAAATATTTTCAGTGTCACGTGTCGCCTTCATATTGATTCTCATCATTTTTTTCTCGACTCTCTCTCTTATTTAATGCACTTCTATCCCTTATTATAAGAAACTTTGAAAATTAATTATGTAACTTTTATTTCAATCAAATAATAAATGAAAGTCAAATAACATTAAATATTAACGTATTTTTGAAATACAATTATATATTAATTTTTACATACTTTGAGTTTGTTTCTATCCTTAGTATACGTAATATATTTTTACACATGTAAAATATATATATATATATATATATATATATATATATATATATATATATATATATATATATATATAAAGATTTAAAAATTTTATATATTGATATTTTTCAACCCGTGTGTAAACACGAGATCTAAACTAGTTCAAAATATAGTCATATTACATGTATCATTGGTACTACTTAGTCATAATATTATTATTCTTAATATTAATATTTTTACTATTTTAGTAATATTGTTTAGAAGGGAAAGCAAGAGTTTTATTAAATAACTATGTTAGAAACCCGTGTAATACACGAGCTGGATTGTTAAAAAATATAATTAAAAATACACTTATATATACTTCTTATTACTGGTCAATAAAAATTTCATATTTCAAGACTGGTTCAAGAAAATAGGTCACATTTTGTAGCTAAAATTAATTATCCACAAGTGTTTGGATTCGGTTTTCAAAGTGATTATTATGAGTTTAGAAACATAATTTAAAATTAAACAAAGTTGTTAACTAATGAATATGGACAATAATCAATTTTCTTACTAAACTATAAAGTTCTTACACTTTTTTTTAAGTTCATTTGAGTGCATAGAAAAAGAAGGAAAACGAAGATTGAATGGAAATTAATTGATGAAATTATGGGAGTAATTTTAGGAATCAGAGAGATTGATTATGAGGAGAGAGGTGGGAAAACCCAAAATTAGGTGTACAGAAAAAGGATACGTAGCATAATAGTTAGTGATTTGTTAGAATAAGGATTTAAGGCTTTATTAATGTGCAAAAGTGTAAATATAAAGAAGGGAATGCAAGACTATAAATAGGAAAACTAACTAGGGTTAACCTAATCAAAAGGCAAAACAAAAGCCCAGTATAAAACGAGCCCAATAACTTATTATGCAAACATTTCCCCTCAAATTCATAATGCAATAGTGATAAGCATTGGGAGTTTTTCACAATATAAGGAAGTAGGCTAAGAAACATCAACACCCATATCTACAAGAAGCTACCGCAACCAAACAATCTCATAAGTAGTCACAACCATAGCACGATACTCAGACTTTGTGGAAGACCGAGAGACAACATCCTATTTCTTACTTTTTCATGAGATAAGTTAGTCTCTAAGGAAAATACAAACCACTAGTGGATTCGCAATCATTAGGATCGCCATCCCAATAAGCATCACTATAGGCATACTACACTACTGAACACATTGAAGGGAACGAAAGACTTTAAAACTAATTGCCACGAAGATTTCTCATAATACGAAGAACAGCTCCCTAGTGAACAGTAGTAAGAACAGTGACAACTTGGCTAACCACATCAACTGCATGAGCTATATGTGGGTGAGTGACTGTAAGATAAACCAAACTGCTCACGATAGTACGGTAAAGCTCAGATATGATAAAGGAACATCATCAGTTGAAGAATACCTTGCATTGGTTTCAAGAGACCTGTCAATAGTCCAATTATCAGAGATCCGGCACGTTCAAACAAATTAGATATTTATTTTGTTTGAGAAAGAGGATAACCAATTTGAGATTAAGTAACCTCAATACTTAAAAAATAATGCAGTGAGCACAAGTCTTTCATGGCAAAACGGTGAGCCAAATTACACCTTTAAGGACTCTATGTCGTCATAGTCATCACCCGTAACAATCATATCATCTGCATATAAGGATAAAAGAAGTCGTTTTGCACTTGTGCATCTAATAAACAACGATGAATCGTGATAACTAACCCAAGAGAAGTAATCACTATAGAGAATTTCTCAAACCAAGCACGAGGGCATTATTTGAGACAGTATAAATCTTTCTGAAGTCGACAAACTTCACCCGAATGGTGAGTAATACCTGGA
Source organism: Smallanthus sonchifolius (assembly GCA_023525975.1). NCBI lineage: Eukaryota > Viridiplantae > Streptophyta > Magnoliopsida > Asterales > Asteraceae > Smallanthus > Smallanthus sonchifolius. The sequence continues at coordinate 9,822,416 of CM042025.1, forward strand.
GGAGGGGTCATGTAGACCTCTTTATGAAGATCACCATTCATGAATGCATTCTTGACATTCATTTGGAAGATCTTCCACTGCCGAATGGATGCAACTGCTATAAGTGTATGAACGGACGTCATATTTGCAAGTGGTGCAAAAATCTCCTCATAATCCATACCATACTTTGGAAAGTATCATTTTGCAACAAGTTTGGCCTTGTATCACTCATCTGGCCCATCATACTTGGTTATTATCTTACATACCTAATGACAACCAATTGTATGTTTTACGGATGGGGGTGAAACAAAATCTCACGTATGAGTTTGGTAAAGAGTTGTAAGCTCCACAGCCACAACATCCTACCAAAATGGACGAGAAACAACCGCTCTATAGGATTGGAGTTCTGAAAAATGATGTATATTAGCAATAAAGGCAGCAAACTAAGTCGAGTAAGAAAAGTAAGCAAAATTTGGTGGTGTGGTAAGCTTACGAGTATGAGTGGAGTTTCGAATTGGTGGAGGATCCGTAGTCTTAGCAAGGGAGGATGTGGTCTCAGCGTAGGAGCCTCAAGAAATAGATTAGATAATATGGATGCATCAGTCGGGACATTAGATGTAGTGTTATCATTCTTAAAACTGAAAGGATCAATAGCTCGAAGATTTAACTGTGTTATGTTATGCGACTCGACTGGAATGGGGAAGAATGGAATATGCTCCAGGAAAGTGACATGCCATGATACATATAATTTCTGACTTACCGGATCAAAACAACGATACTCTTTCACACCAATACCATACCCCAAAAATAAACATAAGGTCGATCTTTGAGACAACTTATTTCGCTCAACATGAGGCCGAAGGACAAAACAAGTACACCCAAAAACTTTTAATGAATAATAATATGGTAAGTGGCCATATAGCTTCTCAAACAGAGACGTCCCATAGTTATGTGAAGTAAGGATTTGATTGATCACAAGGACATAGTAATTTGAGGCCCCATTTGAAGATACCCGGAATGGACCCCACACATCAAAATGCATAAGATCAAAATGAGAAAAAAAAAATAAGAGACACTTTTATTAAATGGTAATGGAGAACAATTTTTCCAGTTTACAATCAACACAACTGTTCAAAGACCTAAAGCATATGTAGAGGCTAAAAACTGTAAACGTGACGCAACACATGTCCCAAACAAGAATGGCAAGGATAAAAATCAAAAGATGAGAAGACAAATCCATAGTAGAGGCAACAACATCAGATATGTCGAGTTGATCCAAAACATAGAGTTAACTAGCCTATGACTGGCCTCAATCACCCCTTGGAACGTGGATCTTGTACACAACAAAGAGATTCAAAAAAGGCCACCCAATAACCTGTTTACACAACTAACTGACCGAAGCATGGTTTAAAGCAAGTCAGGGAATATAATAGACATTAGGGAGAAATATGTGAGGAGTAACAACAAAACCAACACCCTCGACTTACATTGATGTAACACTAGCGGACAAAATAGAAATAGGCGAACAAGGAGTCGAAGAAACAAAAGATGACAAATAAGGAACATATGAGATGCAACAATATCCAAAAGCAATAAGAATGAAAGGATTATGAAGTACTAAAAAAGACATACTTGAATGAGACATAGAAGCAGACATGGAAGTAAGATTAGATGCAGGAAATTGTCTGAACCGCTCAAAGACCTGAGGATCCAAAGCAGGTGGTGGGATAGGATCAAAAGGTGCATGTGGATCAATCTCTACGGAAGGAGCTGTAGTAATGAAATGTGGAGGACGAGATGCCCTTGGGATGGGACCCGGAGGGCGTGACTGAAAAGGTGGCTGAAACGGACCAGTTACTTTGTTTTGCTGTGGATGTCGTTCTTACTGTTTTGTCTTATTAAGCAACAATGGGCACTGAAACTTTCAATAGTTTTTCTGTTTACAAAATGCACATTCATAAAAAAAAACAACTTTAGGAGTTGACCTAAACTGATTTGTCGTCTAAGGTCAGTGTGGGATAGCAAATAGAACATGATTAGTATGTGCTTTATACCCTTTGTCTAACTAAGATTTAATACGAGTTTCTTCTACAATTAGTTCATGAACAACTGGATCAGTTGTGGGAAAATGACTACGATGAAGGATTGTTTCACATAATCATTCAAAATTAGTCCGTAATGCTATCAAAAACTGAACCAAACACCAATCTTCCCTCCTAGCAATGAAGGGTCTAAAGACTTTTAACTTGACAGATTCCATAAGAACCAACTGAGATAAGACGACTGGAGTTTCATTTATATGAAAAAGTGTAAATATAAAGAAGGGAAAACAAGACTATAAACTAACTAAGATTAACCTAATGAAAATACTAAACAAAAACATAATAAAAAAAGAGTCCAATAACTTATTATGCTAACAGGATCGACAATATAAAGTAAAAATCATGTAAAGTGTACCTCAAAAAGTAATCCAGAAAACGTTTATTTATATGTTTTTATCGATCAAAATTTGAGACAGACTTTGTAAAGAAGAAAGTTACAAAAAATAATGTTTAAAGAATATATATTTTACTTTTTTATACTGGAAATTGTAAATTGATTACTCAATTTTATAATATTAAATTTAATTTAAAATTTATTTAAAGAAATGTAATATTTATTTGGTTAAAAAGTGTCGAACGTATTCCAGGAAACATCCGGCGCTGATCAAGAAATTTTCCATTGAAGTTCATCCATTCATCCTACTTGTTGAAAGGCCGACAGCATAGGATTTTATTTGTTGTTTCTCTATTGGTAATCTAGTCGCAGAATATACTTCAGTTCAGCTACCTTATGTTTTAATGTAGAAAAGTGGGCCCTACAATTGAACTGTCATTAAAATAGGTCTGTGATTGTAACAGTATATTTTATAATTTTTTAATAATATTCTATATCCTATACAAAAAGGAATGGATCAAACAGTAGCTTTGTGTGCACGTGACAGTGGGCCATGTTTTAAGTTTTTTTTTTAATTTCATTTTCTATTAATTTTGTTTTCCAATAATAACTTTTGTTTGTTAATTTAAAAAAAAAAAAAATACGCGACTGATTTTAGTTTTTTTTATGTCGAGGTATAATTTTTTTTAAAACGAAGTTTTATTCTAAACCGAGTATATATATTTTTTATCGTACGCTATAGCGAGCGACACTAACGTTGTGTTGCCGTGACAAACCCCTCCGCTTATAAGCGAACAACATCGTTGCTGATGTTTTGGTGTTATCGTAACCGGTATCGGTGCTTGTTTTTATGGTTTTCGACGAGCTGAACTGATAACGACCTAACTTCTCTCGCATAATACGTTTGAAAAACGACTGCGCTCCCGCCGCGAAGCGCGGGTACAAATACTAGTTTAATTTATTTCTAAACATCCCTAAAATATTTAAAAGTTTTTATCATAACAAAAAGTTATTTTCAAAGATATTAAAATTCTTATGCTTGTAAAATGTTAGAAAAAGTTTTTATTTTAATTTAATTGGATGTTTTATTGGATTTTCAATTATTATATTTTCTAAAAAAGGACCGAAACTTGGGGGGAAAGTAACTTGAGTTTGTTTGCATCTTTCTTTAAATATAGATATTATTCTCATACACGCACACACTTCCATTTCTCACTCAAAACACTTTTTGCTCCACACACCTACCGAAAAATGGCAGCCGCCGTGAAACGAAGCCAACCGAAGAGGGGTCAGAATCAGATCAAGATCAAGATTTTCAACATGATTGCTAGATCACTCAAAGATCTAGCAATTGGGCTCGCCGGAATAACCACGAAAGCTGCCGGAGATGGAGGAGGCAGTTGCGGCTGCTTTAATTCTCCGGCCACTGTAACCCCGCCAGAAGCCACCGGAGGAGTGAAAGCAGCTTCAGAACGTACAATCATGCAAAACAAACCAAGGAATGGAAACAACAAAATCAATATATACAAGATTATTGACGGATCGGTCATCCGGATTTCAGAATCTGGAGGAGAAAAGAAGGGGCCGGTGGTGGGTGGTTTATCTTGATGGCCGGATTTTTCCTACCGGAAAATGTTAAGTGGTCGTGATTTCTTTTTTTTATTTTTATTTTTATAGCAGTGATTGATCATATTTGGGGATTGTTAAGATACTTTGTTCAGTGTCAGATGGGTTGTAGATAAAACAGAGCATTTCCATATATACATTTTTCTTTTATTTTTATTGTTTATTGTTTTTTAAAATTTTTTTGTTAAATTTTAAACGAAATTACTTTGTAACTTAAATTTATTTGTTTAAACTTTAACAAAATTACTTACCAAACGTTCATTTGTTTAAACTTAAATTCACTTGGCAACTTAAATTCATTTGTTTAAATTTTAAACGAAATTACTTACCAAACGTTTAGTGAACCGTTCGGCTGGAACATCGTTAATATTCGCTCGTTTAATAAATGAACGAACATGAACAATAAATTTCGTTCCTTTAGTTAAATGAACGACGATAAACAAAGGTATTGTTCGTTCAATTGGGTTCGTGAACGTTTGTTTATATTCATTTATTTAAGTTCGTTTATGTTCATTTATATTCGTTCGTTTACCGTTTGTCATTTTGTTTTGTTTATGTCGTTCATACCTGAACAAATCCATTTCCTTAATACACGAAAACGAACAAATCCATTTCAGTGCGAACTCTTTTTTCACTTCGTTTTCCTGTTTGACTTCAAAGAGATTGATGTGAGAATGCAAGCAGGTCCATGTGGGGTGGGTTTCATTTCCCTTTCACCAATAAACTGATAAACGTTCTTTCCCACATCAACCCCTCTTAACATAAAAACATAAATAGTAAATTATTATTTGAGTCTATAATTTTTATACATTTTAACTAGTTTAGTCTCTTATGTTTTTAAACCCAGACATTTTATTTTTGACATCATTTGAGTCGATATAGCTAACGTCATTAGATTTAACAGTTAATTTTTTTTCTTTTGAAATTACCAAAATATCCATAGGGACTCAAATGATTAAAGGTATCTTTATTTTTACTATCTCTATTAGTGTGTATGTGTGTGTATATATATGTGTGGTAAATAATATTTTTTTCTTTGTATATTAAAAAAAACTTTTTTTATTATTATTAAAAAAATATATTTTAAAACCGTTTGTTTTTTAGGTCATTCGTTTTTTTTAAATCATTCGTTTTAAAAAGGTTATATAACTAATTGAGTCTCTTATGTTTTAAATCGTATATACACACACATAAACACTAATAGAAATAGTAAAAATAAATGTATTTTTAATCATTTGAGTCCGTGAGGGAATTTTGGTCATTTCAGAGAAATGTTAACTGTTAGATCTAACGACGTTAGCTAGCTGGACTCAAATGGAGTCAAAAATGAAAAGTCAAAGTTTAGATCGAGGTTTTGAATAATAAGGGATTCAACTAGTCAAAATGGGCAAACGTCTGTAACTCAAATAGTAATTTACTCAAACATAAATATAGATTATTCATTTTTGCATAACTATTCTTTTCCTTAATATTTATTTTCTATTTCATATATATATATATAGAGGACGGTTCCACTAAAAAGTGATTTTTTGCTAAAAAATACTAAGAAGTGGGTCAAACGAACTCCGATTGAGATCATTCCAGCGGCGTTAGAACCGTCTAATCGAACTCTAACCCGGACCCAAAAACCTAAACCCCCCTCCACCCGCACCCCCAAAAACCTAAAAACCCCCCTCCAACCCTACCCCGAAAAGCCTAAAACCACCACCCCACCCCCAAAAACCTAAAGCCCCACCCCACCCCACCCCACCCCACCCCTCCCCACCCAAAAAACCTAAACCCACCCCCAAAAACCTAAAACCCCCACCCCCACCCCAAAAAAAAACCTAAACCCTAAAAGCTAAACCTTAAGGATAAACCATAAGGCTAAAACCCTAAAATTCAAACGTAAAATCTAAACCTTAAAAGCTAAGATGGTAGAGTTCGACGAGACGGTTTCAACGCCGCTGAAATTAGCTCAATTGGAGTTCGTTTGATATCGTTTCTTAAGGTTTTTGTCATTTCTTAGATTTTTTAGCAAAAAACGACTTCTTATTTGATACTCCCCTACACACACACACACACACACATATATATATATATATATATATATATATATATATATATATGGATTGTATCATTTGAGAACTCCTAAATATTTTGAGAACTCGTCAAAAAACCAATCAAAACTATTTTTTTTTGTTTTTACTATTTTTATTATTAAAATACAACATAAAAAAATAAATTTATATATGTAAATTTACATGTCTTCATATATTAAAAAAATATACACTTGTATAAGTTTACCACTTACACATGTGTAAGTGTTTACCATTTACATATGTATATAAATTTTTTTAAGGATAATTTATAGAGAAATGATGAATTAATTGAAAAGAGAAATCATTTTTTATGTTATATTTTAATAATAAAGATAATGAAAATAAAAAAAAATGGTTTTAATTGGTTTTTTGATAAGTTCTCGCGAGTTCTCAAGTATTTATGAGTTCTCATTTGAACCTAACCCTATATATATATATATATATATATATAAAATTATGAAAAGATGTTTTATCTTCGAAACTCTTCAAATTAAAAATACAGCAAAAGATAGTATAACTTAAATCGGAAAATTTGATATTTTTATACTTATCTTTCATTTTCTCTAAACACAAAATATATTTATTAAAAAATATATTTATATACGTTTCAATGTAAATTTTGTTTAAAACCGAGTCATGTAATATAATATATTTTTCTTTTTTAAGAGTTTGGTAAACTGTAATATATTTTTATTTTTTTTTATTTTAGATTTAATTTGGTGTTACTTAACGCTCATTTTCACGAGAACATTAATATTCTGGGTATTTTATACGCTTCGATGTAAATTTATAAAAAAATGCTAAATATGATATTATTTCACTTTCTCTTTTTTAAGAGGTTGTCAGCGTTCATTTCCCGTCGCAACTCGTTCATTTCGTGTTATTTGACGCCTATTTTCATGACAACGTTCATTTCCCGTCGCAACTCGGACAAATTAAACTAGTTGACATAAAAATACTACAATGTCGTCGGATTGTGAATAGTACTTTCAATATTTTTTTATTTTTTTTTCTCACTTAAATAATATAAATTGTATTCTTATAACATGAACTAATGTCTTAATGGATTAAGCACTCTACTGTGACTTTGCTCTAACTGGTCGGGGTCGAACCTAGCGCGCCCCCCTCAAATCCCGTTTTCAGTGCAATAAAGGTCCTCTAGACAAGGTAGACCCCTTATGGACCGTTGCAACTTAATAAAAGGTCATCAAGATGTGTATGGATGTTGGCATACACTTCCAGTTCAGATAAAAGTCGTCTAGATAAGGTTGGACGCCTGATTGTAATGGACTGTTGCAATTCAATAAAAGGTCATTTAGGCTTGCTTCGACGCCCGACTCTCGCGTACCCTTGCAATTCAGATAAAAGTCGTCTTGACAAAGTTGGACGCCTGACCCTAATGGACTGTTGCAATTCAATAAAAAGTCATTCTGAGTCTCGCGAACCCTTACAATTCAGATAAAGGTTGCTGATGCAATGTTGTTAGTAGTGATTATATGATATATTTTAAAGATCTTTTTTAACACAATTCTTAGGTTTTAAATTTATAAAATGATTAATACTTTGACTAACTACACACAATAGGTAAGTAAAAATCAAGTATCGAACCAATGGACACGACGACTTTCAATACTCAACTATTATTATTGTTTAGTTTAATAATAAATATAGTGGTTTTTATAATAAAATGTGAAAACAAGTGAGTTAGTAAACGAGACATAAAATGGAAAACAAGTGAGTTAGTAAACGAGACAGAGGATTGAAAGATAACCAGTGTAACGAACCAACTTTCGGGTTTCCCCTATAATATATTAATTATATTTTAGTGGTTATACTTAAATAAAGGAAAGTTGGAGGTTTTAGTTGCAAATAAATGGTTTTGACCAAACTTGTGGTATAAGGAGTCAAATTTGAAAGATGAAGGACTGATTGTGTAAATAAGGCATTTTGCCTTGTTTTGATGGAGGAAAAAATGCAGACAAACACAAGTGTGTGTGTGTGTGTCTTGCGATTTTGGGAAGAAAGAATGAGGAGGAAGAGAAGATCTTGATCAAATCGAATTTCTGGAGTTGAATACTCGGATTTGAAGGAGTTGGTGTGCTCATCTCCTTCCTAACATCAAGTAAGACTCTTCTTTTCTCTTGATCCCACCATTTTATGTTCATGGTAGGTTTTGGTGAAAATCAAGCTAGGGGTTGAATTGACGGTTGTTTATGATTAAGAACTTGTTATCTAGCTTGATTAAGGGTGTGTAATGCTTAATAACATCCTTGAACCATCCAATTTGGAGATTCAAGAACTAGGGTTCTTGAGGGTAATTTAGGGGTTTTTTCATTTGAGATGTTTAAATGATGAATTGAAGGTTGGTAAGTATCTATAGTGGTAATAGACACATTATTTGATAAGAAACCTAAAACAATTTGATGATTTAGAAATTAGGGTTCTTGAGAACCTAATTTGGGGGTTGTATAATTGGAGGTGTGTAAATGGTGAATTAAGTGTGGATAAGTGTTTATGGTATTATATAAACACATTTTCAAGTAGAAAACCCAATTGATTTGGTGATTTATTAACTTGATGTAATTGTGGAATTTTGGTCAAAAGCTAAACGGGTCAACTTGGGTGTGTTGTTGATATTTGGGTTTATATGGGTGAATAATGTGGTTGGAACAAAGACTAGTGAGGATGTTACTCTTTTAGTCTTAGAAGAGTGTTATACCTCAAATGGTGTAAGTTTGAGATATTTAGATTACTAAACAAGATGAATTGTTTAGGTAATCAAGTGATCAAGGTCAAGGAGCAACCGGGAACGTCTAACCCAAAAGGTAAGTGCATTGCACTTACTTAGTAGTAGATAGTAGTAGTTACATGTAAATAGATGTGTTGTTAATTCTATTTATGTGTTGTATATCGATTTTGACTTATGTGGTAAATGGTCAAAGTAAAGTATGAATGTGGTAGGATTGTTGTAGTTGACATAATGAGCAAATTAGTCAAACTAATGAGTGGCACATAGTAAAAGTGGTGCAGTTGAACTATGTGGAATATAGTCAAACTAATTGTGATGATTTGTTGTAAATTGACTTAGTGTGGTATAAGTCAAACCATTGTGGATAATGATGAAATTGATATAAATTGACTTAATGTGGTATAAGTCAAACCATTATGGATAATGGTAAAATTGGTGTAATTTGACTTTAGATGTATTAGGTCAAACTATTATGTTGAAATTGGTGTAATTAGATTATGTGGTAAATAGTCAAACTAATATCTAAATGTGGTGAATTTGGTGTAATTTGACTTGTGTGGTAAAAGTCAAATTTGTGTGCATAATGTGGTTTGAAATTGGTGTAATGACTTATGTGATAAAAGTCAAGGTAGTATGCACATTGTGGTTTAAATCTTTGGTGTAAAGACTTATGTGGTAAAAGTCAAACTTATGCATAATGTGCTTGAAATTGGCTTAATGACTTATGTGGTAAAGTCAAACTTGTATGCATAATGTGGTTTAAATTGATGTAGTTGACTATGTGGTATAAAGTCAACAAAATGGGATAATTTGATGAAATGGTGTATAAGAAGTGTGGAATACTTCAAAGGATGGACTTGGAGTCAAATACTCCAAGTACGGGTAAGACGAGTTGTGGTACTCGCACCGAGGGGTCGTAAACCCAATAAGAAGTGTGGAATACTTCAAAGGGTGGACTTGGAGTCAAATACTCCAAGTACGGGTAAGACGAGTTATGGTTCTCGCACCGAGGCGTTGTAAGCCAACTAAAAGGTGATAAATGGGTGGGAGTAAACATGTGTGTGCGCGTTGTTATACATGTTATATTGAAGTCGTATTGCACAAAGATGCAAACGGGTCGGAATGCGTCGGAACGGAAAACGAGTGGTGGTGCTCGTATTGGGGTGGATAAACTAACAAATTAATGTGGTAGACATTGCGTGGTCGAAAATCAAGTAAATTTACGTTAGATACTTGTTATATGCAAGAACTTGTAAAAATAGTAAGAATAGTAGATGCTGTCAGGGAACATGGTTGTGTTCATCTGAACACTACCATGACAGAAACCTTGTATTTTCCTGGTGCTGAAAGGAAACACGACCGTGTTCATTCAGAACACAACCTTGTTTAGGGGAAAATGGTTGTGTTCATCTAAACACTACCATGACAGAAATTTGTATTTTTAAAAAATGACTTTTTCTTGGGTTTTACCCATGAGGGGACTTGTGGAGAATTCCCTAGGGCTACTTATTTATACTAACCATATAAAAAATGATGTTTTGTATGTAGGAAAGCTCCGAAGTGATTCTCGGGTCTCGCATCATGTGGGTTGCATTCTCGTGGACGTGTTTTGTAAATGATTTTGTTAACCTTCTCGTGAGGAGTCTTTACAAACTATTTGGGGACGTAACAAGTTGTGGTCAACTTGTTTTATTAACCTTTGATTAAACTACTTTTGTGGGAAATATTGTAGTTTAATTCATGTTTGTAAAACTAAAACGTGTGGATACGTTAAGTGTTGTATTTGGGACCGCTTTCGCGTCATATTTAAAAAGTTTAAATTGGTTCGAATTTTTGGGTGTTACAACTTGGTATCAGAGCAATGGTTTGAGGGATTTAGTGTGCGAGACACCAAACTCAAACCTATAATGCTCTTGATATGGTCGGAGAATTGAGAATCCAATGATGGCGTGACCGAGAAACGGAGCTTAATGGACAAGGTTAGTATTGATTATGATATTGTATGTTTTAATTGGTGTCCAATGTGAACTAATTGTGCCGAAAGTTGTTAAGTGATTCGTTATATGGAGATAGTGAATGTAATTGGGCATAGTACATTATCAATCATGTCTGGCCAGTGTGATTCATAATGTAACATGTGCGAATACCTTCATGATAACCATATGATGATGAACACCGACAATAAGTAAGTGAAAGTGGTTATATGTGTATATGTATATATTATGTGTTTGAGCATAGATGATTATGCGAGGGTAATTAATATTCACATAGAAAGAGGTAGTGCCTTATAGAGTAAGACTAGAGGCCTATAAGTAGGTAGAACACCTACAAACTTATTACTACACAGTCGGGGATGACTGGGGTGGAAAACATAACTTAGTGGGCGGAATTTATAGATGGGAGATTATTTAAAGACTCATGTATGAAAGAGTCTATGGGTGTATCACCTCGAGGATGGGGACGAGCTTGGGATTGGTCGGGAGAAATGGAAAGAAACATTCTAGTGGAGGATGGCTAAAGATTTCTGTGATGTCGTGTCAATTTTCCTTCAAGGAAGATAGGAGCTCATTGAGGCGGTACTTTGAAGAACCGCATGAAGCCTTAAGGGCGGGATGATCAAACGTAGTCGAATACGTGGAGGAAGAAAACCTTTTCTTCACAAGGGGTTCGTGGTGTGCGAGCCAAATGAGTAAAATAGTAAGAGTTTGTTCGTTGGTTAACAAACGATACATCACTATTATGGTATTGGCTTGAAGCAATCCATTGTGATGGGCAGATATTGTATTACTCGTGGAGAATTTACTCCATAAAATGGCGGATATGAGTTGGGAGTTCTCTGTAAGGGGAAAGACCTAAAAGCTTGAAGTTAATACACATGGTGAACTCAAGAGACGTTCTTGAGTTACTTTTGTCCACAAGCCGTTGTGGATCTTGCAACTGGGAGTTTCTTCACGTGCGTTAGACTAGGTGAGATAATCAAAGGATTATGGGCATGTCGTATGACTATGTGTGGTCTTGCCCAAACCTTGGAATATTAGAAAGAATGAAGATATATCGACTTTCTCGATGCTATCGGTTGACTTCTAGAGTGGTTTCTCCTTCATGGTGTACAACTCGGATGACGTTGATTATTATGTAATGCAAGGAGATCAAACCAGGGAAGCTAGTGGGGTGTGAAGAGGAATTTGTGGTGGCTTCAAGAAAGCCAAATATTCTAGCCGAGCTAGAAATCCCTTTGGGGAGGCAATACTTGTTGTTACCATATGTGTGGAAGTTACACAAATGGAATGATGGGACACACTATGCCATAGTTTCCTAGTCCTAATAATGGGTGTTGCAATGGTTACAAATCGAGATTCATTCGTGGTGAATGTTCCGATTTTAAAGCACACGATGGAAAGGGGGAAGAAAATAGAAATTTTAAGGCTGTCGAGCCAAAATTTTCTAACTACCAAAGACGAGACTGAAGTCTTTTGGTATATTTGTTGGATGAGATTATATGTGAATCGGTGGATTCGGAGGTGATCAACATTGAGGATTTCATAATGTTGACAATATATTAGTTAATAATCGAAAGAACGGGTGAAATAATCACTTGGAATGGAGTCCTTCGATTGTGGTGGAAATTGTGTGGTTACTTAGTAACCGTATCAATATCATTTATGACTAAAGGGTTATGTGTCGACCCGTTCTCACCTAGAGACGGTGAAACACGTGGCGCATGAATTGGTGTATGCCTGGCTTATGCCATTGACACCAACCGGGGCAATGGAATACTTGATGTTCCAGTTGTAAAAAAGTTCATAAGGGTTCTATACCCAAATGTCACTTCTTGGGATGTAACCGTTCTCTTGAGGAAAAGAAGAATGGAAGAATGTATACCTACATTTGTCAGGTTTGAACATGTGTCTAAGTCCTAGTTCAACAATATAGGTAGAGGTGGACGTTATCCCATGAATGGTATCATTTTCGTTATAAATGCTATGGGATTGCGGATGTAACTTTCTAACTTATTAGAAGTTGCGCGGTTTATGTGGATCAATGTGAAAGGTGTGTAGACCCATGTATGCTAATACGGTGGTCGTTTATTCGATAATAGTCGTTTATATCTTCGAAGCAAAGTCATTCAAGCTCATTATCTTCGTGAGTTTCCTGAAAGGAGAGGCCTTTCTTCGGAATGATTTGGTGAGCCATTTTGGCTTTTGTAGAAATCCATTATTGGATGAGGCAGTAGATTCTGAATACGTATATATGTTGACCCGACAATGATTGAAGTAATCAAGGGTATATGGTGTTGGAGTCCTAGAACTTCATGGTGGTGTTTGAAGTCTTAAAACTTCACAACCAGTGATTGAAAATGAAGTCTTCGAGCTTCAAATGGGAGAATTTGGAGAGGAAAGTGATGAATCTATACGCGGACGAGCGTAAGAAGTTTGAATTGAAGTCCTCGAACTTCATCGGTGTTCTTGAAGTCCTTGTACTTCATGGGTGATGACTGAGACTTAAAAGTCTCGTGGGTTATTGTATGGTTGTTTTGGAGTTTAACTTTTGGTGGCTACAGATGAAAAGAGGCACAATTTAATGTGTGGTTATAAGTGTCTCACTTGCCTACGGGTTAATGCCGAATACCAAAAGTGAACCTACTCTTCCGAGTGGTCGGAGAACTTTGGTTCAAGAAGTGTGTGATACGACATGGTACATCTGTACATGTTGAGTCGGATTGAGGTGTTAGTTTCTTCCTCGATTCGGGGGAAACTAGGTGCCTAATTACCATTAGTTGAAATAGGGTGTCATCTTAACTACCATTTGCGTATTCATATGCCGATAATTGAATTACTAAATGGTGAACGATGTCGAATACTGTTTGGTTGGTTGGTTTGGGTTGTCGTGAAACTAAGAATCATTGTGTGATTCAAGACTTTGCGTGAAAGATCTTGTGTATTGAGTGTGATTAAAAAATTCACTCAAGGTGGATAGAAAACCCTAAGTGGATTTAGGAAGGAGGTGTATTGAAATTCTAATGGTAACTTTGGCGATATAAAAGTTTCCCTTATAAGGGGGTGCATCGGGTTCGAAAACGTGGGAGGCCAAGTCCCCGTTTTGCCGGACCGTTCAGACTTCACTTTAGATGTTAAGTGGTATGTCGTAAGGAGTTACTCGAGGGATCTTGTAAACTCCATGATACATTCCTCATGGTTTATCCACGGGAATGCATGGCGAGAGAAATGGATGGTGTTTCTCATAGCGGTATTGAGTCAATAGATGATGTATGTTTCATCAAGAGGAACCAGTGACTACCTTAGATAGTAAGGTGGAACACTTGTGGAATAAGCGGATTAAAAAAGTGTTGGTTCAGCGGGATCATTAGATAAGGGGCGGAAACTACTCGGGAATCTGAGGATATATACTCAATTGTTACCCTAATCTATTGGTTGATCGGGTTTCGGGGACGAAACCCAAAATTAGGGGATGTGATTTGTAATGAACCAAGTTTCGGGTTTGCCCTATAATATATTAATTATATTTTAGTGGTTATACTTAAATAAAGGAAAGTTGGAGGTTTTAGTTGCAAATAAATGGTTTTGACCAAACTTGTGGTATAAGGAGTCAAATTTGAAAGATGAAGGACTGATTGTGTAAATATGGCATTTTATATTGTTTTGAAGGAGGAAAAAATGTAGACAAACACAAGTGTGTGTGTGTGTCTTGCGATTTTGGGAAGAAAGAAATAGGAGGAAGAGAAGATCTTGATCAAATCGAATTTCTGGAGTTGAATACTCGGATTTGAAGGAGTTGGTGTGCTCATCTCCTTCCTAACATCAAGTAAGACTCTTCTTTTCTCTTGATCCCACCATTTTATGTTCATGGTAGGTTTTGGTGAAAATCAAGCTAGGGGTTGAATTGACGGTTGTTTATGATTAAGAACTTGTTATCTAGCTTGATTAAGGGTGTGTAATGCTTAATAACATCCTTAAACCATCCAATTTGGAGATTCAAGAACTATGGTTCTTGAGGGTAATTTAGGGGTTTTTTCATTTGAGATGTTTAAATGATGAATTGAAGGTTGGTAAGTATCTATAGTGGTAATAGACACATTATTTGATAAGAAACCTAAAACAATTTGATGATTTAGAAATTAGGGTTCTTGAGAACCTAATTTGGGGGTTGTATAATTGGAGGTGTGTAAATGGTGAATTAAGTGTGAATAAGTGTTTATGGTATTATATAAACACATTTTCAAGTAGAAAACCCAATTGATTTGGTGATTTATTAACTTGATGTAATTGTGGAATTTTGGTCAAAAGCTAAACGGGTCAACTTGGGTGTGTTGTTGATATTTGGGTTTATATGGGTGAATAATGTGGTTGGAACTAAGACTAGTGAGGATGTTACTCTTTTAGTCTTAGAAGAGTGTTATACCTCAAATGGTGTAAGTTTGAGATATTTAGATTACCAAACAAGATGAATTGTTTAGGTAATCAAATGATCAAGGTCAAGGAGCAACCGGGAACGTCTAACCCAAAAGGTAAGTGCATTGCACTTACTTAGTAGTAGATAGTAGTAGTTACATGTAAATAGATGTGTTGTTAATTCTATTTATGTGTTGTATATCGATTTTGACTTATGTGGTAAATGGTCAAAGTAAAGTATGAATGTGGTAGGATTGTTGTAGTTGGCATAATTAGCAAATTAGTCAAACTAATGAGTGGCACATAGTAAAAGTGGTGCAGTTGAACTATGTGGAATATAGTCAAACTAATTGTGATGATTTGTTGTAAATTGACTTAGTGTGGTATAAGTCAAACCATTGTGGATAATGATGAAATTGATATAAATTGACTTAATGTGGTATAAGTCAAACCATTGTGGATAATGGTAAAATTGGTGTAATTTGACTTTAGATGTATTAGGTCAAACTATTATGTTGAAATTGGTGTAATTAGATTATGTGGTAAATAGTCAAACTAATATGTAAATGTGGTGAATTTGGTGTAATTTGACTTGTGTGGTAAAAATCAAATTTGTGTGCATAATGTGGTTTGAAATTGGTGTAATGACTTATGTGATAAAAGTCAAGGTAGTATGCACATTGTGGTTTAAATCTTTGGTGTAAAGACTTATGTGGTAAAAGTCAAACTTATGCATAATGTGGTTGAAATTGGCTTAATGACTTATGTGGTAAAGTCAAACTTGTATGCATAATGTGGTTTAAATTGATGTAGTTGACTATGTGGCATAAAGTCAACAAAATGGGATAATTTGATGAAATGGTGTATAAGAAGTGTGGAATACTTCAAAGGATGGACTTGGAGTCAAATACTCCAAGTACGGGTAAGACGAGTTGTGGTACTCGCACCGAGGGGTCGTAAACCCAATAAGAAGTTTGTAAAACTAAAACGTGTGGATACGTTAAATGTTGTATTTGAAACTACTTCCGCGTCATATTTAAAAAGTTTAAATTGATTCGAATTTTTGGGTGTTACAACCAGATCTATAGAAACCTAAAGGGGTGGGTAGGTTTTCTTTAAATAACTTGATTAATTTAAAACTTAATCAAACTTGTATGTTGAACACTTGTTAAGAACATAATATATATATATATATATATATATATATATATATATATATATATACCCACACACACACAATCAAACAAACAAGTAAGTAAAGAGTTAAAGGAAAGAATGACAAAACTTATTTATTGAGGTTCAAATGGATGTTCACAAATCTAATCTATGTCCTCTCCCCGATTATCCAATCGAGAGTTGCTCCACTAAACGTCTCTCTTGAACGGAAGAGATCACCGATAGAAACGTCTCACTAATCAAAGGTAGTGATCACCTTCTTCAACCAACTATGTCAAGATAGTGGTCTTTACAATTTACAACTCAAGCATTATATCAATTAAGATAGTGCAACACTCACAATCCCAAGCACTATATCAAGATATTGCACACTCTCACAACTTAACACTATATCAAGATAGTGATTCTCACAACTCATAATACACTATATCTAGATAGTGTTTCCCAAACCAATCATCAACTATATCAAGATATTATGATAATGAACTCACACCAAGTGAGTGCGCCTTACAAATATCTCTCTCAATCAAGTGGTAACAAGCTACCACATAAAATACAAACACAAGACTTGAAAGAATAATAGTTGTAGAACAATTCTTCTAACTTTGCTCTTGACCTTCAATCTTAAATCTCTCTTTTGAATTGATGTTAGACTATCAAAGGAACTAGAGAGATTATATCAGATATATATTTGAAAGTGTTATGAGCAAAAAGGGGTGAGTTAGAATGAAATAGGAGGTGTCTATTTATAGCCACAACTCAACGATCAGGAAGAAGATATGCTAGACGTCTCACATAAATGGCAAGTTTACTTTTGTAGTTTGAAAGAGTTTAACATGTTTTCCAAAATTATTTGCCTTTAAAACATTTTAGGTAGTTTTGTGTCTACAAAGTAGATACCATTTGAATCTTCTCAAGCTTAGCAATCTCCATCCACCAACTTTTAGATTCAAATTAATTCAAAAACAATGTTTATATATTTGCAAAACTTATTAAATAATTTTATGTTTTATAAAAGTTCTTTGGAAAATAATCTTTGTTTTATAAAAATGATATTTATATAAACTTGTCTAGATTATGTGAAAAACTATTTTATAATCTCTCAATATTCCAATCATATTCATATTGACGGTTTAAGCTTTGACCTTCTTGTGTTGACTTGTTGACCCGTGCATTTTCATCATTGTTGAACGTTTAGCTTGTGATTAATGACTCACCAAGTGTATAGGGACATGTATGTGGTATATGATCATATTTAATCAACAAATAATACGAGTTACTAATTTATTATCATTATCAAAACAAGGGATTAACAATCTTGAATTAGCATTAAACCATTGTTATCTTAACAAGATCAATGACATATCACTTGGTCTAGAATCCACTTGGTAGTAAATTTATATTTTATAAGTAGAGCAATGGTGGAGTAAAAATAGTAAAGGGGGTGAACGGCTCCTTTGTTGTAAGGCCTCAAACCGGGCACACTACAGTTGGATATCATACTAGGTATTCTCTTTAAAAGTACTCGTTTTATTAATCAAACATACAACGGAAGTCTTTCTAAAAATAATAATCCTCTTTTAAAGTCATTATAGTTATTAACTTTACCTTACGAATGCATGCACACCCATCCGAGTAGCACCGCTCGGAAGCCAAGATACCTCGCCATACAATCTCGCATGCAAAACAACCTAACGTACAGTTTAAGAAGAAACCATCTCGTCACAAATATCATTTATGTTAACTCAGGACATCTTGATCCTTAGAAAATGATTTGCTATTTATCAATATGAACGTACCTCATGTTACCAACCAATTCCCATAAGAGTCCACCACTCAAGACTCACCCTATAACTATATCCCAGTAAATCTCACCGACATGGATCGAGCTTACTACACCACTAACTCATAATCTACCACCCGTATCAACCGAGATCCGGTTAGCACAACCAACCCCTAGACACCGACTCAACCAGCCTTAACCAAGACTCTCACAAGTCAACTGACACAACAGTTATAAACCCATTGTCATCATCTCGACACAACGGTCAATCTAATGCTTAACACCATGGCAATATCAACTCAGCACAATAAACATAAATCAACACTTGCATGCAATTAAAACACACATAAATGCACACAAACACATACCTCGTCAGGGCTTTCGACACACTCCGAGCTCATCATTGTCCCCCTGGACATTGTCACTCATGGTGACTTCCCGAAGTATGTAAGGCCCAAACCGGGCACTCCATAGTTGGTCCTCATCACTGGTATTCCCTTTAAAAGTACTCATTTATTTACTCAAACATACAACGGAAGTCTTTCTAAAATAATAATTTCTCTTTAATGTCATTATTGTTATAACTTTACCTCACGAATGTCTTCACACCAATCCGAGTAGAACCGCTCCCAAGCCAAGATACGCCGACCCCAAAGCTCACCTACGACACAATCTAACGTACACACAAAGTCAGCTACATTGAGTGAGTTCTAATAGTTTAATTTAATTAAAAGTCATCTTGTCACAATTATTAATTATCATTACTCAGGGCTCTCCGGTCCTTATAAAGTAGTTTCACAATTTATTATCATATAGATAACCCTTGTTATCTTATGATATCCCAAAAGGCTCACCACTCTAGACTCATCCCACAAACATAACCTAATAAACCTCACCGGCACAGATCAATCTTGCTAAACTGGTTACTCGTAATCTACAACCCATATTAAACCGAACCCTGATTAACACAAAAAAAAATCCCTAGACACCGACTTACTCAGCCTTGACCAAGGCTCTCACAAGTCAACTGACACAACAGTTGTAAACACAATGTCATCATCCTGACACAACGGTCAATGTAACTCAACACACCACATTAATAACGATTACACATCACAATAATATCATCTCACGCACAATAAATATAACTCCACACTTCCATGCATTTTAACACATATATATGCATACAAACACATACCTCATCACTGCACCCTCTTCAGGGCGTTCGACACACCTCGAGCTTATCACTGTCCTGTTGGACATTATCACCATTGGCGACTTCCCGAAGGACTTCGTCCTTCACAATCCCGTTTGTCTTGTCACCAAGATGACGATGCAAACACACCCATTTGTCGTGCCACAAGGACAATGATGCAAACACAACACATAACACATAACATCACATATCATTTACATGACTAGTTAACTAGACCTGCACCCCATACACATTCCCAGGATAATATATCCTACACGACTCATAAGCGTCTAGCTTATACCTCGACTAACTCATAACACATAGCAGCATACTAGCATTTACACGACCCGTTAACTAAGCATGCACCACACACACTTACTAAGGATAACACATCCTACTTACACCCATAAATAACTAACTCATACCCCAACTCACCTCGACTAACTCATCATGCAACACACCTATAATATGGTAACGCGCATACAAGTACTATGTTTCGTTACTTAAGCACATACCACGTACGTGCACACACTGAACCCCTCCTAGTCATACCCGCACGACATATAAACTCGTCGCCTGACTGACCCCTATTAGGTCATTATACGACCCACGACCACCATACTCACATTTACCCCACACATCTTACGGACAACACACAGTCCCATAGCCCCATATTTGAATACTTAGATTCATAACTCATCGGGTTTAACCCAAAACTCACAACACATTTAATATAATAAACATCTCATGTAAGTGTGTACGATAGCCCCAAAATCAGTAAAACGTTTAAAAGTAGGTGATTAGAAACTCACAGGTTACGCCGAGTCCAAGTCCTCGCCCTGCAACTCGTCAATTCTCGCTCGAAACCCAAACCTGTCAAACGTTCGATCATGTGATCAGAACACGTCCTAAGCTTACGTCAAATAACCCATAAACATAAACTCCACATCTAGTCATAACCACTCATCGTTTGAACCATTAAACCCTAGTTCCACGGGTACACGGGTCAGACCGTTCTTGACCCGTTTAGAACTCGAACACATAAACCGGTTTCCATGCGTGCACGTGACACTGCCATGGAAACCCTAATCACCCACATGCCGCCATGCAATCCTAGTTCGTGATGTACCCGCACCCGAACTCGTCCATGCACCACTGCGTACCGTCGTATATCACCCGCACAACCCCCATCGTGACCTGTTGCCGCCAAATCGACCACCCGCGTTCCACCGTGCTCCGTCGTCGTGCATGCTCATGCGCCCCACACCGTATTCTTTATCAAGCTTTACTCGGGAAACACCATGTACCACCTTTTGCCGCCGCAATGCACCCCTTCTGCCACCACCTCAGCCACCGGCTTCCTGCGTCTTGTCCTTATGCTCGACCTCTCTCTCTTTCTCTCTTCACGGCAGCCGGCCACACCACCGAGCCACCATCATGAAGTCTTCTTCTTAACCCGATACCACCCCTTTGTAGCCGACCATTCCCTTCATCGCCACTGTCGTATGCCACTATCCCCAAAAAACCGGCCGCTACCATTGCTCCCATCCCTACCGTCGTCCATATCCGAGAAACACAACCCTAAACGGGTTCTCACCCAAACACAAGTGCAACATGTAACAAAAGATAAGAATGTGAATTACCTTAGCCTTAAGTAGAGTCCCCCGCTCGAATTCACCTTCTCCAGTCACCGCGTCGTCCGACGTCTCCTCTCTTCCTCTTTCTTTCTCTTCCCTGTCGTCGCAAACTCCCTGGGCCGAATGGCCTAGGGTTTTCCCTTAAGGTGACTTTTAAACCCCTTTAAACTTTAGTTCGGGTCCCTCTAAATCCGTCTTGTGCACTTCGACCCCGAACTAAACATTAAATGGTTAGCTTGTTATTTAATTCCCGTTGAATCAAGATTTACATGGCAATCCATGCTAACCGGGAATTTTAATAAAGATTCGGTTAGTCCACTAACCCGAACCATTGGCTTACGGATTTTTGGGATGTTACAAAGGACCTCGTCCTTCACATCGTTACCCGCTGTGTCACAAGGACAACGACACAACAAATACCCTTCATGTCACACGGACAACGACACAATTTCCCGTCGTGTCACAAGGATAACGACATAATTACGCACATCATCAAGCACATAACACATGACAGCATACTAGCATCACATGACTCGTTAGCTAAACATGCATGCCACAATTATTCCCTAGATAACACCTCCTACACATACTCATAACGTCTAACTCATTTCCCGACTAGCTCATAGTACGATACACGCACCTAACATGCCAAACCATAGTCCACACCACCTAAGGACCCCACAAGACCCTTAAGTTTTAATATAGAACATTTAACTCATAAAACTCTTCAGTTTAAATCCCAAAACTCGTAACACGTTCATTTAATAGAATAAAACACGTGAGTATGTACGATAGCCCCAAAACATTAAAAACAGTAAAAAGGGGATTAGAAACTCGCAGGTTACGGAGATCTAACTCCAGCACTGCAACCGACTTCCCGCTCGACGCCCAAACCTATCAAACGTATAATCACATGATCAGGACACGTTCTAAGCATACGTCAGATACATATGATTATAAATAAATCCCGACACTCGTCTCATCTGCTCGCCCGTCCGATTTACCGAACCCTTAGCTCCATGAACACACACATCGGGTCGTCTTTGACCCATTTAAAATCTGAATGTCCGAACCGGGTTCCGTCCCATGCATTCCTATACACGTGGCCATGCAAAAGCCCTAGCCTCACAATTATACGCGTACTCGAGCTGGATTTCCCACTCGCATGCCAGCCATGCAAAAAGGGAAAACCCTAGCCGGCCCCTCACCGTCGTCCAAATCCACCTCGTGCACCACCACGCTACTCGTCATCATCGTCCTCTCCGTTGTGCCAAACCCTAACATCTCTAGTCTCCTCCACCGAGTAATTCTAACCGGCTGCCACCATGCATCATCGCCTCGCGTCGCCATTGTTAGCTCCTCGTCACGCCCCCACGGCTGCCACCATGGCTGTCGCATGCATGCCCCGCTGCCGTCGATATCCGCGCCCCGTAGCACCATCATCCCCACCACTTTCACCGTCGTTCACCACCTTCCCCAATCATTAAACGGGTTTGCCTTGACGTATACTGGAAACCACGCTTGCCGGACCGCCCTTGTGTCGTTGTCGTCCTCTTTCTCCTTCCGCTTTCCTCCCTCGCTGCTTGTTCCTGCCGTCGCACCCCCTAGGTCACCAAAGACCTAGGTTTTTCCCATTAGGTGGTATTTAAATCCCATAAAGTTCCATTTGGGTCCCTCTCGTTCTATTTTGCGCGTATTGATCTCGAACCTTCTATAGACGGCTAACTACGTCTATTTCGGTAGTTAAACGCACCTCATTTAATCAACCCTCTTCATCATTACGTTAAATATGTATTCGGGTCATCCACTAACCCGAACCACTAGCTTACAGATTTTCGGGAAAGATGGAATGTACAACCAACTCAAAGCCACTCTATGAAGAACTTAAAAATATTGAAATATGTTTTTAGTAATAAAATGGAAGGGATCCCGGGTAAGGTTACTACGACCCTCGACCTATTGGAAAACTAGAATGATAAGACACGTCTAGCCGCCGCAAGGCTGGATTAAGGACATCTTGATTACAAAAACTTTTAAATAAATATCTCTACTACCTTAAGCTTTAACCCCATGGCTGCAGGTAAGAGTCCTTTACAAGTCAAAGACAAGATGATAGACGAAATACAGACACAAAACACAAGGTTCAGTTAAAACTCAAAATGCTTTGCCTGAGTACCCAAACCATCCAACAAAAGTTTAACTCTTTACCAACTGGCTCTAGTATAGCATCAAAGACTTGTATAAAGACGTATAACTTCAAATGAATGTTTTAAAACAACATGTATTGCTTAAGACACCTATAAGATTTTGGACTTTAGTGACTAAAAATTAAGCACTCACATTCATAAAGAATGATTATAGAAAAAAACCAAGAAACATAAATACACCATTTTACTAATTTAAAATATTAATTTACACCAAATTTCATTTTCACCCAAGTGATACAAGAAGACTAGCCACTAATGGGCATACAAATGAATACACAAACACTTGTTCGTATATAGATCATGGAATGAGAATAACTAATCAAACCAAAGACAAGTGTAGTGATTATGGAATGCTTCTTGATCTTGGGTGAAATTATCAACTCTCTCTCTCTCTCTCTCTCTCTCTCTCTCTCTCATTCTCGTGGAAGAGACCTGTAGAAGCTCTTCCTAATGTTGCTTGGAACAGGGGGGTACACCCGTGCCCCCGTACGCATGCCCGTGCATACATTCATCCATGCGAATCACCTATTGTACGAAGTCAGTTTTTTCTAACAAGCGTGTAAAAGTGCATGGGTGTGCCTTATGTTGATCATTCGTTGACTGGCTTCTAGAATTTTCCTTATGGTTCCAAAGGGGGCATGGTCGTGCCTGGCCTCTTACTTTCACTGATCTTTAACTTTTCATTCCTTTTAACCTAGAAAGCCAAATAATCTGTAATTATCTCAAAGGAACCAATTTAGTTCATATTCCAATACAATTTTTTAGAATTCAATTAAATATCGGTATGGTTATCGATTAAAAATATGTATAAATGATGACACATCAGTTGCCAGACAAGGCTCAATGCCTAGCCCTGATTAACCGTTGCAATTCAATTAAAAAGATCAAAATCGTAATTCAATATTGGTTCGATTAAAAATTTTAGTTTTAGGACTACGATTCAAATAATGACATTCTATTGTTGATACTAATAGCAAGTTAGCAACCACCTTTTGTTAACTTTGCTTTGTTCTTTTATAGAAAAATTGATCCTACAATTTAGTTATTATACAAACTAGTTACTTACACCCTCCACGTTATCGCGGGAGCGCATTTAAACTGCAAATAAATTAACACTTAATAATAATAAAATCATTAAAAAAAATAACAACGTCTAAACGATAATAAAAATAAGCACGTCAAAGGAACAAAAAGTTTGTAAAAAAATAAAAGAACTAAAAAATCGAAAAGAGTTTTACCAAAATAAAGGTTAAAAGAAAAATAGACGTTAAATCACGAAATTGTTAACGTTTTCGACGAAACCGTTAAAAATAAAGCCTAAACGTTCATAAAAACAAGCATGATGCAACGACAACGAAATCGTTAAAAAGAACGGAAAGTTCGTAAAAAAAAATTAAAAAGGAAAAAGAGTGGGGAGTAGAAACAAGGGGGGGTTGTTTGGGGATCAAACCCGGGTGGGTTCCTTCAAAGTCGCGCGCTTCAATCATCTCCACCAAGCTCCTTTTCGAAAATTGTTTTGAAACTCAAAGTATTTAAACATAAATGAAATTGAATAAAGGCAAAAAAAATTAAACGTATCATAGGTTTGTATCTTGTGAAGCTCGACTTATAGCAACCAATCACAGGTGGTTATTGTAGTAACCGACTGCCTTTATTACTCATACTAAAGGTTTATGTAGCTAAGTAAATGTATTTTATATAATAAAAAAACTACCGTAGCAATATTTAATTTAATTTTGAATACAGAACCTTTAAAAAATAATATACTCAGGCCCCTAACTTTTAGGAGATTGTGACATCAGACATGGTAAGTGTGGACTGTGGGTGGAAGATCGAGGAGGTGCTTTATAGAGAAGACGTGAAGAAGGTTCTCTATCTTAATTTGGAGAGAGAAAGAAGGGTGCAAGGAGATTGCATGTGAGTTGTGACCAACAGCTTTTTATTTAATGTTAGTTATAATAATAAAAATATAAAATACCTTCATGTAAATGAAATATAAGGTCTTAAATAGAATTAACAACGTTAGATAAATGAATTACCTTACATACAAATCATAAATTTTTTAACATCTCCTAACATACTTCTATAAACCACCTATATCTATATTTAAACCCTCTTAATCTACTTTTATAAATCGCATATTCCATGATTTAAACCTTAACATTTAGGATAGAAAAAGGCAGATAAAGTCACTTAAGAAATCTAAAACAAAACATGTTATTAACTCTAAATTTAGTTAACCCCTAGATGTGACATTTTCTTTTATCATAAATCATATCGACATATCATTGTATCAAAAGAATCTAAGCACCGCATAGTTCATACTTGCATGTTGTTAACTTATTTAAATATTTGTTTACTTGTTATTTTCATTAATTCTATAAAGTTAAAGAAAAGATAATGCATAAACATAGGTTGTCCAAATTTCACTAATCAAGTGACTAATACCAATAACCCTTTATTTTTAACATTTGAATGGTTCTTTAATATTCGCTATAGCAACATATATTTATGTTGCATTTTATTTTATTTGGCTATCGATTTATTAATATATATTCATCCTTTTTAGTTCGGTTAACTCATACACTCTAATCATAATTCTGAATCTATATCCTTTTGTCCATCGTAAAACCTAAACCCTCGACCACTTGTGAATGAACACCTTTTTTACACTCCTTGGTACCATTAAACCAGAGTCCCTTTGGTTAATATGTTTTTCAAAAAGTAAAATTTTACTTGTAGTTTGAATGTGAGAGAAAGATACTTATACATCATATATTAAAATTTAGAAATTTTTGATATTTTTTTTCTTTCAATTTCCTCTTATAAAGGTAGTTAATAATGGTATGTGGGTTGGTAGGGCTGTAAACGAGTCGAGCCGAGCCGAGCCAGGCTTGGCTCGAGCTCGAGCTCGAAATTAAACGAGCCAGCTCGGCTCGGCTCGATTTTTTTTCCGAGCTGAAAAGTTGAGCTCGAGCTCAGCTCGTAAAAAGCTCGAGCCAGCTCGTGGCTCGTCGAGCTAGCTCGTTTTTTTTACATATTAATATATATATATATATAAACAACAACAAAAATATTTTATTCTCGGTTTGAAGTTGATTGTATTCAAAAAACTAAATAGATGGAAGGGACAATATATAAAATACAAAAAAAAACATAGATAACCCAAAACTTACAAAGTAGAGAGTAAATACAATTGTAGATAAAGTAAAATTTTAGTCCAAAACTCAGAGTTCTTGAAAACAAATTAACTTAAAAAATTAAAACATTATATTTCAAATATAACACATATATAACATATATATATATATATATATATATATGAGTAAACTGCCATTTTCGTCCCTGTGGTTTGGTCAAAATTGCCACTTTCATCCAATAGTTTGTTTTTTTGTATCTGGGTCCTCATGGTTTTAAAATATTGCCATTTTCATCCTCGTGGTTTTAAAATATTGCCACTTTCATCCAGTCAGCTAACACCGTCCGTTTTTCTCAGTTAAATGAGGGGTATTTCAGTCCTTTTACTTATTTGTTTTATTTTTTCATCTTTTTTACTCTCACTTTTTAATCATCCCCAATTTAACCTCTAATTTAATCATCCACCTGCTGGCCTTCTTCCTCTTTTCCTGACCAGTTTCCGACGAGCACCACTGGAACACCTCTGTCGCTTGTTTCTATGATTAAAAAGTGAGAGTAAAAAAGATAAAGAAATAAAACAAATATGTAAAAGGACTGAAATACCCCTCATTTAATTGAGAAAAACGGACGGTGTTAGCTGACTGGATGAAAGTGGCAATATTTTAAAACCACGAGGATGAAAATGGCAATATTTTAAAACCACGAGGACCCAGATACAAAAAAACAAACTATTGGATAAAAGTGGCAATTTTGACCAAACCACAGGGACGAAAATGGCAGTTTACTCTATATATATATATATTAGTTATTTAGACGAGCCGAGCCCACGAGCCGAGCCAACCCTAGCTCGAGCTCGGCTCGTTTAGAATTCGAGCCAGCTCGGCTCGGCTCGTTTAAAACCGAGCTTTTCCCGAGCCGAGCTTTTTCCGAACTTTTTTCGAGCGAACTTCAAACGAGCCGCGGGCTTTTTGAACAGCCCTAGGGTTGGATGTTTTGTTGGATTTTCAACATCTCTTTTTGTACTTGTTCATAATAAAATATAATAATAACTGACAAATGCTTGAAATTAAGTGCACCTTCCCTTGCTCCCCTATATATATGTCCATCCACCTGCATTTCATTTCTCACTCAAAAACACCTTCTCTTCCACTTTAGGGTTTAACTTTGAACACAAAACCTTTCAAAAATGGCCCCCAAATTTACACTAAAACGTAGCCAACCGAAGAGGGGACAGAATCAGATCAAGATCAAGATTTTGAAGATGATTGCTAAATCACTCAAAGATTTCGCAATTGGGATCGCCGGAAAAAAGACGAAAGCTGCCGGAGATGGAGGAGGAAGTTGCGGCTGCTTTAATTCTCCGGCCACTGTAACCCCGCCAGAAGCCACCGGAGGAGTGAAAGCAGCTTCAGAACGTACAATCATGCAAAACCAACCAGAATTCGGAGGAGAAAAAGTGGGACCGGCGGGTCGTTTCGCTTGACGGTCGGGAAATGGTAAGTGTTTGTTGTGAGTTGTGACATGTTACATTCTGTTTTTTTTTACCTGTGAGATGCCCTGTCACTGATGGAGAGAGATTGTTAATAAAACAGAGTATTTTCATATGATATTTTGTATATTTTTTTTTTATTGCTTAGTATTAATTTTGTTAATTTAAACAAATTTACTCTTGTAACGTGGACAAGAAGCAAGAAAACAAACAAAACATTGTTAAATTTAAAGTTTGTTGCTAATTTACATAAAAATTCGAAAATGTTTTGTAAGTAAAGATTTAGGGAACTTTTGGGTTTGGATCGTGAAATGTTTCGGAATCTGAATTGAAATTGGAATTTAAGGATTGTTTTGAAAATCGTTAATGTGTTTGATTGATACATTTGTTAATCGAATTGGTATATAAAATAGTTAAAATGACAAAATCACCCCTTAAAATTAACAAAATATAAAACAAAGATCCAACTCAAAAACTTTAAAAATGTTTTAAAAAAACGAAAACAGACTAATGTTACTACGTAATGTAACATCCCGAAATTTCATGACAGAATAAATGACGGTTTACGGGGAAAGAAATAAAGAAAGAATGAAATAATAGCGGGCTCGAGCGAGATCGGGCCTTGGGCCGGGTAAAGGAATCGCAAGGAGGGGGAGGGAGTAAAACCCTAGTCACCCTCTTCACTTCCCACTTTTCATCTTCTTCATTACCATCTTAGAGAGTGAAAGGCTAGAGAGAGAAAGCTTCAAATCACAACCCGAGACCTGCGTGTTGCTTGGGATCATTGCTAGAACATCTCTAAAGTTTGGATAAGGAAGAATCAAGCGGAAAACAGGTAACAAAACCTCCTCAGATTCGCATTCTGGATTGAAATGGGTTTTTAGGGTTTTAAAGTGGGTTTTCATAAAAGTTGGGATTTTTACGTTTAGATTAGCTTAAAAAGTATATATCTAGCTTCATGGAAGCTAGATATAAGTTTTGGACGTAAGAATATCAAAACTTGGATCAAAAACGAAGAAATCAGCCAAGATCAGATGAATCGTCCGAAATCTTCATAAATGGTCCGAAAACTATGATGTGTCTGAAAAGTATTTCGGATACTATAGATTTCGGACATAATATTTCGAACAAAAAGGGATTTCGGACAGATGTTTTCGAACAGAACAGTTTTCGAACAAAAGTTTTCAAACGAAAAAGCCATGTTATAGAATACAGTTTGAACATAGGAGTTTTCGGTCGAAATAGTTTTCGATCGAAAAAGATTTCGACCGAAAGAGATTTCGACCGAAAGAGATTTCGGTCGAAAAAGATTTCGGATAGAAAGTTTTCGGATGAAACATATAGGTCATAACCTAGTTCCATTCGTGACCCTTGACAGATTTGTTAGCATCCCACCTAGCTTGAAGTTCCTTGCTAAGTGAGATAAACCCCGTATGAGTCAGATGAGTTCTTATTGCCAATTTTCCTAAACGGTTTTGGGCTGGCATGCGTACTGTTAAAGAGATAGTTTTGAAAGTTAAAGTATATTTTATAAGAATTATATATTTTTATAAAAAGGAAAGAGAAAGTGTTAAAGAGTAAAGTACTATCTTTGAAACGAGTTTTAAAGAAATTAAGAGTTAAATAAAAGAATGGTAAAGAAGCTGCATTTCGATATAGCTTGACGGTGACAATGACAGATGTCATATTATATGCTTATGTGTTATTTGTCAATGTGTTTATGTGTTTCAATGGCATTATATTATTTGACGTGGTATAATTACATAGTAGTTGCATTGTAGTTGGAAAGTAGAAAACTACTGCAGGCAAGCAAAGTAGAAAACTCACCCCGAGGTGTGAGCAAGCAAAGTAGAAAGTCTCACCCTGAGGTGTGGGCACAACAAAGTAAAAGTCTTACTCTAAGGTGTAAGCGAGAGAAAGGGATCTTGTCCTTAGA
Organism: Smallanthus sonchifolius; assembly: GCA_023525975.1. Classification (NCBI taxonomy): domain Eukaryota; kingdom Viridiplantae; phylum Streptophyta; class Magnoliopsida; order Asterales; family Asteraceae; genus Smallanthus; species Smallanthus sonchifolius. Next base: position 9,852,258 of record CM042025.1, read on the forward strand.
TATTGATCTAAATGTGGTAGTTAAAGTCTGTTATAGTCACTTGTACTGTACAAGTGAGAAGTAAAGTTGCAAAGAGTAAAGAATGGCACCTTAAATGGTTCTCTCATAAGTAAAGTTTTAAAGAACGGTGTAAACGAAACTGTTTTATAACCGTGACGTTGTAAAGTTTTAAAGTAAAGTTAAAGTGTTTAAAGATGGATAAAGAAAAGCTTATTTTATTTTTTTTTATAAACTAAGCTACCAAAGGAACGTTTTTAGTTTAAAGTAAAGATAAAACTCACTAGCGTTAGCTGACTTTTAGTATACATGATAGCTAGTAAAAGTACAGCAAAGGCAAAGTAATGGAGCCGTGAGGGCTGGTTAGCATGGACGTCGGGTTGCTGTGCTGAAGACTGACATTTTCAATTACGATAGTTTATGTTTCAAACCATGGTTTATTGATTTGGATTTTGAACGTTTTGAATTAAAGTCTTCCGCTGTAATTGATTATGATTTATGGTTTAAGAACTACGTTATTATGTTTTGTGCCAACTATGAGATGTATCCGGTTTAGAGCGTTTCACGTAAATTATAAACATTTTCGAGGTTTCCTTTGAATTGTTGAGGGATTTTGAATTTTATCAATTGAAGGATATGATTGAATTAAATTCAAATTCCACTTCTTTTATTTTAGTCAAACAAACATGTAAATGAAACAATGAATGGATATTAAATTTCAATTTTACTATATTTCTATCAACCAAACATGCCATTAGTTTTAAGTACAGAATTTCGTAAACACTTGTAAATAGTGTATGATATAAGTGTTTATATTGTTGTTGTAGTTTCTATTTAAAATAGCTAATCTTTTTAACTAAAAAGATTAAGGTATTGAAACACGTCAAGTTAAACTCATTCAGGCTTGATCTCGATATATATAAAAGGTGTCGTGGATCGGTTCGGTCCAGATCCGGTCTATTTTTCACGTTAAAAAACCCCAATGCTAATTGCTAACTTGTCATTAATCATTAACGTGGCATTCTAATGATAAGGAAATGTAAATTTTCGAGAAAATATGGTTCACATTTTATATGATGTTGACAGTTGGCATTCGAGTATTTATTTACAATAAAAAGCCACGTGTAACTCAGAAATTAAATGGGTCCACACAATTTAACAAAAATAGCATCCCCACCCCAAAAGTCTAAGATTATTCTAAAATGTATTTTAAAGGCGTGTGTTTAAACTTTAATAAGAATCAACACTCATTAAATTAAGAGTTAATTACACAGATAGTCCCTATTGTTTACAAAAAAGTAACAGGTTTGGATACTAAGAGTTTAAAGTAACATGTTTGGGTTTTATGTTTTCAATTTTGTAATGAGTTTGGGTATTAAGGCTAACTTCCGTTAACTTTTCTGTTAACTTGGGGTGAAATGACCAAAATACCCCTTTACTTCAAATCATTAGTACCTAAACTTGTTATTTTCGCAAAGGGTATTTTAGTCATTTCACCCCAAGCTTAAAATAAAAATTAATAGAAGTTAGCCTTAATACCCAAACTAGCGACAAAATTGTAAGCATAAAACCCAAACCTGTTACTTTAAACTCTTAATACCCAAACATGTTACTTTTCGTAAATCACAGGGACTGTCTGTGTAATTAACTCTTAAATTAATGATATGTATTTTTTATAATAGAGTTAATTACACATTATATATAATATAGACCATAGTGAGTGTGGTCGCTGGTATAATTGATCTGAGTGTAGGATTAGTTTAAAACTACCCCAACTTTTAATCTCAGTCGTTTAAACTCGGCAGTTATGCCATAATTTGGCGGTTTCGTATTACGGTTTCATATAGTGGTTTCATATAACATGCCCACTTCCCCCACTCCCCTCACTCCCCCCAACTTCCCCTTGTCTTTACAAGAAACACCGAGAACTTATCATCCATATTTCATTTCTTTTTATCACCATACCTCTTGCCATCACACAACCACTACAACCTTGTCCTTGATAGAAAAAACAACCCCCCCTTAACCCCTCCCACCTCATATGTGGCAAGTGGTCCGCATCTTCCACCGTGTGAAAGTAGATGGAAACGAAAAGCTGAAACACTTGATGTACAGAATGATTCTTGAACATCGAAGAATACAAACTAAATTATTGAAGAGATCCATAACCAGTTCTACACGTAATCGCCTATTGCCCTAATCGATTATGTTGTATTGAGTTGATGATTATTTTTCATACTGATTTTTTTAATTCCAATCTTTTTTAATTCAGAAGATGAAGAATCTAATGAAGGCTCTATAGATTCATTTTCTAAGAGTCAATTCTTAACACTTATTGGTAATTTGGCTATTTTTTTGTAATCTGTATTTATCTTATTTAAGTTTCTATATATATATATATATATATATATATATATATATATATATACACACACACATCTATACTAATAAATAAAGGTTTAACTTGGACACTTGCCACTTTTTTTGTGCTTCCTCACATTGGTTTTTCCGCCTCTATCTCATAATAAATACGTCTGTATCTAATTAAATAATAAATTAATAATGGTATTATAAATATATTTTAAAGAAAAATACTAATTATATTAAATAAAAATATATAATAGGAAATCAAAACATAACTAATTAAAGAAAAATACTAATTTATTATATACACACATTTCCATTTGATATATCTCCAGATGATCATATTAGTCTGACAAGTTATGACGTATTTACAAATTTAAATTTATAAGTTATATCGTTTTCAATATACACCCCGTGTAATATACGGGATTCTAACCTAGTATATATATATAGTGATGTATCAAATGAAAACCCTGAGTTATTGTAAAAACTCTTAAACTCAATCTGGACCACATATCCTATTTCTTTAATTTATGGGTTTTTTTAATTCTCAAGGGGCATTTGTGTCTTTTTACTTCTCCTTAAAACCCTAATTCTAATTCATTTATCCCTCAAACAACCAGATCTCATCTTCTATCTCTCATATCTGTCTCTCTCTTTCTGAAACATAAAAAATCAAAATACCGATTCCTTTCTCTGTTTATAAACCCAGATCTGAAAATCAAAACACAAAAATACATAAGAACCACCAGATGCAGGTAGGGTCGAGGATGAAATCCACCTCTCTCTCTCTATCTCTCTTTCTAAACACACATATCAGATGATGAAATCGCTTCTTCCCCAACCGAGGATAAAGGCATGACTCGTCAAAATCGAAGGTTCATTGTTCTGTAGAAGACCGCCAACCACCACAGTAAGAAATCCACAACCGATTTTGAGTTTTGTTAAGCCCTAGAAGACTCGTTAGAACAGAAGGTTCATTACCCTCTCTCGTGTTGTAGATTTGAGAAAAAAAATAAAGGTTCGTTACCGTTGGTGGTTTATTTTTGGCTTTCTTATTTGCCTGATTTTGTTTCTATGGCTGTAAAGGGACCAATTTCGATTCTATGGCTGTAAAGGGACCAGAAACTTGTTGACTTAGACCCATAAAATGGTGGAGTTTATGTATTGTTATGTAACATTTTTGCAAATCGCAGTAGATGAAATTGTATAGAGATTTATGGCACTGTTTTTTAGCTATTTTTTTAGCCAATAAGCTTTTTTGTTAGCTTGTTGACTATTTAGTCAAGAAACTTGCAATAGATGAGATTGTATAGAGTTTATGTAGTGTTTCTCGCTGCTTGCTGTTCACCACTTCAGAGAGATGAAAGAATGTGGCTACATGGGTGTAAAGGGACCTAAGGTAAGACCATTTCTAGCTATTTTTTATTTACCTCTAGACATGTTATTAGTAAGAATCACCTTTGTATTAGAGTTGGAGTATGTAGTTGTGAAAATAATGTAATTTTCCAAGTACACATCAGTAACTACTTTAGGTCATGTAGTGAACAAACTATGTTAGATTTTAAAAGAACGTGGTTCATCAAATGGTCATGTTGAAGAATGTTTTAGAGTTTTTAATTTTAAAGTAATGTTTTTTTGATGTAAATTAAATGTTATTTCTATATATGTGAATATATGATTTTGATTTGGGTTTTTGGTTGTCGGTTCATATCTGAACCACGAAATAAAGTTTTTACACAGATTTGAATTTACACATGTGTAAACAGAATTTAGACATGTATAAACATAATTTACATATGTGTAGAGAGTTATTATTCATGTGTTTTTATGTCGATTTAGATCTCTTTAAAACCAATCGCTGCTGAATTTACATATGGCGACTTAAAGACGATGATTAATTGTTACCTGATATCATCGTCTCTCTCTAAAACCAATCACTGATGTTGAGTGTTGAAGCCGACGACCTGTTGAAGCCCAAATCGACGCTGCGTTCCGACGACTTGAAACCTATTGAGACCACTCAGAAGCTCCTCTTGCATGTACTTTTTTTTAATTTCATTTGTGGATCTATTTTATTGGTTTGATTTGTACGTTTTTACATGTTTGTTAGTTTTAGGGTTTGTTTTCTTATTGTGTCCTCGATTGGGATTTTTTTGGAATTTATTTTTATTTACGTGTATATATTTTTAATGTTTATAAAAATGCTTAATTTAATGTTCAGTGTAAATACTTGCAAGTTTTGATGTTCAAGCAGATGTGATCTTTTTCAAGTTCTAGATGTTCAGTATAAAAATGCTTAATTTGTGGAAACTGTCGCGAGTTCTAGAGAATGTTGAATTTGTGTACTATTTTTTTTATGTTTTTTCAATTTGTAGGCATTTTCTTATAGTCTCCTGATACACCTTTTTTTTTATTTTACTAATCACATATTTGTGAAGTCACAAACTTGAAATAAAGTTTCAGAACTGAACCATGAAATAAAGTTTTTACACAAACTTGAAAAACCCAGATTTAAATTTACACATGTGTAAATTGAATGTACACATGTGTAAACTGAATGTACACATGTGTAAAAAGTTGTTTAATCATGTGTTTATGTTGAATCAGATATAAACAATTGTTATATATTAGTAGTATCTTCTTACATATATCTTATCCCTAAATAGTGTTTTTTTATGATACCTTTGATGTTTAGATGGTGCAGACTAGCAAATGAGGGATCGAAGTATAAGAAGAAGATGTGGGTTCAAGACTGTGTAAAAGTCAGGACTTTAAAGGATCTGGGTTTAAGATGTACATGGTTTGATACACAAGTAAGTTTTTTGATTTTTACACATGTATATTTTGATTTTACACATGTGTCTTTGATTGTTTTACCATGTGTAAATTTAATTATACATGTGTAAAAGAGTTTTTATCTACGTGTATTTGATTTTATACAATGTAATTATGTGTATTTTTTATGATTTTGTAAAGATATTTGTGTATTTGGATGTAATTTTTTTTCTGATTTGTGTATGCTTTTTTTCGTGATTTGTAAAGATATTTAGGTATTTGGATGTAGATTTTTTGCTGATTTGTGTATATAGATTTTACACATGTTTAAAAAGGGCGTTCTTGTGTTTATGTTGTAAACAGAATGTACATAAGGTTTTTTACACATGTGTAAAAAAAATGTTCTTGAAATTGTTCTTGATGTTAGATTTCTGATGACAGAGAAGCTACCCTAAAAAATGTTCTTGGTGTTAGATTTATGCTAACCATATAAGGATTTTATATTACTAGAATTAAACAAAAAAGAAGAAAATAAAGTGAAAGTACCTTTTTACCCCCTATTTAATCTAAGTCACAAATTTTATATTAAATATATTAAAAATACAGAATTAATTATAGCCACTTATTATAATACTAAGAAATAAATGTATGGTCCATATTGAGTTTAAGGATTTTCATAACAAATAAGGGTTTACAACCGATACGTCCCATATATATATATATATATATATATATATATATATATATATATATATATATATATATATATATATATATATATATATATATATATATATATATATATATAGTAAAAAAGGTTTTAAAAATAAGAAAGGTAAGAAGGATTCTAAGCTTGACATGTGTCATTTTATTGTTTTTAAAGGGAGGGCATAATGGTCAATGTGTAATATATCAGGTCAATGTGTAATACATCAGGTCAATGTGTAATACACATGGTCAATGTGTAATACCAGGTCTGATATTACACAATGATCAGACCTGATATTACACAATGAACTGATATTACACAATGAGCATATTACACAATAACCTGACATATTTAAGCGAATTACACAATGAGCTGAAAAACATAAAACACAATGATGAAAACATATAACACAATGATGAAAAATATTTGACACAATGAACTTGTATTACACAATGACCTGACTAATTACACAATGAACTTGTATTACATAATGACTTGACTAATTACACAATGAACTTGTATTACACAATGACCAGACGTAGTATTACACAATGAACTTGTATTACATGATGAACTTGTATTACACAATGAACTTGTATTACAAAATTAACTTGTATTACACAATGACCTGACTAATTACACAATGACCAGATATTACACAATGACCAGATGTGGTATTACACAATGAACTTGTATTACACAATGAGCCGAAAAACGTAAAACACAATGATAAATACATATAACACAATGAACTTGTATTACACAATGACCTGACTAATTACACAATGACCAGACGTGGTATTACACAATAAACTTGTATTACACAATGAACTTGTATTACACGATGACCTGACTAATTACACAATGAGCTGAAAAACGTAAAACACAATGATAAATACATATAACACAATGAACTTGTATTACACATTGAACTTGTATTACACACAGTGAACTTGTATTACACAATTAACTTGTAATACACAGGGAACTTGTATTACACAATGACCTGACTAATTACACAATGACCAGACGTGGTATTACACGATGAACTTGTATTACACAATGACCTGACTAATTACACAATGAGCTGAAAAACATAAAACATAGTGATAAATACATATAACACAATGAACTTGTATTACACATTGAACTTTTATTACACAATGAACTTGTATTACACGATGAACTTGTATTACACAATGACCTGACTAATTACACAATGAGCTGAAAAACATAAAACACAACGATAAATACATATAACACAATGAACTTGTATTACACATTGAACTTGTATTACACAATGAACTTGTATTACACAATGAACTTGTATTACACGATGAACTTGTATTACACAATGACCTGACTAATTAAACAATGAGCTGAAAAACGTAAAACACAATGATAAATACATTTAACACAATGAACTTGTATTACACATTAAACTTGTATTACACAATGAACTTGTATTACACATTAAACTTGTATTACACAATGAGCTGGAAAACGTAATTTTTTTTCTTTTTTGTTTATAACGACACTATACTCATTTTAAAGATAAAAAAAACGCTCGTTTTTATGGTGTACTTTTTCTCATACAATTTAATCTCAAACATTAAATATTTTCTACAATTTGATCTAATGGCTCTAAATCCTTCTCACCCTTCTTAGAATTAGAATATTTTTTACCTGAACCTAATCCTATATATATAGGAGGGTTATTCTACAAAGTCTAAAAACTGTAAAAAGTTTTTTTAAAAACCCCACCACCAACCCTAAAAGCCTAAAACCACCATCCCCCCCCCAAAACCTAACCCCCACCCCACCCCGAAAAACCTAAAACCCCTCACCCCCAAAAACCTAAATCCTAACAAAAAAACCCTAAAAAGCCAAAAAAGTCGTCTAAAAACACCACCACCACCCCTAAAGCCTAAACGACTTTTTACATTTTTTTAACTTTTTAGCGAAACCTCACACTATATATATATATATATATATAGGGGACGGTTCTACTAAGAAGTGGTTTTTGCTAAGAAATATTAAGAAGTGGGTCAAACGATCTCCGATTGAGCTCATTCCAGTGGCGTTGGAACCGTCTCATCGAACCCTAACCCGAACCCAAAAACCTAACCCCCCCCTCCAACCCTACCCCGAAAAGCCTAAAACCACCACCCCCACCCCCTAAAAACCTAAAACCCCCCACCCCAAAAAAAAAACCTAAACAATAAAATCTAAACCCTAAAAGTTTAACCCTAAGGCTAAAACTCAAAAATTCAAACGTAAAATATAAAGCTTAAAAGTTAAACCCTAAAAACTAAGATGGTAGAGTTCGACGAGCTGAAATTAGCTCAATCGGAGTTCGTTTGATATCGTTTCTTAAGATTTTTGTCATTTTCTTAGATTTGTTAGCGAAAAACTACTTTTTATTTGATGCTCCCCCGATATATATATATATATATATATATATATATATATATATATATATATATATATATATATATATATATATATCCTGAAGAGTTAGCAGGATTAGAATGGCAAATAAATGATTTAAAAGAAATAGAAAGTTCAACATTGGTTCCTAAACAAAGTCATATATATGAAAATGTAGATGGCACACAGAGTCTAAGATTTACAGATTTTAAAAGAGAAGATAAATATGAAGAGAGTACTTGTTCAGAAGAACAACCTCCTCAAGAACCACAATATAATTTTATGACTATAGAATCAGATGACGAATCTAAGTATGGACAACCAATATATGATACAGAAAATGAAGAAGAAGAAGATGAATACTTATTAGATTCAGAATTCTTAAAATTTGAACAAGAAGATATAGATTACAACTTATTAGAAGAAATAAGACAAGAAACTAATACAATTTTTAAATCAGAAGAAATTAACAAATCATACGAACAAATAATAAACAGAAAATTTACAGAAGCAAACATACAGGAAGAAGTAGATGATATGATAGTAGAATGTATGTTAAACTTAAAAATGACATATGAAGAAAGTTATAAAAAATTACAAGAAGAGTTTAATTTGCCCTTAGTAAATAGTATAGTAAAAGGAGACACAATGATCTCTGATTTTTAGTAAATAAGAGGATTTTGTGATGAAGAGGGTTTTTGGGCCTTTTTATAGGCTGGTTTTTTGTTTAACATGTCTCGGACAAAGTTTGGGCTTTGAGGGATATGTGTAAACTGTGAACCAGTCTAGATTTTGAAATACAAGCCTTAATAAATGCTTTAGACAAATTCATACTATTTTTACATAAAGACTTTACAGTCAGGACAGACTGCGAAGCAATAGTTAAATTCATTAAAAACAATCAAAGTAAAAAGATAAATAGAACAAGATGGGTAAATTTACAAAATATTATACAGGGTAATGGGTATTCAATACAGTTTGAACACATAAAGGGAAAAGACAACGGAATAGCCGATTTATTATCTCGTAACATTAATAAACTTTTTTGTACAGATGGATAGAAAAAACAAAGGAAAAGAAAAAGTGGTCATTAGACCATCACATTATAAATAGACTCCTTCACCCATGAGTATTTCGTCAAACGACGATGAAGATACAGAGAAACTACTCAGTCAGTCCATGAAAGCCGAAAAGATAAACAGTTCATCGTCGTTTGACGAAATACTCATGGGTGAAGGAGTCTGTTTATACTGTGATGGTCTAATGACCACTTTTTCTTTTCCTTTGTTTTTTCTATCCATCTGTACAAAAAAGTTTATTAATGTTACGAGATAATAAATCGGCTATTCCGTTGTCTTTTCCCTTTATGTGTTCAAACTGTATTGAATACCCATTACCCTGTATAATATTTTGTAAATTTACCCATCTTGTTCTATTTATCTTTTTACTTTGATTGTTTTTAATGAATTTAACTATTGCTTCGCAGTCTGTCCTGACTGTAAAGTCTTTAAGTAAAAATAGTTTGAATTTGTCTAAAGCATTTATTAAGGCTTGTATTTCAAAATCTAGACTGGTCCAAGTGGATCCAGTTTTAAAACTTCCGCTATAGTAAGAGCAAATTTTTTCTTCCTTTTTATAACTATGAATATCTGGTTTGCAAAGGAGGACTGCTCCCCATCCATCTTTGCATCCATCAACTTCTATAATAATATGATCTGTTAAAAGAGGTAATTCTAAAGGTTTTATTTCTTTAACTTTTTCTTTAATCTTTTTTTATCAAAATTATATCTTCATTATTAAAATGTCTTTGACCGTTTTTCGTAGTTTTACTATACAACGGGCCAACTAGTTTTGAAAGATTTGGTATGAATTTTCTGGCATAATTTACTAGGCCTAAAAAAGCTTGTATCTGTTTTAAATTTGTAAGTTTTTCTGAAAAATCTAGAATTTTTATAGAAATATGTGGTTGTAATTCTATTTTCCCATTACCTATTTCTAATCCTAAAAACAAAATTTTTCTTTTAAATAATTTCATTTTTCTTTTGGATACTACTATCCCATTCTTTTTTATTTCTTCAAATACTTGTTGCAAGTGTTTTTCATGTTCTTGGACTGTTTCACTTGCTACTAGTATGTCATCAATATAAACTAAGCAAAATTTGTATTTGAGAAATATACTGTCCATAAATCTTTGAAAAATTGAAGGAGCGTTCTTTAACCCGAAGCTAAGAACATTCCATTCATATAATCCTTCAGAGCATGTGAAGGCTGTCCATTTTTTAAAATCTTCTTCTAAATGTAATTGATTATAACCTGATTTTAAATCAAACTTAGAAAATACTTTATTATTTTGTATTAACTGAATCAAACTGTCTTTATTAGGAATATTATAACCATCATCTTCTGTATTATCATTTAATCTTTTGTAGTTATAAACTATTCTTGCCTTTCCTCTTTTTATTTCACTATGATTTTTAACTATAAAGGCTGCTGATCTATGTGGACTTTCGGATTTTCTAATTAATCCTTGTTTAGTCATTTCTGATATCTGTTTTTTAAATTCTTCTTTATCTAGGAGACTGTAATCTATGTTTATATTTCGTATGGTAATATCATGATTTTTTATCTTGAATTTACATACATACTTAACTTTAGATTTTGTAATGTCTTCTCCTATGAATCCTATTTTTTCTAAGTGGACTATTATAGGATGATTTATACTTTTTGTAATATCTTGTCCTTTTTCTAATTCATGATTTATAAAATTTGTAAGTAGCTGCATAGCTTCATTTTCTGCAATCTTTTTTCTGTTTTTATTTAAGAACTCTAAGCTTCCTTTTTCTCCTTTTTTATTAGAAATATTTTCTATACTTTTATATCTAAGTGTTGGAAAGCTGTAAATTTGTTTGCTAATTGTTATATAGTTTCTAGTTATGGTGATAGCACCATTTAATCCTAATATGAAATTTAATCCTAGGACAAAGTCTCTAGATTTTATGTGTTGAGGATTTATGTTTATTTGTGGCATTTCATATTTTATGCTGTAGTTTCCTGAAAAGTCTCGGAATTGTATTCCTGAAGGGTCTAAGTGATGTGTTATTTCTATTAATCTATTTTCTACAGTTCTTGTCATTAGCTTATATGTAAGTAATTTATGAAATCTTTCAGGGGCTAAGCTATATGAAATTACGCTTTTTGTTGCTCCTGTGTCTACTAAGGCTGTTAAATCTATAGGTGTATTAGCGTCTAGCCATAATCTACACTGTATATTTATCATACTTATTGATCCACTGGTTTGTATAAGTGTTTCTTCTCCAGTTTGTATTATAGAGTTTTGTTCTGTGGCCATATTATTTAATTCTGGAAATTCTTTTTCCTTTTTCTTTTCTATATGGTCTTCAAGTCTAAGAACTCTATCTTTAAGAAGGTCTATTTTTAATTTATTTAACTCTATAGCTAATTCTAATTTTTCTATTTTTTCTTCATAGTTACTAGAATTTTTACTTATTTCTTGACTAGTACTTGGTGGTTCTATGTTATAAATATCTTTTATACAAATATGACAAATTTCTTTAAAACAAATGTTGCATTGTGACCTTTTTTCTATACTAGGGTAATATTCGCATATATAACATTTAATGTGATTATTACCTTTCCTATGTTTCCAATCATGGTTACATTCTTCAGGGTTTGTATATGTGTATGAAATTTTTGCTATTGGCTCATCTTCTTCGCTATATATACTGTATATTGACTCGTTATCTGTATGATCTGTGTCTATTGCCTCTATTTCATAATCTTTTATCTGTTCAATTAAATTACTTCTTTCTATATTTCTATTTCTGTTTGGGCATCTATTAGCCAAATGTTCTGTATCTCCACATATGAAACATTTACATGTCCTAGTGTGAGGTTTTTTTAACATATTTATTTTGATATTTTTTATACGGTTTATATTCTTTATCATAAGTAGTGCTTTTCCTAATTTTCTTTTTTCTACTTTTATCATAGTATCCATAGGCTTGTGGGGTGTATATTGCTGTTTTACAGAATGCGAATGCATTTCTTTTTAGCTGTTCTTGTAAGACTACTTCTTTACATTTTTCTTCTAATATACTAAATGTAAAGGTTATCCTAGGTCTGATTCCTAGGTTTTGCATATCTCCATATTGTAATTTCCATGCTTCATGTATATGTTTTCCTAAGTCTCCTGGTAACTTTATAAAATACTTATCACATAGGCTATCTTCCATAGCTTGTCCTGTTTGTGCTAATAACCTTGTGAAGTCTAATGTAAACTCATTTATGTATTTCATGTCTGCTATACTTAATTGTTCTAGGTTTCTAATGGCTGTGTCTTGTAATAGGCTGTTGTTTTTTGCTGGATCAACTCCTAAAATAAGAACTCTTATTTGGGAGGTGAAATTGTAGGGATTATCTCCTATAGCTTTTAGCCTGTTTATTTGATCTGGGCTATGGGCTTTTTTACTTTGCCATATGCCTAAGGCTGTTGGGCCTAAAGTTGTTTCTAAATATGCAAACATGTCCATACTGTCTTTCTTATTTGTTTCCCACATTCTTACTACTGTCTGTTCCCATATGAGAACTTCATCTACCCATAATTGTGGTTTTTGCTGTTCTAATAATAGCATATTACCACTGTAAATTTGTCCTATAGGTAACCTTCTTCCGGTTCCATTGTAACCAGATTCCTGTTGATAACTTGTGACTGGTTTTGTCCAAGGTTCTCTACCCATAGTATCATTTGATGTTTGTCCTAAGTCGTATTGTTGATAGTTTCTTTTAGGTTTACCTTCGGGATTCATAAAACTGTTATCTTGTTTTTTGTAAAAATCAGAGATCATTGTGTCTCCTTTTACTATACTATTTACTAAGGGCAAATTAAACTCTTCTTGTAATTTTTTATAACTTTCTTCATATGTCATTTTTAAGTTTAACATACATTCTACTATCATATCATCTACTTCTTCCTGTATGTTTGCTTCTGTAAATTTTCTGTTTATTATTTGTTCGTATGATTTGTTAATTTCTTCTGATTTAAAAATTGTATTAGTTTCTTGTCTTATTTCTTCTAATAAGCTGTAATCTATATCTTCTTGTTCAAATTTTAAGAATTCTGAATCTAATAAGTATTCATCTTCTTCTTCTTCATTTTCTGTATCATATATTGGTTGTCCATACTCAGATTCGTCATCTGATTCTATAGTCATAAAATTATATTGTGGTTCTTGAGGAGGTTGTTCTTCTGAACAAGTACTCTCTTCATATTTATCTTCTCTTTTAAAATCTGTAAATCTTAGACTCTGTGTGCCATCTACATTTTCATATATATGACTTTGTTTAGGAACCAATGTTGAACTTTCTATTTCTTTTAAATCATTTATTTGTCATTCTAATCCTGCTAACTCTTCAGGATCTATTTTAACTGGTTCAATCATTTGTATAGACTTAGATGCTATTGTATTTACTATTCTTTCTATATTTACTTTGTACTTCATTCCTGATCTATTACTAGCTTTTCCTAAGACTCCTATGCTTATTACTAGGTTATTTCCTTCGTAATTTTCATATCCTTTTGTTTGTAACGCTATTTTTAATTTTTGTAGATCTTTAATGTCTTTTAATATTCCAGGTGTACAATAAAATAAGGCTGTATTTTGGCTTAAATCTATTTCCATTCCTGAGATTATTGCCTTTTTCATTTCTGATTTCCAACTTTTATCCAATATTAATGTTAGAAGTTTAGTTCCTACATTTTTTCTTCCTAGGGCTTTTATTCCTATTACTATGAGTCCTGTATGTATAAACTGTTTTCCTGATTGTTTAATTCTTAAGATTGTTTCTGGTGAAAATAAATCTATTTCTATCATTTTATCTATTACTCTTAAACTTTCTTCCCTACTACTTTGTATTAAAGTTGTGTTTACGTTTAGCATACCTGTTTGATATAGTGTTCTTGGATTTAATATATCTAATTGATGTTAATTGTATAGATTTATATTTTTGTCTAAGTCGATTTCTTCTTCTAATTGTATTGTTTGTTGTGTACTTCTAGAAGATGATCCTTTTCTTAAAATTCTGTTTAAAAAGGTGTCTGAAGAAATAATATCTCTTATATTACTAGTTGATTTTCTAGATTCTTGGATGATTTGTTTATTCATCTCTAGGTTTCCAATGTTTATAAATTTTTGGTTTTTCACTTAGATGTGTTTTATTTAATTTTTCTATCAGATTATTTATATCAGTAGAGTTTCCTGTTACTACTGGATGTTTATTTTTATTTATATTTTTAACTTCTAGCAAAATTTGGTTATTTTGCTCTCTTATGTAATCTAAGTTATCTGTTAATTTTTTAAGTTCTTCTGTTTGTTTTGTTATAGAGTGTATTATTTTTTCTAACAAATATTTATTATTAACTGATTCTTTTTGTAGGCTAAATCCTAAGTTTATAATTAAGTCTGTGATACTATTAAGGTGTGTATTATCTGTGTGCAGACTATGTGTATGTAATTCTTTAAATCTACAAATATGATTATAATAACTACTAGATATATTTTTATGATCACTTTTATCAGAAAATTCTAGGTTTAAGAATTCGAGTTTTTTGAAATTTATCGCTGATTCAATAATTTCTTGATTAAAATTCTGATTTCTCCTTTAAAACACTTCATCTCTTTAGTTCCCTTAAAATATTTTCTTATATCCCAATATTTTAAATTTAATAACTAACTTTACATAGATAATCTTGAAATAATATGCACAAAGTGTAAAATTAAGTGTAAAATTAAATGATTTCTTTGTTTAGTTTAGTTTCAAAGCAAAATTTTTCCCTAATCTTCACCTTAGCGGGTTTCCACATAAATAGGACTTAAGCATATCAAGCTGCCTGATATGGACCTGTCTAAGTCTTTTAGATGTTAGAAAAGCCTTTGCTCTTATACCAAATTAAATTGGGACATCAGAGTTTCAAACACTTTTTCAAACACTGGATAAAATTAAAAGTAAAAAAGATAAATATAAGAGGTTTCATTAGTACGTGGCGTTATTATACCAGAGTTATGAAGAATGTTATCTAAAAAGAAGTTTATCTTCCTTCGGACCAGTAGCCCTGCGAACTCGGGTTTCCAGCCTATATACTGTAGAAACATTAAAATAAAACATAATTTATAAAACTTACAGTGCTTTAGTAGAGGTTGAAGGTTGATAATATTTGCAGCAGATGAGGTGATTTGCACAGCGGATGATATTATTATTTTTTTTTTTTTTTATATTTGGGATATAATATGAAGGGCTTGGAAAACTAATAAGAGATTGAAGGTTTCTGGGAAGAAATCAGAAAGAGAGAGTTTAAGTATTCATAGAGAGAATTGCTATTGAAAATTTTCTCTGATATTTCTTCTGTGTTTTTTACAAATGAACTCTTGCCTTTAAATAGGCAGAAGACTAGACTAACAAACAAAATTAAAAAGAGCGCACTGAGCGCACTATCTATCTATCGTACAATAATTAAAAAGAGCGCACTGAGCGCACTATCTATAATAATTACAACGCACATGGCGCACTATCTAGAAAAGTGAAAACGACAAAATCTTTTTTGGAACTGTCTGTCGAGTGGAGCGTCGGCAGAATTATTTGTGTATTTTGACGTCATGGCTTACGTCTGTCTTCTAGAAATCCCTGTGAGTGTCTGGGATTGTGTCTGTGTCGCTGAAGTCGTCTGGGTTTCTGTAATAATCATCTTGATCTATTATGTGGTTTAACTGGAGAGACTCTCCTTCTCCGATGAATGGTAGGAGCATGTTCCAGTTTTTGAAACTCCAGATTTGTACATAATGTCCTTCTGCTAGTAAGTGGTAGCAGTACCAATGAAAATTAGGAGGAAGGGCTGGGGTTTTTTGATGTAAAGAAATGAAATATTTGGTGTCTTTCTGTTTATCTTTTGAGCTAAGGCTGGCCAGGTTGTCAACCCAGTATAATTCAGATAACTGGATTTCTGTTTGTACTGCTAGGTTTTTTAGGTAGTTGTTTGTGGAGTTTCTGTGGCTGATGAATATTCTTTTTCTAGCAGGTCTATATGTATGATCGTTTGCAAAGGGGAATGAATTAAAGATTTTGCAACCGATAAAAGGGGTAGTGTTATGAGAAGAGATGTTTCCTGTGGTTATCACAAATTTTTCTCCGAAGAGATTTATGATACCTTCTGTCTTGGGATTTAACTCTAACTCAATGTAATCAATCATACCATTATGATAAAATTGGAGAATTAAATCATTTGGCATGTCTGTTTCCTTTAAGTTGATTTGGAGAAGAAGTAAGCAAGTTCCTTCTCCATCTTCGTCCGTCTTTTCAACGACATTTATTCCTTTGTATTTTTCTTCGTTGAGAGCTATAGACATTAGTCTGAGTTGTAATTCATACAACACGTATGGAAATTCTGTAGTGATCTTCTTAGAAATAATCTGTTTAAGTTCAGGGAATTGATCGAACACCGTTTGAAGACAGGTCTTCCAAGGTGTGTCAAGCATCCTTGCTCTAAAAGCATCGTAGCTTCTGTAGTTGTTGTTGTAGCTGTTTTCCTTTTTCTTTAATTGTTCTACGAGCAATGAATTTTTTGCTTCAAGAATCTCTACTTTTTGTTTTAGTTTATTGATTTCTATATGTTCTTGTACCAACTGTGTGTTTTTTCCCTGCTGTATAAGCTGTCTTTGCAGATTCACAATGGTTTCTTCCTGAGTCTTTATAATCTGTTCATGACTCTTCTTTATAACCTGAGAAAAGGTCTGTACCTCTTCTGGTTCTATGAAAAAATTGTCTAGGCCAAAATGATTTCTGGCTGTGTTTAAGGCTTCGGAAAAGCTATGATATCCTTTATAAATAGGACCATGGCACTGTATATGCTTTGCAACTGTTTCCCATTTATTGAAAATCCTGATTTTTGTGCCTCTGAAAATTATGTAATGTGTAAACTTTGGTGGAGGCTGGGTTTTTTCAGGGCATTTTGTTCCATGTTCACTAAAATATGTGCTAAGAGCATTTAAAACCTGTACTTTAAAAGAGGATGCATGTGGCATGGTTTCTATATGCCACAGATTGTCTAAAAGACACTGCTGTTTTTCTGTAAGAATTATTCCGTGGTTTGGATGGAATTTCATATGTGTATCGTTACAGGCTTGTAGGTCATATGTGCCAAAAGAGAAAATAAGAGGATTTTGTGATGAAGAGGGTTTTTGGGCCTTTTTATGGGCTGGTTTTTTGTTTAACATGTCTCGGACAAAGTTTGGGCTTTGAGGGATATGTGTAAACTGTGAAAGGAAATAATCTGGGAGCTGTCTAGTACTCTGTAGAATAGGGGTTTTTTGTACCAGAGCCGCTTGTCTAGAACTGTTTATCTTTTCGGCTTTCATGGACTGACTGAGTAGTTTCTCTGTATCTTCATCGTCGTTTGACGAAATACTCATGGGTGAAGGAGTCTGTTTATACTGTGATGGTCTAATGACAACCACAATATAATTTTATGACTATAGAATCAGATGATGAATCTGAATATGGACAACCAATATATGATACAGCAAATGAAGAAGAAGAAGATGAATACTTATTAGATTCAGAATTCTTAAAATTTGAACAAGAAGATATAGATTACAGCTTATTAGAAGAAATAAGACAAGAAACTAATACAGTTTTTAAATCAGAAGAAATTAATAAATCCTACGAACAAATAATAAACAGAAAATTTACAGAAGCAAATATACAGGAAGAAGTAGATGATATGATAGTAGAATGTATGTTAAACTTAAAAATGACATATGAAGAAAGTTATAAAAAATTACAAGAAGATTTTAATTTACCCTTAGTAAATAGTATAGTTAAAGGAGACACGATGATCTCCGACTTTTACTAAAAACAAGATAATAGTTTTATGAATCCCGAAGGTAAACCTAAAAGAAACTATCAACAATAAGTAAGCAAGTTCCTTCTCCATCTTCGTCCGTCTTTTCAACGACATTTATTCCTTTGTATTTTTCTTCGTTGAGAGCTATAGACATTAGTCTGAGTTGTAATTCATACAACACGTATGGAAATTCTGTAGTGATCTTCTTAGAAATAATCTGTTCAAGTTCAGGGAATTGATCGAACACCGTTTGAAGACAGGTCTTCCAAGGTGTGTCAAGCATCCTTGCTCTGAAAGCATCGTAGCTTCTGTAGTTGTTGTTGTAGCTGTTTTCCTTTTTCTTTAATTGTTCTACGAGCAATGAATTTTTTGCTTCAAGAATCTCTACTTTTTGTTTTAGTTTATTGATTTCTATATGTTCTTGTACCAACTGTGTGTTTTTTCCCTGCTGTATAAGCTGTCTTTGCAGATAAAACAACAGCTTATTACAAGACACAGCCATTAGAAACCTAGAACAATTAAGTATAGCAGACATGAAATACATAAATGAGTTTACATTAGACTTCACAAGGTTATTAGCACAAACAGGACAAGCTATGGAAGATAGCTTATGTGATAAGTATTTTATAAAATTACCAGGAGACTTAGGAAAACATATACATGAAGCATGGAAATTACAATATGGAGATATGCAAAACCTAGGAATCGGACCTAGGATAACCTTTACATTTAGTATATTAGAAGAAAAATGTAAAGAAGTAGCC
Organism: Smallanthus sonchifolius; assembly: GCA_023525975.1. Lineage (NCBI taxonomy): Eukaryota > Viridiplantae > Streptophyta > Magnoliopsida > Asterales > Asteraceae > Smallanthus > Smallanthus sonchifolius. The sequence goes on from CM042025.1 coordinate 9,871,213, forward strand.
TTACAAGATAAACTTAGGATTTAGTCCACAAAAAGAATCAGTTAATAATAAATATTTGTAAATTCATAAAGAGAATTGCTATTGAAAATTTTCTCTGATATTTCTTCTGTGTTTTTTACAAATAAACTCTTGCCTTTAAATAGGCAGAAGACTAGACTAACAAACAAAATTAAAAAGAGCGCACTGAGCGCACTATCTATCTATCGTACAATAATTAAAAAGAGCGCACTGAGCGCACTATCTATAATAATTACAACGCACATGGCGCACTATCTAGAAAAGTGAAAACGACAAAATCTTTTTTGGAACTGTCTGTCGAGTGGAGCGTCGGCAGAATTATTTGTGTATTTTGACGTCATGGCTTACGTCTGTCTTCTAGAAATCCCTGTGAGTGTCTGGGATTGTGTCTGTGTCGCTGAAGTCGTCTGGGTTTCTGTAATAATCATCTTGATCTATTATGTGGTTTAACTGGAGAGACTCTCCTTCTCCGATGAATGGTAGGAGCATGTTCCAGTTTTTAAAACTCCAGATTTGTACATAAACTTAAACTCTCTCTTTCTGATTTCTTCCCAGAAACCTTCAATCTCTTATTAGTTTTCCAAGCCCTTCATATTATATCCCAAATATAAAAAAAAAGGCAAAAATATCATCCGCTGTGCAAATCACCTCATCTGCTGCAAATATTATCAACCTTCAACCTCTACTAAAACACTGTAAGTTTTATAAATTATGTTTTATTTTAATGTTTCTACAGTATATAGGCTGGAAACCCGAGTTCGCAGGGCTACTGTAATACGAACAAATTTTTTCTTCATTTTTATAACTGTGTTTATCTGGTTTGCAAAGGAGGACTGCTCTCCATCCATCTTTGCATCCATCAACTTCTATAATAATGTGATCTGTTAAAAGAGGTAATTCTAAAGGTTTTATTTCTTTAACTTTTTCTTTAATCTTTTTTACCAAAATTATATCTTCATTGTTAAAATATCTTTGACCGTTTTTTGTAGTTTTACTATACAACGGACCGACTAGTTTTGAAAGATTTGGTATGAATTTTCTGGCATAATTTACTAGGCCTAAAAAAGCTTGTATCTGTTTTAAATTTGTAAGTTTTTCTGGAAAATCTAGAATTTTTGTAGAAATATGTGGTTGTAATTCTATTTTCCCATTACCTATAAATTAATAAATCCTACGAACAAATAATAAACAGAAAATTTACAGAAGCAAATATACAGGAATAAGTAGATGATATGATAGTAGAATGTATGTTAAACTTAAAAATGACATATGAAGAAAGTTATAAAAAATTACAAGAAGATTTTAATTTACCCTTAGTAAATAGTATAGTTAAAGGAGACACGATGATCTCCGACTTTTACAAAAAACAAGATAATAGTTTTATGAATCCCGAAGGTAAACCTAAAAGAAACTATCAACAATACGACTTAGGACAAACATCAAATGATACCATGGGTAGAGAACCTTGGACAAAACCAGTCACAAGTTATCAACAGGAATCTGGTTACAATGGAACCGGAAGAAGGCTACCTATAGGACAGATTTACAGTGGTAATATGCTATTATTAGAACAGCAAAAACCACAATTATGGGTAGATGAAGTTCTCATATGGGAACAGACAGTAGTAAGAATGTGGGAAACAAATAAGAAAGACAGTATGGACATGTTTGCATATTTAGAAACAACTTTAGGCCCAACAGCCTTAGGCATATGGCAAAGTAAGAAAGCCCATAGCCCAGATCAGATAAACAGGCTAAAAGCTATAGGAGATAATCCCTACAATTTCACCTCCCAAATATGAGTTCTTATTTTAGGAGTTGATCCAGCAAAAAACAACAGCTTATTACAAGACACAGCCATTAGAAACCTAGAACAATTAAGTATAGCAGACATGAAATACATAAATGAGTTTACATTAGACTTATATATATATATATATATATATATAAGCTTGTTTTGGTGTCAGTGTGTTGGTTTGATCAATTGTGCATAATGCCACTGAAACACTTAATGTCGAAGAGAAGTTGTAATTCAAACATCATGGTTGACAATAACACTAAATGTCGTTTCTTCTCTTGACCATAAAATGTGAGGCTTTAACTATAGCGTTCTACGTTTTTCTTGCCCTAAAATTGATTTGAACCCAAATCTGTTTCACAGATCAAAATGTGGATTTGTTTGGTATGTTGATCCCCGATTTGTGCTCATGCCATCGAAATCATTCCTCGGCTTTTGAGGTGGAATACTACACTTGAAATCAAAGTCAGAGCTATGCAAGAAGAATTATTGTCCAATGCTTAGTTAGTTAGCATTTCTAGGTTTTGGAATGTTGTTGTATTGCTTTTTTTTTTAACAACTTTTTTGGATCACTGACGGACCATTGGCTCATCCGATCATCTCCATTACTCGAGTACGAAACCTTAGGGCTCTAGGCTGGCACGTCCCCGAAGGGAAGCTCGTACATCAGTCCGTCCCCATCAGTCTCGAACCTGAGACCACCCTCAGGAGGAAACCCACCTTATGTGAGAAAACCCCTGGCCTAACCTGGAACCCCTTTTTTATCACAAGTGGGACTTGAACCCAATATCTCCCTATTTTAATAAGGTCTTGGGTACCTCACCTCAACCACTTGGGCTGAAGATCATTGGTGGTTGTTGTATTGCTTATGAATGTTGTAATGAACTAATATGTTGGTAATGAAAGTATCATATGTTTAACTTCTGATTTCTTTAATGCATCTCAACTTTTGTAAATGAAATTATGTTTCAATCATTTGTTATATTTTACTTAATCAGTTCATAAGTAAACTAAATAATTCATTGAATCTTTCATAAGTAAACTTCACAGCTATTGCTCATTGGCAACAACATGTTGTTAAACAAAAGTTAAACATACCACATAATATCAAACATAAGACAAATAAACAAACCACAATCAACTGTTAAACAACCCAAAAGACACATCAAACATTCTAAAACACACCAAATTCACATGTTGTTCTCCCCAAAGTCTAACATAGAACTTGTGTTTTGCACAAGGGAATAGCTTTGCAACTGATGGAATTATTCTCTATAAAAAAACATAAACTAATTATACTGTAAGTCGCATATTAAGATTCATGACATATATACCAGTTCAATGATTTGTAACTTATGCGTGTCTCATGTTTAAGGTGAAATTGGAGTTTGTATCCCATTGCAAATCCTCACCAACAATTTTATAAAAATCAAGCCCATGAGGCCTTTGCCTCAACTATGCTATATGCCATTATTTGGATCCAAGCCAACAGTTGTAAGTAATTTGCCTAGGAATGGCCCCTTCAGAGAAGTCCCATCTAAGCCTAGCATTTCCCTCTTACATGCTTTGAAACCCTCCTTAAGTGGACTTAGACACACATACATTCTTTTAATACATGTGTTTAAGCGTAAGGTTATTTGCATTTAATTGTATGTTTTTTAATCCTAAAATACATGTCGAATATAGTTACTTTGTCTATATTTCGTCAATGTTGGGTAACGGTGAAATAAAACCAAGAAATCAGTTTTGATCAAACACAAAACTGTCCCACCAGGATTACAGATGCAAGAACAAAAGTAACTAGAGAAGGGTAAGAAATTAAAACTCTTTAATTTCTTACCTTAGATCTTGTTAGAATATGTAGAAGACTTGATTTTCGACATCAACAACGATACAACGATGAAAGGAGCTAGCCAATACGCGAAAATCACGAACGATCAACAATAACCAAAGCCTAGGCTTCCTTGATGCT